>CM057456.1:1177945000-1178262500 GCA_016271365.2 Neoceratodus forsteri | reverse complement strand
TGTTCAAGTAAGGTCCCTGTTTGGTTTAGGATGGTGAGGTCACGGGATTTGTACTTGCTCCTGGCGTTGTAGAAGGTCATAACCTTTGTTTTCCTGTAGTTCAAGACCAGTTTGTGTGACTTGAACCATTCTTCGATGCGCATGAATTCAAGCTGCAACTGTTTCTCGAGGAGCTCTGCGTTTTGGTGGTTGGTGAACATGACTGCATCGTCGGCGTGGAGCAGTAATTTCTAGTGGCAGACACTGGGAAGGTCGTTGAGGAAGAAGCTGAAGAGTAGAGGCCCCAGGATGGACCCCTGAAAGGACCAGGTTTTCTTCTGCGGAGACACCGGCAATCCTAACCGGCTGGACCCTCTCCCCAAGGTAGCTTGAAAACCAGAGCAGCGCTTCATTGGAGAGCCCAATGTTTGATAATTGCTTGAGTAGGAGTAGGTGGTTCACAGTATCAAAGGCTTTTGTAAGGTCGATGAATACTGCCCCTACACAGTTTCCTTGATCGAGCGTGGTATGGATGAAGCCCATAAATTCTAATAGTGCAGTGGTGGTACTGTGCCCTTTTCGGAAACCATGTTGATCAGGACACTGGATGTCGTATTTTTCCCAGGTATTTAACTAGCTGGTCTGAGGCGATGCGCTCCAGGGCCTTAGACAATGGAGGGAGGATGGAGATAGGTCTGTAGTTGGAGTGCAGTGATTTGTCTCCACTTTTGTGTACCGGTGTGATGGTCGCTGTTCCAGTGAGATGGAACTGAGATATCATAGTGATAGGTTGAGGACCTTTGTCAGGGGTTCAAGGACTTCTTCAAGGACAAGTGCTAACAACTTCAGGTCAGGGAGTCACCGCTGACTTCCACTGTGAATGGCCTTCCGAATACAGGTTCTGGCTTCATGCACTGGTATCTCCTTGAAGTAGAATTGTGGGGCAGGGTGTAGGAGAGTAGTAGTTGCAGGAGGATTACTACCAGAAGGGGCATCAAAGAAATTAGAAGGGAGGACACTATCCAAGTTGGATAACGCATTGTTAAAGGTGTTGGTGATTGTGTACAGGTCAGATGTTGGTGTTCCATTTATGTTGAGCATGGTGGGTGGTGACTTAGGGTCCTTGCCTGTAAGGTCTTTCAAGTTACTCCAAAATGTTTTTTAGATCACCCCAGGAGTTGGAGAGAGCTTCCTTGAAGTATTTGTTTTTGGCGCTCCTAACTGCCCGCATGCACTCATTTCTGGCAGCTTTATATTTATGAATTTCCCCAGGTTTGGATGTTGCACGGGCACGGTACCAGAGATGATCCCTATGTCTGAGTAAAGTGATTAGATCACTGGTTATCCAAGGGTTAGCTCTGCCCCTGACCTTCAGCTTTTAGAGGTGCAAAGATATTGCAGGCCGCAGTGAAGTGGCTGATGAAAAGGTCTAAGGCTTGGTTTACATCAATGGCAGAGTCGACTGCTGTCCAGTCGGCTTAGATGTGCCTTTAGTGGCTCAAGGTACCCCTGCTTTAACACTCTGGTGTGGATTATTTTAGGAGGGGCTTAATGAATTTGTTTGTCCAGGTACATGTGACCGGTGGTGGTCACTGATCCCATCAGGGAGCACTGAGACTTTTGAGATTCGTTCAGGGTGATTAGTAAGGATCCAGTCCAGAAGTGTGTGCAACCCTGTCCTATAGTTGCATTTGGTGGGGGTGGTAACAAGCTGGGTGAGGTTCTGTGACGCGACAGCATCCTTGTAGTTTCTGGCCTCCAGCGATAGCCAATTTATGTTGAAGTCGCCTAGTACTACGAGTTCAGAGTTACGGTGTAATACCTGTAGGCTTTCCAATATGCTCATAAATCCATTGGGCTGATCTTTAGGGGGTAGAGGCAATGGTGAGCTCCTTGTGCGCCCCGAGTAGAACTAATAGCGAGAACCTGCGAGGGTGGTTTAGGGTTTGAGAACAGGAAGACTCGACCCAGACAGGAATTCCTCAGGTAGATGGCACAGCCCCCACCTCGTTTGGAAACCCTGTCCTGCCTGAATATAGAGTATCCAGGGTAGTTCTCCTTTAATGAAGTGCAATGATAAGCAGCCTATACAGCAGTTGCACACATCGTAATGTAGCAGTAGTGATGCAGCATAAATACAGGTTACTCACCTGTAACAGGAGTTCTAGGAATGGTATATGTTGTTCATCCACACTCATTGGCAGGTATCCTTGCCGCTTTAAATCTTGCCGGAAGGTCTTCAAGCTTGCTCCTCCCACCCACCCGGGTGGTATAACTCTCGGCTCCGCCCCATGACGCCAGATCTGGCCCGCTGGAAGCTCAGGTTGTGCGTCGAGCGGAAGGTCGGGTGGGTCGTGTGGATGAACAACATATACCATTCCTAGAACTCCTGTTACAGGTGAGCAACCTGTATTCTGGGACATGGATATGTTGTTCATCCACACCATTGGCAGACTCCTACAGTTCTCCGGGAGGAGGGAGGCAAGACGCACACCCCCAATACTTACTTGGGAAAGAGAGACTGAGAACCGAGGCCCCAAAACCAGCATCCCGGCGTGACTCAAGGTCGATGTGGTAATGGGTAATAAGGTGTTTGCTGACTTCCAGGTAGCAGCCCTGCAGATTTCCTGGATAGGGACGTCCCTGAAGCAGCCACGTGGCAGCAAAGCAGCTGGCGGGTAGAATGAGCTCTATCCTCTGGGAGGCTCCATGCCCGCCAACTTATAGCAGAGATCTATGCAGGAGGTTACCCACCTGCTTATCGTCCGCTTGGCTGCAGGTCTGCCAGATGCGGCTTCAGCGGAGGTGACAAACAGCTGGCGAACCTCTCCCCGAATTTCAGCCGTGCGCTCCTTATAATAAGCGAGCGCCCTTCTAGGGTCCAGAGTATGGAGCCTATATTCGGCCTCCGAGGTGTGATTGGGGTAGAACACCGGCAGAGTCAACACCTGGTTAAGGTGAAACTCCGACACCACCTTCGGAAGGAATTTCGGGTGGGCGCGCAGACCTTATTGTCCCTGTGGAAGACCAGGTAAGGAGACTCGATGGAAGCGCCTGGAGCTCTCCCATCCTTCTGGCTGACGTGATAGCCACCAGAGCGGTCTTCCGACAGGTGAGAGAGAGCACACCTGTGCATAGGTTAGAATGCTTGCCCATGAGCTGCCAGTACCAGCAGTAGATCACGGGTGGGGTTCCGCTGACTAGGGGAAATGTGATCAAGGCCTTGAAAAAGCCGCCAGACCACCTTCTCCTGCGCCACTGACTGCTTCCCCGCCAGCCAAGCAGAGATAGCTGCCAGGTGCACCCTTAGGGTCGTCGACCCAAGCCCTTGACTAGAAAGGGACCATAAATAGTCCAAGATGCTTGCCAAGGAACAGGAGGAAGGGTCCAAGCCCTTGCCCTGACACCAAATGGAAAACCTTTTCCATTTGAAGGCATAGCATTTTCTGGTCGACTCCTTACGGGACGCCTCAACCACATTGAGGACCTCGTCGGAAAGACCCAAGGCCTGGAACTCTAGCCGCTCAGGAACCAGGCCGTCAGGTGCAGGGATTGAAGGTCCGGATGGAACACCTTCCCTGATTGACTGAGAGCAGGTCGGGCCGAGCTGGAAGCTGCCGCAGAGTCCTGGAGCTGAGACTGAGAGATCTGGGTACCAGAACTGGCGAGGCCAGTCTGGGGCTATCAGAATCACCTCGCCTTGTCCCTCCTCGCCTTGAGAAGCGCTTGTGGATCAAGGAAATGGGGAAAGGCGTAAAAGGCCCGGGGTCCATTGCCTCGAGAAGGCATCCCCTGCAGCGAGCCCTGCTGAGGCGGGCATGGAACAGACTCAGCCAGCGTTCTCCCTGAGGCAAACAGGTCCACCTGAGGTGTGCCCCAAGGGAGAACAGATGCAGTACTACCTCCGGCAGGAGAGACCACTCGTGGGATGCAGCCCCTATCCGGCTCAGGGCATCGGCCAGGGTGTTGAGGCTCCTGCCACGTGAATGGCTAGGAGATCCGCCTCCAGGCTGTGCACGGTGACCAAATGCGGAAGCTTCCTTGCATAGAAGCATGGGCGCGTCCCGCCCTGGCGGTTTAGATAGTACATAGTCGTGGTATTGTCCGTCTGGACTCGGACCACTTGACCCGGAGGCAGAAAAGGCGGTGAGAGCTGGCGGACGCTGGAAGCTCAGCAGGTTGATGTGGCGTCAGGACTCGCGAGGACCAGAGGGCCATGAGCCGATGTTCCCCAGATGAGCACCCCAACCCATCAGAAGGCATCGATCGACAGAGAGACCGTCATTTCGGCCAGACGAAACGGGATGCCCTCCTGCAAATGATCTGGAGCGGTCCACCACTGGAGGCGTTCCACATCCCTGTGTCACCGACACTAAGCTGGTCAAGGATCGCAGCATTGTGACCACTGGCTGCCCAGTCCCCACTGAAGGGACGCATGTGTTCCAGCAGACTAACGGACCATGCTGGGTTGCAGCCGCCATGAGACCCAGGAGCGGGAAGTCCCGGGCAGGCGCCAATTGCCCAACCAGAAATGATCGGGCAAGGAGGAAAGAACCTCGGCCCTGTCCGCGGGAGCCGCTCTGGCTCGAAGAGAGTCGAGCTGCGCCCGATGAATAGAATCACCTGCTTGACTCGAGTTCTGACTTGGCCTCGTTGATAAGGAGGCCCAGTTGAGAACAGACCTGGAGGGCGATCTCTGGACCACTCCGCCTCCTTCCTGGAGGGAGCTGCTATCAGCCAGTCGTCCAGGTAAGGGTACACCGGACCCTCGGCGCCATGAGAATGCTGTCCCACAGCCATGCATTTGGTGAAGACCCTGGGAGCTGGAGACAAGCCGAAGGGCAAGCTGGAACTCGAGAGGATCCTCCTCTTTCGAGCGAAGGAATCTCTGGTGAGGACGGACGGATAGGGGCGTGGCAGCGTCCTGCAAGTCCAGAAACGGAACCACCGCCGCGTTCAAGGATGGTATTATCTGAGCCAGAGTGACCATCCTGAAGGTTGAGACCTAAGGAACTTGTTTACAGTCGTGTAGGTCAGAATGAAATGCGCCAACCCCGTCCGTTCGGAACAGGAAGTACCTGGACACAAACCCTGGGTCTGAGAGGGTCACCACCTCTCTTACCACCTCCTTCTGGAGGAGGAGGCGATGTCGACTCGAGCGAGCCGCCAGTGAGTGGGGATCGAGAAGCCCCGAGGCGGCAGCTCCTGAAGGGTGGTGCCTCTTTCGAATTCCAGGCAGGCCTCTTCCCACCACCTCCAAAGCCCACCTGTCGTGGTGACAGCGGACCAGGCGGACGAGTGCGGAGCGTCCCCCCGCAGGGACAGGAGGCAGGTAGCGGGGATGGGACGACACCCCTCAGCCCGTCACTGGGCAGGCTTGGAGGAGGGACCGGCGAGGACCTCCTGGGCCCTTCCTCCTTGCCTCCTGTTAGGAAGCGGCTTGGGTTTGGGATGCCAGGCCGGGCCTGCTGGCCCTGGCGTTGCTGGGCGGGCGCCGAGGGCACAGAAGGGCCGAAAGAGCTTAGGCTGTGGTTTGCGGCCTTGTCCTTCTGAGCGGAAGAGACAGAGTCAAGGTGGCATTGGACTCTCGATCCTCTGCAGGTGACCTTCCACCCCAGGGCGAAGGGTCAGTCCCAAAAGGAACATCCGCCAACTTGTGCTGGGTATCCAGTAAGGTGGATATCCTCAGCCAAGCCATGACGCGCATAGCCACTGGAGCCGCCACCGATCTGGCACATGGTCCCCTATATCCAAAGCAGTCTGGAGCTGCTGTTTGGCCACTACCCTGCCCTGGTCGCACCGCTTAACCGTAGTCTGCAGATCGGACGGGAAGATGAGGATGACCTCATCCAGGAGCCTAACAGGGCATGAAAAATGTGCCATGAGGACGGCGAACTGGCCTGGCAGAAAGCCGAGAGAGGCATAGCGTGAACACCGCCCGACATAGTCCAATTTCTTGGACTCCTTGTCAAGAGGTTTGTCCACATCCCTGGCGTTGCCGGTGGCGGCAGGCTGTCGATAACCAACCCCTCAGCAGAGGGTGTTCAAACGGACAAGGAACGGTGGGACGCATACTTCCTGGCCATCCTGGCCGAGGCGCGGGGCAGGAAGCAGGGCTGCCAAAGCTCCAGTGCGGACCCACTATGGCCTCGGCCACGGAAAAGCCTCGTCGAGAATCCTCGGTCCAGAATCTCCGTGAGGGGATACCTGGCCCGTTTGAAGCGGGTTCGAGCTCCATCCCGGTAGACTCGAGATGAGCGAAGCAGTCCCTAGGAAGGGCGACAGGCTGCTCGACCATTGACTGACCTCCTGAAGACTCCAAGTCAGTCGCTTGGAGAAAAGGAGAATCATCTTCGGACTGGAAGAATCCTCGAAGAGCTGCCTCTGGCCTGAGCCACCCTTCACCTGCCGAGGTCGGTCGGGGTGAGGGTAACTGACAGCCGATGGGGTAGACCCTCAGCCGACCGAGAATCATGGTGGAGCCCCAATTGGTGGCTCTGTGAGGCGGAGGTTCCACGGAATCGGTGGAGCAGCTGGTTTTGGCGAACAACCGGCCTGGGTATAGGCTCCTCGGATAAGTGGGGGTTGTGTCGACCGTTCGGTGACAGCCATAATGGCGGGGAAGGCGGCGGGGTCGGCTTATTCCCGGCCAGGAGGCTGTTGCAACATAAGGTCTCGTACGGTCGGCCGTGGTTACGCGACTCCCTCATCGAGGAGGCGAGAGCAGCCAGCGGCGCTACCGCGTGCGAGACCGGGACCGCCATGGCGGTGGGATCGGCTGGACGCGAAGAGGTCGAACCGAGACGAGAGTCCCGAATTTCGAGGTCGGTGCGGGAGGTGTCGGCGGAACCGGCACTCGCCGCCGGATGGTCCATCCGAGGGCTCGAGACGGAGGCATGGCGAGACCCACAGGATCCTCAACTCCTCCCGGGAACGGGGAGGGGAATCTCGGCTGCTAAGGACAGCCCGTCCAATGGGTCGGCGAAACTCGACTTCATCGATGGGAGTCTCGGTCAACTGACCTGGCGGGGACACCGTGAGGCCAGTGGCCGAAAGCGGCAGCGTCGACCGGCGCCGACGGTCGACGGCCGGAGAGAGGACCTTTCCCGCTCCCAAGAGCGTCCGCGGAGGGACTTACCCTGTCCCTCTTTTTGGACCGAGAATAAGGTCCAGCAGACACAGGCCCTTCTCCTTTAGTGGAGAGGGACAGACAAAGCTCCTTAAAGAAGCCGTGTAGGAAGAACCCAGAGAGAGCGGGATAAATGCCGCGGCCGAGGAAGATACGGCCCGCGCCGCCTCCTCTTCGAGGGCGACCATCCGCTCGAGCTGATCCGCCGAGCCGCGCGCGGACACCGCTAACCGGGCCTCCTTGGACTTCACCGGAGAGCGGCTTCGGGACGGCCCAGTTGCAATCGGGCAGCACGGTCTTCGAGGGCGAGGTTACGAAAGATGAGCACAGGTCGCAAGCTCGCGGGTCGTGCTCAAGGCCTAAGCAGTAGACACCACGTGGAGTGTGGATCCGTCCGAGACATCTTCTGCCCGCATGGGCATCTCCGAAATCCGGGAGTCGATTTGTCCATCGCAGCCGCGAGGGATAGAAGACTGAAGTCTTTTTTGCAAAATTTATTTTTAAATCCGCAAACGGAGAATAGGAACCAGTCACAAACACAGAGCGTTAAGGAGGGAACCTGAGCTTCCAAGCGGTAAGGAAGATCTGGCGTCATGGGGCGGAGCCGAGAGTTATACCACCCGGGTGGGTGGGAGGAGCAAGCTTGAAGACCTTCCGGCAAGATTTAAAGCGGCAAGGATACCTGCCAATGAGTGTGGATGAACAACATATCCATGTCCCTAGAAAAATATGTTTTCAAGGCAACCTTAAAACTATCAACGGTTGGACATTCTCTCAACCAACGAGGTAGAGAATTCCACAGGGTTAGTGCTGAAAAAGCAAAGGCACGAGATCCTGATGACTTCAATCGAACCCTGGGAATCTCCAGCAAGCCCTCGTTGGCGGATCGGAGAGGACAGAGGGGGCAACAGGGAATCAGGAGATCTTTCAGGTAACCGGGTCCCTGATCATGTAGAGCTTTAAAGGTTAGTAAACCAACCTTAAAGGTGATCAGGCAGCCAGTGCAGTTCGCGGAGCACAGGCGTAATATGACTGGTTCTAGAAGTCCCAGTCAAAAGCCTGGCAGCCGCATTCTGCACCAGCTGGAGGCGGCGGATATCAACCCCTGGTAGCCCTAGGTAGAGGAAATTGCAGTAGTCCAGACGAGTAGTGACAAAGGCGTGGACCAATGTTGGAAGATCCCCCGGAGGAACCAGATGTTTCACCCAGGCGATATTCCTCAGATGGTAAAGAGAGGATTTGACAACAGCTGACACCTGAAATTTCAGGGTCAGACCATCATCAAAAATAAACGTCCAGATTTCACACCTGTTCAGAGGTAGAGAGCGGTACACCACCAAGAAATAAACCTGATGGTTGTCCAGCTCCCACACCCACTCCCGGACGACCTAGATCCACAACCAATACCTCAGTCTTATCCGGATTGAGTCTCAGCCAGCTCGAACTCTTCCAAAAATCTGATCTCCGCAAGGCAGTTATTAAGTACAGAGAGTGCATCACCCTGACCGGGGAGAAAAAGACAGATACAGCCAAGTATCATCTGCATAGCAGTGAAAACCCAGACTATCGCCTGATGATTTCTCCCAATGGCAGCATATACACTGCAAACAACATGGGAGCTAAAATGGAGCCCTGCAGTACCCCACAAGTCAGGGAGTGAGCGCCAGAGAAATAAATTCCGGTGACAACTCTCTGAGACCTGTCCGTGAGGTAAGAACGAAACCATCTGAGGACTGTACCACACAGCCCACAAAAGACCCTCAGGCGCTCCAATAGCACTCCATGGTTTACAGTGTCAAATGCAGCAGAGAGATCGAGAAGTACCAGAATGGTACGTGCCTTTCGATCTCTAGCCATAAGGAGGTCGCTCAATACCCGGACAAGGGCAGTCTATGTACTATGCCTCTTCCTGAAGCCAGACTGGAGAGTATCAGACATTGTGAGTTATAAGATGATCATCCAATTGCAATGCAACTGCCTTTTCAATAACCTTACCAACAAATGGCAGGTTAGAGATAGGCCGGTAGTTAGCTAGACAATCTGGATCCAAGGAGGATTTTTTAAGGAGTGGTCGAACTACCGCCTCCTTAAGGGGGTTGGGAAAGACCCCCCTCTCCAAAGACTTCCAGACAATGTCAGCAAGGATTGGGTAGATAACTTCTACATATCCTACTAAAAGAAGTGTAGGGCCCGGATCCAAACTACAACTAATTGGGTCGCATTGTTTGGATGATCTTCACAATGTCCCCGAATTCCGGCCGTCGAAAATCTAACCAGACAGACAGAGGACAAGCCACTTCTAGTCGACCACCGCAATCCCCCATAGGAGGGGTCGGACCGATGCCGGACCCGATGCCGGCAATCATATCCGCAAAAAAACGAGCAAACTCCTCGCATCTTAGCTGAGAAAAAGCTTCTCTGGGCTGAAGACAGACTGGATTGCACAATCTGTCCACGGTCTGGAAAAGCTGAGCAGGTCGACTGTGTGCAGCAGAAATCTCTGGACAGGAATTCTGCCTTCTTACGAATGATTTCTGATTGATAGCTATCATAATGTGCCATCAACCTAAGCCTGTCGGCATCAAGGCCCGACTTCTGCCAGGCTCTCTCCAGCATTCGGCCAACTCGCCTTAACTCCTTCAAGGAGCCATCAAACCACGGGCTCCTTGGACGGAGGGCGAGAGGCAGAACACGAACAGGAGCAATTTTGTCCAGAGCATCTCCTACAGCCTTATTATAGGCTAATACAAGATCATCTGGACTCATGCATTCACTCGACAAACTCGATAGATCCAGTACCACCATTAGGTCATTGGGGTTAACACCCCTTAAAGGGCGGTACTGAACCATCTCCGTAGGGGCAGACCTATTGGAGGGCCCTGAAACTGAACCTTATGGTGTAATGGTCAGACCAACTGACAGGTTCCACCCCCAAATCAGCGATCTCCATAACCAAAAGAAAGACCAGATCCAATGAATGACCCCCTATGTGGGTCGAGGAGGTAACTACCTGTGTCAGGCCCAGCATATTCATCAGCTGGAGGAGATTTTGACCAAAGTGAGAGAGTTCATCGTCGACCCAGGCATTGAAGTCCCCCAGAACTATCAGTCTGGGAAACCTCAACACCAGGTCGACGATGAAGTCTGCTATCTCCTGCAGGAATTCTCCACAGTCACCTCGTGGACAGTAGACGAGGAGAATCCCACAGCCTACACCCTCTCCCAGGGCAGCGACGTTGTCAAATCCCGCTTCCATGCGGTGCCCAGGTCGTATTTTAAGTGCTTTAAGAGTCGCTCCAAATTCTGATAGGCTCCGGCCATAGTGTCAGATGGGCAGATGGAGGTGTTCGGCGTCTAGAAAGACTGGTTCTGCAGTGGGCCCTTCCATGGGATCTTCTCGTGCCTTCCTCTGAGGCATGCCCCTTTGTAACTCTGGTCGATTTGGGCGAGTTAAATATTATTTTTGATTGTTTCTTCGCCGATTTGATCGGTGCTGGCATCTAGACTGTAGGCCAGGTAAAGTTAGACTTTCTGGTGATTTAGCAGGTTTTAGAGGGAAAACAGCAGGCGATTTAGATCACTCCTCTCTCAAACCGCCATTAAACTTCTAAACGCTACGCCCCGATAAAAATGTTCTTAACCAAGCTTTCAAAGATTTTACATAAAGGTGAGGTGAGGCTGATAGGTCGATAATTCGATCAGTCAGATTTCAGACCCTTTCTATGAATAGGCATGACACCTGCCATCTATTGGAACTTGTACCATGACTGCCTCCCTTGTGCATAGCTCCTAACCCCCCTATCTCCTCTTTGCTCCTCTCTGTCCCACTGCTGACCGGGTCTTAAGTTGACCCTAGCCCCCTACACTGATGTGGCCCAGGAATCCACACCTCCCACCTAAGGGTAGGGAGTCCCCCATGGCACCGACAGCGGGTGTACTGTCTTCCCCTTATAGTGCTCCTGTACTTGCTGGCCTCATACTGGGGCTTACTTTGCTTCAAGTGGTCACTACTCCCTCGCTGACCACAGGGGGCTACTGGGAGAAGTCTCTCTCCTCTGAGGTGCCCAACTTCACCTTCTCAAATATCCTGGTGACTGTTAGGACCCCTTACAGTCTCACCTGCTGCCTCGACCTCAGATGTCTACTGTACTCTGCCAGAGTAAAGCGACACCTACCTAGTGTACCTTCCACAGGCCTGTCTGCTGTCAGGCAGCATCTTCTCTGGCTCCTCCTTTTAATACTACTACTGGCTGGAGATATTGAAACTAACCCTGGTCCTAATAACCTGGCCTCCTCAATCCCCCCTGAATGGGGCCTGGGCAAGGGTCTGAAGATTGCTCATCTAAATATTAGGAGTCTGCTGCCCAACCTTGATGAGTTAGTCTCATGGGTCTCTCTCTACAAACCGGACATCCTCGGTGTGACAGACCTGGCTTAAATCCTCGATACCAGACACAGCCTGTGCACTCCCTGGCTATGAGTTCATTCGGCTGGACAGACCTGGGAACAAACGGGGGGGGCATCTTTATTTCAGGAGCCATCTTAAGGTCTCCCCAGTAGCCCACCAGCCACCCAACTTGTCCCCCTGCGAGCTACTGCATGTCTTGATCTTACTTGGGAACACTAAGAAACTACATGTGGTTTGCACTTATAATACCCCAAAGGGTGGGCTCCCAGGCCTGACCCACCTCCTGGACTCGGTAGGTACCAGCATTGGGGACAACAAACTAATAATCATGGGGGATGTTAACCTTAACTGGGCAGGTGGTAATGTGAAACAGTTTGAGCCATTACTTGCTAACCTCACCCTGACCCAACCTGTCCAGGAGCCAACCAGACAGGCGGCAAATGGATCCTCCAGCTCCTTACTGGACTGGATCCTGTCAAATCGTCCAGACAGGATCTCCTCTGCTGGAATCCTGTCAGACCATCTCTGACCATTCCCCGGTCTTCCGTGTATGGAAGATTCCCTCCCCAGAAATTCCTCACAAAATCATTCATATCAGAAACTTCTCCAGGTTCAATCCTGAGGCGTTTCGGGAGGACTTAAGGCACACTGACTGGTCCGGGGTGTTCAGAGCCACTGACCCTTCAGTGGCTGCTACCCACTTTCGCCACCTTCGGTGCCCTGCAAGACAAGCATGCCCCTAAGGTCACCCGGAGGGTGAGGGGGGTCCACCACCCTATGGCTGCATGGGAATCTCCTAGCCCTAATGCGGGCTAGAGACAAATGCTGGGCCCACTTCAAAGGTTCCCTTGATCTCACAATTTACCAGCAATACAGAAATCTCAGAAACAAATGCAAAAAAGCCATCAGTAAGCGACTTCTGTAAGTCCGCTCTAATCAGCTCTGCCAGTGATCCCAGATGGTTCTGGAGAAACACTCTTGTTAGTGGGTCCTCTCATCCGGGGGTATCTGACATGATCATTGGAGGGGTCTCCTGTAACAATCCCCACACCATAGCCAACTCCCTCAACACAATTCTCAGACCCATCGGCTTTCTCCGCACTCTTCCCGCCTGACTAGTGCACTTCTATCCCCTCGCCCCCTGTAGGGCAGGAGGACCACCCCTCCCCTCCCGGCAAGTGTTCTGTCTCAAGGCAGTGTCAGTAGAGGACATGCTGAGTCTCCTCTCTGGCCTCTCCCAGTACTCCAGCCCTGGCCTAGACAACCTGGAGCCTAAGCTTTTAAAGCTAGGTGCCTCCCATATTGCCCCCCAAACACAGTTGCCCACATTTTTAAATTAGTCACTTGCCTTGGGGGTCATTCCTGATATCTGGAAGGAGGCTAGGATAGTCCCTGTTCTGAAGCAGGGCAATCCCAAAATACCAGATAACCATCGTCCGATTGCTATTCTATCATCGTTCAGCAAGCTCCTTGAAAAGGTTGTGGCAGTGCAACTCTCTGAGTACATACAAGTCCACGGGCTGCTGTCCCCAGTCCAGCATGGCTTTCGCAAGGGGCACAGCACTACCACAGCCCTGGTCTCTGTCACTTCTAGCATCAGAGCAAACACAGACCAGGGCAAACTCTCTGGGGCCATATTTACTGACCTGTCCAAAGCCTTCGACCTTGTTGATCATGCGTTGCTCTGTACTCAGTTACAGAACACTTGGCCTCTCCCCCTCTACCATGAAGTAGCTTACGGGTTGCCTGCATGGTAGGACGCAGCGGACTAGATTCAACAAAGTCCTCTCCAAGCCCTTACCGGTATCCTCTGGTGTCCCCCAGGGTTCGGTATTGGGCCCCCTCCTTTTCTCCTTTTTTTTTTAACCAACTTCCAACGGCCGTAACAAACTGCAGCGCCACCCTATATGCGGATGATCTGGTCATAATGGCCCACTCCCAGGACATTGTGACTCTCAACCAGTGCTTGTCCGAGGATTTTAATAATGTCCTGGCCTGTGTAATTAAACATAAACTGGTTCTGAACCTGAAAAAAACAAAACAAAAAAAAAAAATGCAGGCTATGCTATTTGGTTCAACAGCCAAAATCAAAGCCCTGCCAGCCCCGCTGAGTATTACCAGTCCGGGCGGAACTTCCCTCCCTATAGTGAACTCTGTCAAATACCTTGGGGTGACATTTGACCCTCAACTCGACCTGGGGAGTCATATTTTAAATGTCTGCAGAGCAGTGAACTGCAAACTGGGCCTGGCCTACAGGGCCAAATATAACCTCACACCTAGGGCTCATCTGGCCCTAGCGAGAGGAGTACTCCTTCCCTCCCTCAGTTACGGTCTGCACCAATTTGCTCGCACCTCTAAAACTCATCTCACTCAGTGGCACATGACGTACAACATCTGCCATTTTGCCCTGGCTGCCCCCCCCCCCAATCTCACCCACCATTGTGAGCTGTATGACAAACTTTGCTGGCTCTCTCCAGCCAAGTACTTGGACTTTGGGGTAGGGTGCCTCGCGGGTAAAGTCATTAGAACTGGCACTCCTCCAGGGCTGGCTCAGCTTCTACCACCTGCTGACCTCTCCCTCTATCAGCTCAGGTCCCAGGTTCCTGGGATGCTAAGAGTTCCCCACCCAAACCCTCATTGGGCTTGCTGTATGTGCTCCTAGACTTTAGAACTCCTTTCCTGAGAATGTTCACTCGGCCCCCTCCCATCAGTGCTTTCGCAAATCCCTATGGGGGTTCCTGAAACAAGCCTCAGCATGCAATTGCCCCAAGCCTCCCTAGTGCAGTGTCACCTGTCAAGTGGATCTTAGTGTTTCTCATAAGTCCTGCCTGTAATACCATGCTTGTCCCAGGAATTTCAATCTCGTACCAGGGCATCGGACTGGGTCTGATACTATCTAGGACTATATAGCTTGACAGTGTGTTAAAAATATGTTAAAATTGTCTATGACCTATTAACTGGTGATTCTATGAACTTCATCACTGTTTGTCAGGAGTGTTCTACATGCCTCTACTCTGTATCACCGTGGATAATGTTACTCAATGTACTTCCTTGCGATGTTGTGTTGTCATGATGCATCTGTATTTTTTCTGTATCCCTATGTTGTATTCTCCCGGGTCGTTCCTGAAAATAGGCATAATACTTGTCTAGTGTTCTTACCTGGTCAACAAAAGCTAAATAAATAAGCCATTTTCCATTCTTTCAGGGGAAAATTATTTTGTCAGACAGGATTCAAATAAAAGCTTCAGGGGACCTACCAGACACTTAGCTAGCAAGTACAAAAGATGTCCGGTGACATCAGGCCCCTTACTGGTTTTGCCTTTTCGCAAAAACAGTTTTTCATATATTGCTTCCATCTCAAATGTAACAGGGATATCACCTGTGTCAGAACAACAAGACCCTGTAGTAATGGTGCCAGTGTATACTTTACAAAATTCTTCATTGAAAATTTTCAACATCTCTCTAGGATCACGAATAACTTCACTGCTGAATTGTATTAGCCCAACTTTGCATTGTGTGTGTTTTTTTTTTTTTTTTTTAAGGGAGTTAATATAGGAGTAGTAGTAGTTACTATTGAATTTACTTGCATTTCTGGCTAAATTAATTTCCTAATTTCTTTTAGCTTTTTTGATCCTAGATTTACATTTTTTCTGAATTGTAAGATAAGCCGACCAGTTTTGTGTTGTTCTAGATTTTAGGCATCTAGCATATTTTTTATTCTGCAGCTCAATTAACCTTCTAATAGATTTATTAAGCCATTTAGGATTAAGTTTATTTTTTGTTTTATGCTTTTCTCTGGTGGGAATAAACCTATCCCTTACCGCAGGGCTTGCGTTAACGCACTACTGATGTCCCCCTCAGGCAAAAATCCTAATTTTGATGCATTACTTTGAAAGCACTGCATCTGCTTTGATGCAGTCCTTCTCTGCTTAATTGGTGCTGCTGTCACTTTAAATACACTGCTTCTCCGTGGGACAGTGAGAAGGGTGGTGATGATTGGTCCTGTATTTTTTTGTCTTTGCATATTGAAGGCGAGCTGCGATTGGTGATGTGACTGTAAGGGGCCGGGGAACCCAGCTAAGTAGGCGTTGCCAAGTTATCAGCTTGGGCAGCGATTTGACAGTAAATCTGGCGGGAGGATTATGTTGGCCGGCAGTCTTCTTCAGTTTGTATACCTGATCTGCGGCAGTTGAATTGGTGTGGGAAAGACAAGCAACTTATGGAGTGGTAGTCCCAGTCTGTTTGGGTCTGGAAGAGCCGGCGAATCTGGAGAACTGAGCACGGAGGAGCCAGGAGAGATGGGCATGACAGTGGCAGCAGCAGAAGACTGTGTCCGGCTTGGCAGGTCCACCTACAAGGTAATGTCAGACGGAGCAAAGGAACATGTGTTCCTCCTTCCTTCTTTGCGTGGGTCCTCTGAGCGTGTCAGGAATCCAGGATAGCACCGCACTGGAGACTAGGTGATGTTCATTCAGGCCGACATCAATTCAGAGGGAGAGACACTGTAAAAGTTACTGTTATTGGGGGGGGGGGGGGTAAAAGCCAAGTATTTTCTTGTCAATCTAGTCAGTGCCTTTGAGTAGTACTGCCCTCCCCTGCTGCAGTGAAGTGAAGTTAGACTTGGAGACTGGCTTCCTGCATTTTCTATGGGCTGGCTGAGGAACAAAAAAAGTTACCAGCTGCTAGATGAATGCCTGTGGCTGCCCCATCATAATTAGGGAAAGCAGGGGTATTTTCTCTGGCACCTGAAAACAGTGTTTTATTTGGTGACTTCTGGTCCACAGACTGCCTTGCACTGAATCCGATTCAGTCTGTGGAGCAGTCTGGTGGTCCAAGCAAACAGAGATTGCACCTCTGCTTTTGCTATTGATGTGGCAGCCGCAGGCATTCCTAACTGCTGGTGACTGCTTGTATGTATCTGCCGGTATTTAAATTTTTTTTTTTTTTTTTTTATTCCTCGACAGCCTAACACACACAAAAAAAAAAAAAAAAGGCAAGGAGGGTTTCACTTTTACATGTCATGCGGAGCAAAGTACTACTGTGCTGATGAGGCATGGCAGTAACTTGTATATACTATACCTTCTGGCAAGGGGAAGGGGAACATTTTTAACCAGGAGAGGCACACTAAGCCAAAGCTTGATTCAAGGTGCGAACTGGGAGCACAAGGAAGTTAACTGACTTGCTCAGGGTCACACAGTATGTAAGTGGGGGCTGTGGGATTCAAACCCAGGTCTCCAGGTTTGCAGCTCAGAGCCTTAAACCACTGTGCCATACTGCCTCCTAGCTGACATATTAAAAAAAAAAAAAAACATTTTTTTATGAACATATAAATTTGGTGCAGTGAACCCCAACTTTTGGCTTCTGACCCCCTACTTTGGGAGAAGGGGGTCAAACTGACCCCCTGATTTCTGACCCTAGCGCAAGGCCTGCCTTACCTGTAAGAGTGTTATGAAGTAATTCCCAAAGTTCATGATTGAATGGATAATTCATCATGTGCGTTTATCCAATTAATTTGTACTCCCCGAATCTGACAATGCTCAATAAACGCTTTGTACCCCATCCTTGCGTCGTCTGCTGACTTGTTCTAATGTCCTACAGTTCTGTAACCTCCCACGTCATGCCTGAAAATAGGCAATGTGTTTGTCTAGTGCACTTACCTGTTCAACACAATACGAAAAAAAGCAATAGTTGGGAAAATCTACATCAGCAAGCTTTTGAACCACTATTAAAATTCCTTCTGTTAAGTGCAGCAATCAAGAGCACCTTCTAAGTTTAGTCATCGTAAAAATATTAAGCTTACCTTAATATCAATTCCACCAACAAAAACTGTATTTGGCATGATTTTTCCTTCTGGAAGAACATAACCTTGGTTTGCTGAGGCTGTTGTGGAAGAAGCATCCTCTTCACTTGCAACATCTGAACTGGGCATCTCTGGGACCGAAGACTACAAAGGGAGAGGAAGCAGAAAATTAAGGCTGCTATTTGCTTCATGCAAAACAAAACATTTTTTATGCAGACACTGGCACCCTGGAATCCAGGGTGGGCTTCCCATTTGCCTCATTAATTTTCCAATTCTGTGAAGTTAAGAGTAGTACAGTCAAACTGCAAAAACATACGTTGTGCAGAGTGTTGATTTCCATGTGTAGTCTTGGTGTATCCTTCCCTTTATTCCCCATTATATTTAATTTTGGGGACCAGGTAGGCCCACTGAGACAATACAGCCCCTTTTTCAGGGGCGACCTGCGACAAGACAGATAAATACATGTTACAGAGGAGTAGAAATACAACAGCTAACAAGGCAAGTGCTAACACATGTATATTTAACAAGGGTGCAAGTTCAGTGTTGCATCAGGATAGACACAGCGTTACAATAGTGTAAGTAACAACAGGTCAGGAAAAGTGCAGGACACTGAATATAGCACTTCGTGCTAACAGTCATACATAGTGGCTCTGGGGTTAATTCAAACAATGGGATTTCTTTCATACGAGCAGGACAGCGTTTAGCAAAAACAGGTACAAGGAGAGGGGGCAAGGAGGAGACACGAGAGGCGTTTAAAATGTGGTAGAGAAGTGCTGGAGAGAGAGAGAGAGAGAGAGAGAGAGAGAGAGAGGGAATCGCGTGCAGGAAGAATTCCAGATGGATGTAGCCGAAAAGACAAAGGCTCTCCTGCCAACAGAGGGTTGGGAGTAATCAGTACAGGGAAGGCAGCAGACGAGTATGCTGGGGCTGCCTGCATTTGATAAGGTCCCCCAGGCGGGCAGAGAGGTATAAAGGTGGACCAGCTTAAACATGAGGCATATAGTGGTGTATTGGAATTTATACTCCAGAGGTGCGGACATTACAATGGTGATGCTGGGAGTCTACTCCAGTGCAAAATGTTTTATCCTCGGATAAGAGTTGATTGAGGCTGGACAGGATGGTGGCCTGGGCTGGGGGAGCGGCGGGAAACCGTAGGAAAGAAGAGGGAGGAGTGTGGACATCGCCATTTTTTGACATGAGGCAGATGATGGGAGGGAACGGAGACAGACAATGCAGTAGACCTAGCCTTTGGTGCATCACCCTAATTGTTTCCCCACCCCCCATGCTCACTGGTCCCCCACTCCTTCGGAATCCACAGGCTCCCTCCAGCCCCACTGTCCTTACCCAGCCCTCCTCTGGTCCTCATATGGCAGCCAATCCCCGGGATATCCCAGCGTATCCCTTTGCCGGGCGGGTCCCCCTCCTCCGAGGGAGAAGGCACCGGGGGAAGAGGGGATAACCCCAGCATACACACACTACTAGGGCCCAGGGATGCTGTCAAGGAGCAGGAGGCCCTGGGAAGGCGCTGGAGGCACTCAGGGAACAGAGAGCAGTCATCCGGCAGCCAGCAAGCAATTTTTCCCTTTTTCTGTTGGGAGCAGCGTAGTGACGTCATGGCATACGCCAACGTCCGCTCCTCCTCCACTTAGCATTTGGGCCATGCGTCCTGTGATACTCCCAGCCTCCGCTAGGAGCCAGCAGGAGCCGGACCAGTCCCCTACCCTCCCCCGGAGAAGGAGAGCTGTCCTTGGGATGCTCAATCCTTCTCCCCCAGCCGGCCCTCCAGCGACCCGTGCTCGTTCCCGAACCCTGGTCACTGACGTCGCAAGCAGAAATCCAAATGCTGCACCGGCGGGCTGACTGCATCACCCTAGTTAATAAATGGACATGGATTTTGAAGGCGAGTGACGGATCTTGGGTAACACCCAGGTATTGGTACAAGTGGACGAGTTCTTTCTAGGGCATTACCATCCTGAGACTGGATCGTGAGGGAATGCGGAGGCGGGGGTGTGCAGGCAGGGTTGTGGGACAGCATACTTTTGGTCTTTTATATACTGAGGGGGCACTAGATTTTAAGAACCATCCCACGCGAGTATGGAAGTCTGATGAGAGACTTTGTTTTATCATATTAATGTCTGAGGATCAGCGATAGATGATGGCGTTGTCTGCATATAAGTGAACAGAGGCTTCACATCAGTTTGGCAGATCATTAAGAGGGAAAATAACAGTGGTCCCAGAATGGAACCATGAGGCACACCGCGAGTTATAGATCTAAAGTCTGAAAGGGCCCGACCACTTGACCCTTTGAAAGCAGTTGAGAGAGAG
This sequence comes from Neoceratodus forsteri, assembly GCA_016271365.2. Lineage (NCBI taxonomy): Eukaryota > Metazoa > Chordata > Ceratodontiformes > Ceratodontidae > Neoceratodus > Neoceratodus forsteri. The sequence goes on along the minus strand of CM057456.1, from coordinate 1,178,242,859 downwards.
CTGTCGAGCCATGTGAGCACTGTGATCAAGACCCAGAGTGAAGCTTATGTATTAAGAGGTTGTGATTGACCAGATCGAATGCCTTAGTGAGGTCCACGAATACAGCACCAGTGATGAGGCCTTAGTCCACTGCACAAAGTATGTCAGCAGACACTTAGAGCTGTGAGGGTGCTGCGATTCTTCGTGTGTGCGCGCGCACGTGTGGTGTTAAGAGTGCAGTTACAGAATGTGATACTTATCTAGGTCTGAAGAATTCATTTAAACCCGTAGCAATTGCTATGGGATCAAAGATGATGTTACCATGGGCAGTAAGGGAGCTCGGGATTTCAGCAGCTTTGCCTTTCATTAGGGAAATTTGCTTCCAAAATTCCTTGGGGTTACAAAGGTACTCGGCAGGGACAGCGCTAGATAGGGTAAAAAGGGAAAAAGTTGCAGCTTGCCCAGAAATTACCCACTTTCCACATGACAGTGGGTCCAAAGTGGTGCACCTGTCTGCAACAATAGCCGAAAGATGGAAAAGTAAAACAGAAAAGTATTTTCATTTGACAAATTTAAGCTTCTGTACTGGTGAAATTTGTACTTGTGATTAGGTTTTGACAGAGTTGTTTCATTTTGATCCACAATTTTTACACCAGTTAGTCTAATTTGACCCATGTTTTAAAACCCCTAGCACTGTCATTGGTACTCTGTCTGCAATGACTTAAGATACATCCGTTTGGCTTTGTAGAGTGTTTTTACAGGCATTTCTGAGCTGCCTGTAGGCTAGCCAATCCATATGGAAGCCACTGCCCTTGGAAAGTATGCCAGGCCTTGTCTCAAGCAGTCATTAGTTTCCTTATTTCTTTGGACAGCCAGGGTGCTTTGAGGCCCTTAGATCTGTTTCTTCAGTGGGGTGCGATGATTTACTATGGCAGTAAAAGCGATTATGAAGTAGTTTAGGGCCTAATTGACATCAATCTGACAGGGAGTCTATAGGTCCCATGTCGGTGTGTCCAAGATGGACTGTGACACGTCCCTGGCTAGAACGATTTTCGGGGGAGAGCTGACGCCAAATGCAGTACGCCGGTGAGTTGTCTGATACTAAATCAGGAAAGATACTCACTATCTTGACCCTAGGGGCAGAGTTGGCGATTACCCAATCAATGGGGGAGCGATTACCTGATTTTGTATTTATCCACATTGGTTCAGGGATAAGTTGGACTCAGCCAGGACAGAATGGATCTTATTCATGCTGGGGTTTAGACAGTATCAGTTGAAATCACCACAGATCACAAGGTCATGTGGGGGGAGGTTTGCAAGGGATGTATTGAGGGAGGGGAGGGCACTGGGTGCTTTTCTAAATTAGCCAATTTATATGATAGTTTTATGGCCCCTGGGGATCTCCATCTCAGCAAGATTTATTGCTCTTTTTCCTACAATGCATTCTGTCCCATGTGACAGTGGTGCATCCGGAACCACCAATTCAGCAATTACTAGATAGGAGCCTGATGTTCTAGCCCCCACTAAATAGATCCAATTCAATATTTTTGTTTTCTATGTATGTCAGGTCTCGCCAGCAGGAGTAAACATTTTGCTTTAAAACTTTCATTTCATCAAATTACACACAGCCTAACGAGCACATGAATCACCTCAGAGCATCAATGCTAGAATTAATAAAGACTCCAGCTGTTTCCTTACAGAACCACCCACTCTGTTAGCCCTCAAGCATTTGCTAAACTGTAAATGTAGCAGTTAGTGCTCACTGGATAAGGAAAGTTACTTAATATCACAATTATCTAGTAAACTGTCTGTAAACTAGTATTTGCTGAATCAGTGGTCTGGGATACATCACTGTCACATGGGACAGGAAGCATTGCAGAAACAAAAAGAGCAATAAATCTTGCTGAGATGGAGATCCCCAGGGCCATAAAAGTAGCAGGCTAATTTAGAGAAAAACAAAACTCTATGGTAGACAGAGGGAAGGGTACACTAGGACTACACACAAATTTAAAAAAAAATAAATAAATAAAAAAAATTATTTTTTTTTGCAAATTGTGACTGTACTACTCCAATTCTGCAAAACTTTTCCAAATTCTGCCCAACACAATTTACACCCACACAGACATACGAAACTGGATTACATCCTGTTTTGTGGAGGAGATAATGTACCAGGTACCAGAGGTATAGCCTTAGACTTGCCAAAAACACCACAGGATCTTTTTCCTGCACCTGGACAACATCCCCCAAAAATGGGATGAAAGAACTTAGGTTGGCTTTCTTAGGACAGAACCTCCAACAAGGAAACCACAGTGTTGTACTGCATTTAGTGGTGAATTAAGAGCACAAAACAGTACCACCAAACTGAGCAACACTGACACAATGAACAAACCTAAGAGTTTTAAAACACAGAACTTTCACATGCTCCATAGTCCATGGAGCTTTTTTTTGGGAGTTTGTTTTTTTTTTTTTACTGAGGAAAATCAGTATAAAACACACACACACACACACACACACACACACACACACACACTCATTTTAAACCATTCAATAAACCAGAATAGAGTACTACATCATAACACACTTGCACTGGAACATAAACTTAAGTTCAGTATACTACCTCTCTTCTACATACAATTCCATAAGAGTTCTGTATAAAGTCCGGAAGCAAATGGATTCCCACACTTGTGGTGGGGGGGGTCACCAACAGCAGACAGTGAAAGACTCACTTCAGAAGAGCTCCACACTAGGCCCTGGCTCTATCCATTTCTTTTTAGTTTAGGCAGTGAATAATTTAAATAAACTTCATCAACTTATACATAGATACACAGACAGTGTCAGCAGATAAGGGCTATGGCCCACCCAGTCTGCCCATTTGAGCTTGTAAGTTCAGTTTATGTTTTCCAAGAAGTCTGTTGCCCCTTACCCCTGACCTCCAGAATTCCTTTATGTCTATCCCATGCATTCTTAAATCCCGTGATTGTTTCAGCCCCTACCACTTCCTCTGGCAGGGTGTTCCACTTCACCATCCGTTCTGTGAAGAAATTCTTCCTCACGTTTCCTCTGAATCGTCCCCCCTCCAACTTCATCCCACGTCCTCTAGTCCTGGAACATCTTTCGCTTAAAAATAGTGTATTCCTGCACCCTGTTCCTCCCTGTAAGATACTTGTATGTCTCCATCATATCCCCTTTCTCCCTCCTCTCCTCCAGGGAGTACATGTTCAGTTCCTTCAACCTGTCCTCATAGGACTTGTGATGCAATCCATGCACCATCTTTGTTGCCCTCCTCTGAACCTTCTCTACCCTGTCTATGTGCTTACGTAGGTAAGGTCTCCAGAACTGTACAGTGTACTCCAGGTGGGGCCTCACCAGTGTCTTGTATAGTGGAATTATGACCTCCATTTTCCTGCTGGTGATGCCCCTGCCTATGCATCCCAGCATCCTATTTGCTTTACCTGCTGCCTTTTCACACTGTTTCCTGCCTGAGGTCATCAGAGATGATAACCTCAAGATCCCTTTCCTGCTTGGTGCATGCTATATCCTCACCCCCAACTGATATATTGTGCCAGGGTTTTGTGCCCTATATGCATTATCTTGCACTTCCTTGCATTGAATTTCAACTGCCAAACCCTGACCATTCTTCAAGTTTCTGCAGGTCCCTTCTCATTCTGTCTACACCCTCTGGTGTGTCTACTCTGTTACAGAGCTTTGTGTCATCAGCGAACAGTGAAATTCTGCCTTCTAGGTCCCGCAATGTCACTGATGAAGATACTGAATAGGACCGGTCCCAGCACTGATCCCTGTGGTACCCCCCACTGGTCACTCTTCCTCTGTGGAGTGACAGCCATTAACCACCACCCTCTGTGTCCTGCCACCCAGCCAGTTACCTACCCACAACACTACTGTCCTGCCCACACCCATATTCGCCAGTTTGTGCAATAGTCTTCCATGTGGCACAGTGTCAAAGGCCTTGCTGAAGTCCAGATAGGCCATGTCCACTGCCCTCCCCTGATCCACCTCCCTAGTCACCCAGTCAAAAAATTCAATGAGGCTGGATCAGTCCTTGGGCCCCTTCTGTTCAACGCCTATGTATCTGACATAAGGACAGGAATCAGGAGTGAGAGGAGTCTCTTTGCAGATGACTCAAAACTGGGGGCAGTGGTGGATGGGGAGGAGGGGAGGGTGGCCCTGCAGGGGGACCTGGAGGCTCTGGAAAGATGGTCTAGAAAGTGGAAGCTGAGGTTTAATGCAGGGAATGCAAGGTACTCACCTGGGGCCAGAAACCCAGGCCAAGTGTACACCCTGGGAAATACTACAAGTCTCAATGGCTGAGAGGGACCTGGGGTGGTGGTGGATGTCAAGATGAACAACTCAGACTTGTAGGAGGGCAGCAGCCAAGGCCAACAGGAAGCTGGGATGCATCGCTAGGGATCACCTCCAGAAGGAGGAAGTGATACTCCTCTGTATAACTGCTTGGTGAGGCGCACCTGGAGTACTGCGTGCAGTTTTGGAGGCCACATTAAGAGGGACATTAACCTCCTGGAGAGGGTCCAGAGGAGGGCAACCAAATGATTCGGGGCCTGGGGACAGGACCTATGAGGGAGAGGCTCAAGAGCTAAATATATACACTTTGGAAGAGAGAAGGGACCGGGGACATGATAGAGGTCTTCAGGTACATGAAGAGGGTAAATAGGGAGGAACAGTGAGGGTGCTTGAAGGAAGGAGGAAGGGGCCACTAGAGGGCATGGGTGGAAGCTGGAGGGAAGATTCAGGGGAGAAAGGAGGTGCTACTTCACTGAGGAGGGTGGTAGAGCCATGGAATGCACTACCTAGGGGGCTGGTGGAGGCAGAGACAGTGGAGGGGTTCAAGAGGGGGTGGGACAGGTACAGGGGAAGGCTGCAGGAAGCAAAATCCGATGCAGCAAGAATATCCAGAACTGGGAAGGGAGAAGCCAGAGAAGGCGAGGGGGACAGCATGGTCAGCACCCAGGGTGGGGGCTGACCAAACGAGCAGACACGAAAGACCATTAGGCCTATTCTTACTGGCATTTTAGTATGTTAGTATGTCTGACATGACCTCCCCCTGGTGAAACCATGCTGCCTTGGGTCCTATAGTCCATTGACAACCAGAAGTTCTACCAATCTCTCCTTCAGTAGTGCTTCCATGATCTTCCCCACTACCGAGGTGAGGCTGACTGGTCTGTAGTTCCCCGCTTCCTCTTTGTTCCCACTTTTGTATAAGGGGACTACATCTGCTATCCTCCAGTCTTTGGGTACCTCCCCTGTTTCCAGTGATCGGCTAAACAGGATAGCCAGAGGTTCAGCCACCACCTCTCAGTTCTTTAAGGACCCTGGGGTGCACCCCATCTGGCCCCATTGCTTTATCAACTCTTATTACTTCCAGTTCCTTCAGGACCCTTATACCTTGCACTTCGAAGTTTAATGTGTTGGGGGGGGGGGGGGAAGAGTTACTCACCTGTAACAGTAGTTCTAGGAATGGTATATGATGTTCATCCACATTTTTTGGTACCTGCCTTTCCCTTTAAGACTTGCCAGAAAAGTCTTCAAGCTGGCTCCTCCCACCCACTCTGATGGTAGCTCCCTTAGCTCCGCCCCATAACTCCAGATCTTGCTCGCTGGAAGCAGTGTGCGCGCCGAAGCGGAGGAGGTTGGGTGGGTCCGTGTGGATAATCATACCACTCCTAGAAAGTAGTGTTACATAACCACTTACCGTAACAGTAGATCTTCGAGAGAGGCTCTTGTAGTAGGAAGTCACATATAGGACTGACCCGCCAGGCATCGGGACCCCACGGAAACATTTCTAGCTAGCAGTCTCTGGCGGGGGACCGGCATCATACATCGTCAGTATAAAGGGGCAGTCCTCCACACCCACCTTCCAGTTCTTTCCCGCCAAGGGCTAAAAAAGGCAAGACGAGAGAGAGGAGGGTATTTCCCCCTGTGGAAATGGAGGGTGGGAAGGCAATACCTACTGCAAGAGCCTCTCTCGAAGATCTGTTACAGTAAGTTCTTATGTAACTGTACTATCTTAATTAGAGAGGGCTCTTGCAATAGATATTCACATATAGGACCGAGTCCCAAGAAGTCTGGAACAAGAAAAAGCACTCGGAAGGAGGATTGTCATCCATAGCACGAAACCTCAGGCTGAAAAGGGTCTCATGAAAGGAGACTATGTAGCACAGCCAACCCGAAACCTGCTCCACGGTGAGAGACAATATCCAAACTGTAGTGTTTCGTATAGGTATGGACAGAAGTCCAAGTTGTGGCTGCACAGATGTCTGCCGCTGACACATTCTTGAAACAAGCCGCAGAGGCAGCTACTCCTCTGGTGGAGTGACCTCTGACTTGACCCAGCAGGGTCTTCTTGTACTTGTCGTAATAGAATGATACAATGAGCCAACCATCTTGATAGACATTGTCTAGACACAGCATTGCCTTCTCTTTTGTGAGCAAGAGACAAAAAGTTGATCAGTTTCCCTGAGATGCTTAGTCTAAGTAGTGTAGTATCTCAGTATTCTGTGAACCTCCAAAGTATGCAAGAGGAACTCCCCTTGATTGGAGTGTTGCATAAAGAAAGCGGGTAGCTCAATGGATTGATTCAGCGAAGATTCCGCCACCACCTTAGGGAGAAACTTAGGGTTGGTGCGTACAGCCACACGTTCCTTATGGAAAATCAAGTAAGGGATTTTGCACATCAAGGTCTGAAGCTCGGAAATGTGTCGCGCAGGAAGTAATGGCCACTAGGAAGAGTATCTTTCAAGAAAGGAACTTAAATCTGCCAGCTCAAAGGAGGCAGGGTAAGCTTCTCCAGAATGAAATTCAAGTCCCAAGGAGAGAGTCAGGAATGCAGATTTTGGGGGTCTCAAATGGAGAACTCCTTTGAGGAAGGTCTTAGAGACTTCCAACTGAGCAAAAGTCCTGTCCCCGAAGGGAATATGGTAGGCTGAAATAGCGGCCATGCGGAACTTTAATGAGGAATGGCTGAGACCCAGATCGAAGAGGTGACGCACATAGTCCAGGACTTTATTAGCTAGGCATAAGAAAGGTTTTAAGTCTTTCGAGCTGGCCCAAACAGAAAATAGTTTCCACTTCATAGCGTAGGTGGACCTGGTGGAAGGCTTTCTGGCCTCTACCAATATGTCCGCAATGAGTGGAGAAACTCCAAAGCGGGCTTTTGCTACGTCTGCAGGAGCCACACATATAAATGAAGGGATCCGAGACCTGGATGCACAAGATTCCCCCGATACTGGGTCAACAACTGTTGTGACAGAGAAGAGGTAGTGGAGGTTCCTCTGAAAACTGTTGCAGAAGAGAGAACCAAACTTGCCTGGGCCAGAAGGGAGCGATGAGAATCATTCAACCACAGTCAAGTGAAGGTAATGCTGGGTTGCCCAAAGCCAGACTCGTTGCTTCCCCGGCACAGAGGGTAGGAACATGTTCCTCCCCGCTTGCTGAGATGCCAGATTATGCACATGTCTGATTGTATGAGGAGATGACCGGGAAGAATAAGGGAGTGTAGAGTCTGAAGGGCATAAAGGACTGCTCTCAGAGCACATTTATGTGCAGATTTTGTTCTAACTTGGGACCAGCTGCCCAGAGTCCAGTGAGACCCTAGATGGGAACCCCAGCCTTCTCCTGGCACATCTGTCATCAACGTCTTTGGGGGGTTCGATGCTGAAGTGAACTCCTAGGCATAGGTTCTCCTGAACCATCCACCACTGCAAGTCCCTGATCATGGTATCAGAAACTAGTACCTCTTGGACTAGACTGTCCATGGTCTGGTCCCATTGCGACTGAAGCATCCATTGAGAGATCCTCATATGAAGCTGAGCGAGTGCGACTGTCTGAATGGCAGCCGTGATTAGCCAGGAGGAGGAGGAGGAGAAGGACCGACCTGGCTCCGACCCTCCTGCGACTGGAGGGAAGACGGGCCCGAGTCTGGAGTGCGTGTACCTTGTCCGGAGGCAAAAAAGGCTTTGCCGATGGTTGTCTCCAGAATTACCCCTATAAATAAATTGGAGGTGCTGGCAAGAGACCAAATGGGATTTGGCCTGGTTGATGGTGATACCCAGGCTAGTGAAAACCTGCAGGGTAAGGGAAAGGGCGTGTACGAGTTCCTCCATGGACAGGGCCACCAGAAGCCAATCGTTCAGGTACGGAAATATCTGAACTGCGTGGGTACACAGGTGGGCTGCTACCAGACAGGCATTTGGTAAATACTCTGGGGGCCAAGGAAAGACCAAATGGGAGGGCCATGAATTGGTAGTGGTCCCCCTGAAAGCAAAAACTAAGGAATTTTCAGAGGGAAGGGCATATAGGGATATGCAAGTAGGCATCCTACATGTCCAAAGCGTACAGCCACTCTCCCTGCCGAAGAAGAGGTAGAAGGCCCTGCAAAGAGACCATTCTGAAGCTTTTGTACTCCACGAACATGTTCAGGGAGCTGAGGTCTAGGATAGGCCTCACATCTCCAGTCTTGTTTTGGAACTAGGTAGAAACTGGAATAGTGACCCACCTCCCAAAGATGGTTGGGAACTGGTTCCATCACCGCCTTCGAGAGAAGGGAGAAGATTTCCTCTAGGACCAGAGGAAGATGTTGCGGGGAGTAAGACGACTGCAGGGGCGGTCTTCGGGGTGGTTTCTGTAGAAACTATTGAGTGTCCTGCTGATATCAACTGGAGCACCCAAGCAACTGACGTTATCCTCTCCCAACCCGGCAGATGGAAGGAAAATCTCCCTCCTACCGAGAGGCAGGGAATCAAGATTTGTGGGCAGCGCAGCAGACACTCCCGTGGCTTTTTTGCTGGGGGAGAGTCTTGGTTGCTGGAGGAGCCTAGACATTTGTTGGCCCGTTTGCCCTGTGGTTTTTGCCTTTGTTTTGTCAATGAAAAGGACGCCGCTGCCCTTGAGGGGGCCTGTATATAACAGTTGACAGACTTGAGTGCAGTGCCCTTCTACAGTTCAGTAATGATGTACTTGACATCAACCCCAAACTGCACCGAACCCTTGAAGGGAGCATCCTGGATAGCGGACTGCACTTCAGGGACCAAAGTCGACATGCGGAGCCAGGCGCGACGCCGTAGACCTACGGCGAAAGCAGAGCTCCTTCCAGCTGTGTCCACTGGGTCGTAAGTGGCACAAAGCATGTGCCGACTGCCCGAACGAGCAGAATGGACAAGATCCACCACTTCCTGCTTAGTCTGGGATTCAGGAAGGAAGTCACATTTAGATTCCACCCGACTAAGGATGGTCTTCTGAAAATCCTCCATATGTGCCACATAGTTCCTGTATTGGTCCAGAACCCGGGATTCCTCAGGCGGAGACAAGACGAGGTGTTCGGGATTTGCGGAGCGGCCGTGTACGGCACTGATGACGACAGAGTCAGCCTAGGGGTGGAAGTTAAGGAAATCTACACCATCAGAAGCCTGATATAGCCTGTCCGCCTTTCTCGGAAGGGGGGCTAATGTAGACAGTTGTTTCCAAATGGTGGAAACAAGACCCGCGTGAGGCTCTATCCAGGGTGGAATCAGCATAGGAGTGGTCTTGGGCAGATCCAGATGAGCAGCGAGTTTTACACTGTGGGTTTGGCTCCACTGATTGCCATTGATGAACTTCCTGGATTTTCTTCCATAATTCCAGAAAGAAGGGATCCTCCGGAGGAGACTTAGTCAGAGTCCTCGGCCTGGGGAGATCCGGAGTACATGGTTCATCTTTGGGGTCAGAGCGTCCTGTCAGATTCAGACGTATCTAATGAAAAGGAGGAAGATTCCTCCCTACGAAGGGGAGGAACAGCCCCTTTGGGGAGTTCCCTGGGGCGCCAGAGGGCTCTCCTCTGGTGTCAGGAAGACTGGAGGGAGTCTCCCGGCTCAGACGTAGGGGGATCTTGTACAGGGTCCGGCGTCGGTAGACTACTCTCAACCTCACAAGTGAGCTGAGCCTTGGCCTCAGCCCATCAGGAGGCCAGGGTCTCCTCTCAGATCCACCGGTGGCTGGGAGGGCGGGCGGAGGGGATAATGGATATTGAGGATATCCTTTACGATCCGTGAATCTGGATGGCAGATAACCCAAGGCCAGAAATTGGCATCAGGTACTGAGGCGCTGGATACTATGGAGTCTGGTGTTGTGGCGGATACCCGGGTGCCAGGGGCTCTGACACAGAGGGACCTGGCAGAGACCCTGCTGGCGGGCCAGGCAGTAACGCTGGACCCGCGGAAATCAGGCCCAGCATGGGTATGCCTTCGACAGGATCCGAAGGACCCAATTGATAAATAAGCCTATCGCCAGGTAAGGGGATGCCAGATGGCGTTGGGTATGCCAGCGTCGGGACCGGCATCCGACGGTCCGGCATCAGGGTATCCGATCCAGAAGGAGGGTTCCCTGATGGCAGCGTCTCAGTATCCCCGTGACGACCGGGAAAGGAGGATTATAATCCCCCGGGGGTCAGCCGAGGAGACGCAGGGTCCTCAGAAGGCAACTTGGAATGTTGCGGAAAGCCTGGGGCGTCAGGACTGTTCCGTAGTGTCCGGCGCAGGCTTCTTGGTCGGGCAGGCATTGGTGGAACCAGAGTCCAACTTATCAGACTCCCTGCCCGAGGAAGGCCGCGCAGGAGATGCGGCCTTGTTGGGCGTAGTCTTGGCTGGGCGCTCCCACGAATGGGCAAGAGGCTTAGCAGCATTGTCCGGGCAAGCGTCAGTGGGACAGATGTCAGACTTACCGGACCCGCTCTGACACGAAGGCCGCGTGGTAGAAGCAGCTTTCACGGGAGCGGAGGCCTCCTTTGCCCCAGAGGCTCCCGAAGGGCCTGAGTGCGAGCCAGATGGGAGGGGCGATGCCTTCTTGGTAACCACCAAGACAGCAGTCGTAGAGCGATCCCCCGGAGGGGACGTTACCCAAGCACTGTGACTCCGGCCAGCTGCTGTGGAAGACGGTCCCCGCTCCCGGTGTTTCTCCTCATTACAATTTTTCTTGTGACCTTCGGGGGAAGTGGACACCTCCCAGAGTTTCTTTAGCTCCTTCTCCATGGAGGCCATTTTCTTCTTTAAAGTATGGGCTTCCAGGGACTGCTGCCTTCTTCTGCGGGTAGTGGAGTTAAATTTCTGACAATGCTGGCACTTCCCCATGGAGTGGTCTGGGCCCAGACAGAAGAAGCACAAGGAGTGGTCGTCCTTGTGTGGAAGTTGGGAACCACACGAGTCTCACTTACTCTTATGCGATTCAGAGGGAGTCGGGGACGACATACACAGCGAATCGAAAATAAAAGCAGAGAGGAAAAAAAGGTTGAAAAGTTCGAAGACTTAAGGACCGACGACTGACTGACGAAGTGCTGTTCAACTGCGAGGAACTTTCACAAGCAGACAGTGGGAAAGAACTGGGAGGCGAGCGTGGGGGACCACCCCTTTATACCGACATCATACGAAGCCCGTCACCCGACATGGGGGCAGTCCCCCGTCACAGAACTGCTAGCTTGAAATTTTTCTGTGGGGTCCTGACGCCTGGCGGATCAGTCCTATATGTAAATGCCTACTGCAAGAGCCCTCTCAAAGCAAGATCTACGGTTACAGATGAGTAACCTGTATTTCTAGGGACGTGGATATGATGTTCTATCCACACTTTCTGGCAAACTCCTAGCAGTTCTCTGGGAATAAGGAGGCAATGCACACACCCCATATTTATTTTATTTTTTTATTTTTTTTAATTTAGTTTTTGGTAACCAGGTAGGTGCACTAGCCATAACAATGACTATTTTCAGGCACGACCCGGGAGGGTACAAAACAGAACATTTAAACAATAGGTTACAATATATAGGATCACAACTACTCAAGGTAAGAAGCTACAGAGCAGGCTGGTAAAACATTACAGACAGTGGAATAATATTACAAGAGACTAAACAAAATTGAGATAAAGAGAGTTAGCATAACATTCTACAAAATACAATATTGGTTTGGTCTTAAGTGCTAAAATATACAGGTTACTCACCTGTAATAGGAGTTCTAGGAATGGTATATGTTGTCCATCCACACTGTCTGGCAGGTTCCTTGCCGCTTTAAATCTTGCCGGAAGGTCTTCAAGCTGGCTCCTCCCACCCACATGGTAAAACTCTCGGCTCCACCCCATGACGCCAGATCTAGCCAGCTGGAAGCCAGGTTGTGCATCGAAGCCGGGGAGGTCGGGTGGGTCGTGTGAATGAACAACATATACCATTCCTAGAACTCCTGTTACAGATGAGTAACCTGTATTTCTAGGGACATGGATATGTTGTTCATCCACAATGTCTGGCAGACTCCTAGCAGTTCTCCGGGAGGAGGGAGGCAAGGTGCACACCCCCTACTTGGGAAATAGACTGGAGAACAGAGGCCCCAAAACCAGCATCCCAGCATGACTCAAGGTCGATGTGGTAGTGGCTGATGAAAGTGTGCGCCAACTTCCAGGTAGCAGCCCTGCAGATTTCCTGGATAGGGAAGTCCCTGGAAGCAGCCACCGATGCAGCGGTATGGCGGGTAGAATGAGCTCTTATCCCTCTGGGAGGCTCCATGCCCGCCAACCTATAGCAGAGATCTATGCAGGAGGTGACCCACCTGCCTATCGTCCGATTGGCTGCCGGTCTGCCAGGTGCGGCTTCAGCGTAGGTGACAAACAGCTGGCGAACCTCTCCCCAAACTTCAGCCATCCGCTCCTTGTAGTTAGCGAGCACTCTTCTAGGGTCCAAAAAGTATGAAGCCTATATTCAGCCTCCGAGGTGTGACTGGGGTAGAACACCGGCTGAATCAACACCTGGTTAAGGTGAAACTCAGACACCACCTCCGGAAGGAACTTCGGGTGGGGGCGCAGGACAACCTTGTCCCTGTGGAAGACCAGATAAGGAGACTATGTAAAGCGCCTGGAACTCTCCCATCCTTCTGGCTGACGTGACAGCCACCAAGAAGGCGGTCTTCCATGACAGGTGAGAGATGTTACACCTGTGCATCGGTTCGAATGGCTTGCCCATGGGCTTAGCCAATACCAGCAGTAGATCCCACGGAGGTGGAGGTTCTCGCACGGGAGAATGTGATCAAGACTTTGAAAAAGCGCCGACCACCTTCTTCTCCTGCGCCACCCACTGCTTCCCAGCCCACACCCGGTAAGCAGAGATGGCTGTCAGGTGCACCTTAAGGGTCATCGACCGAAGCCCTTGCTGAGAAAGGGACCACAGGTAGTCCAGAATGCTTGCCAAGGAACTGGAGGAAGGGTCCAGGCCCTTGCCCCGACACCAAATGAAGAATCTCTTCCATTTGAAGGCGTAGCATTTTCTGGTAGACTCCTTACGGGACGCCTCAACGTCGTTGAGGACCTCGTCGGAAAGACCCAAGGCCTGGAACTCTAGCCGCTCAGGAACCAGGCCGTCAGGTGCAGGGATTGAAGGTCCGGATGGAATACCTTCCCCTGACTGACTGAGATCAGGTCCGGGCAGGCTGGAAGCCGCCTCGGGAGCCTGGAGCTGAGACTGAGGAGATCTGGATACCAGAACTGGCGGGGCCAGTCTGGGGCTACCAGAATCACCTGCGCCTTGTCCCGCCTCACCTTCAGAAGCACCTTGTGGATGAAGGGAAATGGGGGAAAGGCACAGAAGAGGCCCGGGGTCCACGACCTCGAAAAGGCATCCCCTCGCAGCGAGCCCTGCTGAGGGGGGCGGGCTTGAAACAGTCTCAGCTTTGCATTCTCCTTGGAGGCAAACAGGTCCGCCTGAGGCGTGCCCCAGTGGGAGAACAGATCTTGTACTACCTCCAGCAGGAGAGACCACTCGTGGGACGCAGCCCCTATCCGGCTTAGGGCATTGGCCAGGCTGTTGGAGGCTCCTGCCACATGAATGGCAAGGAGCTCCGCCTCCAGGCTGCGCACAAGTGACTAAATGCGGAGAGCTTCCCTGCACAGAGGCACGGAGCGCGTCCCACCCTGGCGGTTTAGGTAGTACATGGTCGTGGTGTTGTCCGTCTGGACCTGAACCACTTGACCCCGTAGAAATGGAGCGAAGGCGGTGAGGGCTAGACGAACCGCCCGAAGCTCCAGCAGGTTGATGTGGCATCAGAACTCCCGAGGGGATCAGAGGCTGTGCGCTCTGTGCTCCCCCAGCTGGGTACCCCAACCCATCAGAGAGGCATCGGTCGATAGACCGTCTGCTCGGGGCGGACAAACGGGATGCCCTCCTGCAGATGCGCTGGAACGGTCCACCACTGGAGAGCGTTCCACATCCCCTGGGTCACTGTCACTAGCTGATCCAGAGGATCGAAGTGCTGTGACCACTGGCTGGCCAGCCCCCACTGAAGGGGACGCATGTACCAGCGGGCCCAATGGACCACGCTGGTGCAGGCCGCCATGAGGCGCAGGAAGTCATGGGCAGGGCACGATTGCTCAACCAGAAATGATTGGGCAAAGGAGGAAAGAACCTCGGCCCTGTCTGCCGGGAGCCGTGCTCTGGCTCGTAGAGAGTGGAGCTCTGCCCCGATGAATTGGATCACCTGCTTTAGCAAGAGTTCCGACTTGGCCTCGTTGATGAGGAGGCCAACCTGAGAGCAAACCTGGAGCGCCAGATCTCTGGACCACTCCACCTCCGCTCTGGAGGGGGCTGCAATCAGCCAGTCATCCAGGTAGGGGTACACCCAGACCCTTGGACGCCACAGGAATGCTGTCACCACTGCCATGCATTTGGTGAAGACCCTGGGAGCTAGGGAAAGACCGAAAGGCACTGCCTGGAACTCGTAGAGGGACCCCTCCGCCCTGAAGCGGAGGAATCTCTGGTGGGACAGACGGACGGATTGGGACGTGAAAGAACGCGTCCTGAAGGTCCAGAGAACAGAACCACATGCCTTGTTCCAAGGATGGGATTATCTGAGCCAGAGTGACCATCCTGAAGGTCCGAGACCTTAGGAAGCTGTTCAGGTCGTGCAGGTCGAGAATGGGGCGCCAGCCCCCCATCTGTTTTGGGACCAGGAAGTACCTGGACACAAACCCCGGGTCTGGAGGAGGATCCATCACCTTCCTGATCACCTCTTGTAGCCGAGCAGGGAGATAGCGGCTCAGCGAGCGACAAAAACTCTGGACCCCATGGCCCCGGCTCCCGGAAGGGTGGGGCCTGCTCGAACTCCAGGGGCAGGCCCTTTCCTACCACCTCCAACACCCAACGGTCCGTGGTGACAACGGACCAAGCAGAAAGGAAGTGGCGGAGCCGTCCCCACGGGGGAACCCAGGGGGGAGTGACGAGGCTGGGGGCGACACCCCTCAACCCATCACTGGGCAGGCGTAGAGGAGGGACCAGCCGAGGGACCTCCTGGGCTTTTACCTCCCTGCTTCCTGTTAGAGGAAGCCGTGGGCTTGGGTTTTGGATGCCAAGCGTAAGCCTGCTGGCCCTGGTGCTGGTGCTGTTGGGCTGGACGTGCCGCAGAAGGACGAAAGGACTTGTGCTGCTGCTGCCGCTGCCAGCGGCCTTTGTCCTTCTGGGCGGAGGTGACACGAGTCCAGAGTGGCATTGGACTTTTCGATCCACTGGAGGGGACCTTCCACTCCAGGGCCGAAGAGGTCTGTACCCAGGAAGGGGACATCCGCCACTCTGTGCTGGGTATCCGCCGTGAAGGTGGATATCCTCAGCCATGCTCTGCGGCGCATGGCCACCGTGGCCTCAACCGATCTGGCACAGAAGTCTCCGATGTCCAGAGCCGTTTGGAGCTGCTGTTTAGCCACCGCCCTACCCTGGTCCCGTACCTGCCGGACCATGGTCTGCAGGTCAGCCGGGAGATGAGGGATCACCTCATCCAGGGAGCCCATGAGGGCGTGGGAGAAGTGTGCCATCAGCACGGCCAAGCTGGCCTGGCGGAGGCCAAGGGAGGATGCAGCGTACACCTTGCGCCCGGCACAGTCCAGCTTTTTGGACTCCTTGTCAGGGGGCTTGTCCACATCCCTAGCATTCCCGGAACGCCGGAAAACACTGTCGGTGACCAACCCCTCGACAGAGGGGTGTTATGAAAAACCGAGCAATGAGCCAGTAGAGACCGCATACTTCCTGGCCATCCTGGCCGAAGGTGCAGGACAGGAAGCCGGCCGCTGCCAAAGCTCCAAGGCTGGGCCAACAATGGCTTCAGCCACCGCAATGGCCTCCGTGGGGGAATCCCCTCGGTCCAGTATCTCCGTCAGGGGATACTTGGCCCGCTTGGATACGGGCTCGAGCTGAATCCCGGTGGACTCCAAGAAGAGCTGAAGCAAACCCATAAAGGACGATGGGCTTTCGTCCATCAACTGGACCCTGGAGGACTCCAGGTCAATGGGCCTGGAGAACAGGGAGGAGTCGTCGGACTCCAAGGAGTCCGCAAAGAGCTGCCTGGGGCCTGAGCCACCCTCCACCTGCCGAGGACGGTCGGGAGTGTGGGTGACAGACAACCTATGGGGCAAGCCCTGACCCGACCGAGAGTCCTTGGTCGGTGCCCCCGATTTCGGTTGTGGAGGCAGAGATTCCACCACAATCGGTGGGGCAGCTGGTTTCGGCCAAACAACTGGCCCAGGCTTGGGCACCTCTACTACAGCGAGGGGTTGTTTCGGCCACTCGGGTGACAGCCACTTGATGGCCGGGGAAGGAGACGGTGTCAGCTTCTTCCCGGACAGAAGTAACTGCTGCCACATCAGGTCCTCATAGCGTCGACGCAACTTGCGCTGAAGCCTCTCCTCTTCTGAGGAGGAAGACAAGGACGCGCGGCGGTGCCGCTTACTTCGGTGCCGAGACAGAGGCCGCCGATGTCTGCGGGATCGGCTGGACCGAGACGATGTCCGAGACTGAGATCCTTGGCGTTTCAGAGGACGGGTCTGGGAAGGGGCAAGGGACACCCGCTCTTCCTTCGGCTCGAAAACCTTAACCGGGGACTGCGGCACCGGAGGCGCAGGCAAGTCCTCTGTCTCCACAGGGGGAAACCGGTGAAGGAGGGTTGTCTGCTTCACCAGTCGACAGCCTGTCCGACGGGGTCGACAAAAATCTCTACCGCGTTGATGGGTGTCTCGGCCGGCTGACCTGACGGGGATGCCGTGAAACCAGAGACCTTAGCCGCAACCTCGACCGAAGCCAGGTGTCGACTGTCCGGGGAAGGGGACCTCTCCCGCTCCCACGAACGCCGACGATGGGACTTACCTTTTGAGTCCTTCTTTCTGGACCGAGAGGAATGTCCCGATGGCCCCTCTCACTTCGTGGAAAGGGATTGGCAAAGCTCCTTGAAAGAAGCTGAATATGTGATGCTGCCTGCGCCGCCTCCTCGAGGGTGATCATCTGCTCGAGTTGCTCAGCCGAGCCAGCCGCCGCAGTAACCCAACGTGGGCCTCATTCTGACTTCACCGATGCAGGCGCTTCGGGCGCCCAAGCTGTAACCGGACAGCGTGGTCCTCCAGGACGCTAGCGGAAAACAAACGGCATAACTCGCAGGCCTGCGAGTCCGGTGTAAAGTAAAGGGGGGAGTGAGGATTAGAGAGGTGGGGGCAGGGTAGGACAGGAAATGATAGGGACATATAGATAGATTTAAGTGCAAAGGTAGTGAATAAAGTAATAAAACAGGAGGTTGGAAGAGAAACTAATCATCGGTAGAGGCCAAGGATAAAAAATGTTAAGAAGTATAAGGGGAGGATAAGGGGGATAGGGTGGTTTGAAGCAGGAGGAGTCAACAAGATGGGAGTCTAAGCAGTTTCTTACAAAATAAGGACTGGAGAACTGATGCCCCAAATCCAGCATGACTTTAGGTCAAAGTGGTAATGGGAAATGAAGGTGTGTGCCAACTTTCAAGTAGCAGCCCCTGCAGTTTTCCTGGATGGGGAGGTCCCTAGACGTAGCCACCCTCGCAGTGGTATGGAGAGTAGAGTGAGCCCTTAGCCCTCCGAGAGGCTCCCTACTCACCAACCTATAGCAGAAATCAATGCAGGATGTGATCCACCTGCCACTCATGCGCTTGGCTGCAGGTCTGCCAGATGCAGCTTCAGCGTAGGTCACAAACAGCTGGAGAACCTTTCCCCAAACTCCAGCTGTGCGCCCTTTGTAATAAGCGAGCGCTCACTTCAGGTCCAGAGTATGGAGCCTATGTTCGGCCTCAGAGGGGTGATACGGAGGGGACAAAAAAAAAAAAAACACACTGAAACAGTCATCACCCGATTACTTGATTCAGGTGACCCTCCGACAAAGCCACCAGAGAGGAGAACATTTCATGTGGACATTCCTCTACCATCGACAAACATGAAGTCCTGGTCGCATTAGACGCCTCCCCTGCAAATAACCTACATAATGAGACTGATGCGCTGGACCCAGTATGTATGGCAAAGTACATTTCTGCACCAGAGGCAGTCTTCTCTTTTTCCCCGTCTCACTGAAACAGGTGGAAGAGCTACTATTGGATCTGGACACAAGAAAGAGCACAGGGTGCCAATCAAAACAATCCTTATTTCCTTAAAATTAACCATATCATATCTTGTCAGCACTTATCATGCACCTCTTTAATCTGTCCCTGGCAAAGGGTGATGTTCCCTCAATTTGGAAAACTGCCCATGCCATCCTGCTACATAAATCTGTCGACCCTAGCGATCTGAAAATGAAGGGCCAATACCTCTGCTCCCTAGCCTCTCCGAATTGTTAAGAGAAACTTGTAAATAGCCAGCTTAAGAATTTCTTGGGAGACCCTAAACCTACTAAATCCAGTGCAATCAGGTTTTCGACCACGCCACTGCACAATCTCTGCTCTCACAAAGGTCACTAGTGACTGGCAGAGTGCTTTAGATGCCAAAAATTATGGGCCCAATTCTCAAAGGCTTACGCCTGGTGTAACCTGACTTACGCCAAAATAAATGGCGCAAATA
Organism: Neoceratodus forsteri; assembly: GCA_016271365.2. Taxonomy (NCBI): domain Eukaryota; kingdom Metazoa; phylum Chordata; order Ceratodontiformes; family Ceratodontidae; genus Neoceratodus; species Neoceratodus forsteri. The sequence goes on along the minus strand of CM057456.1, from coordinate 1,178,224,019 downwards.
GCAAGTTACGCCAGTAGTTGCAACAAATGGTATTCTGCAAAGCAGCGAGACATGCCGCAGGCTGCTTGCACCAAAGTGGCCTTACGCCACCAGTTACACCCTAAACCCTATGACATGGCACTAGGAGGTTTACGGCAGCAGTTGCACCCTATTCTGGTAGGGCAGCAACAAAGTCCCCCAGGGCGCTATTCCCCAACTATTCCCTGAGGAGATCCGCCGAAGTACAGTTGCACCAGCATTTAGCTGGTGTAACTGTACTTTCACCCTCCAGGAGGTTACGGCAATGTGCACCCGACCCATCCCCAGAGAACATGGCACATTCCCCTACCAATACCCTGCAGGTCCCTGCAAGCCCCCATATGCTCGTCCCAGAGTTGTGTCACAACAGCCCCACAAATGCACATAAAGAAGCACAGCAGAGCATGGCCTCCTCCCCTAAACCCCAGTCGCTGAAATGCACATAAAGATGCACCAAAGAATGAAGCATGGCCCCTCCCTCCCCCAAAGCGCCGCATATCGCATCCCCTGTGCCAGGCAATACAACAATCCCTGGTAATCTAGTGGCCCCCCACCTGGTAATGCCAGACCACTCCGCTCCCACCCCTACCCAGCAGGTGACTGGCACAACCCTCCTCTCACCTCGGCCATCAGCCACCAACTGTGCCCCATCCGTGCATGTACAGTACATAGTACGCGCAATGAATGACTTCTGCACGTACTATGTACTGTACAATGTACATGACGCAGATATCAAATCTGCCAATACCCATCTATCTGCTGACAACACGGTCCTGTATATTGATAGGCCTACATCTGAAATGGCCTGCAAAGAACTCCCAACTGGAATTTAATCGGCTGCAGCTAAACCTTCTGAATCAAAAGCTGTTATTAAATGCCAAATAAACTAAGGCTATGCTTTTCTCCAGTTTTCTAATGCACACAATTCCTCCACCCTAGCTTTTGTTCCACAGATCACTACTCTTCTTGGTGAATCCCTAGAATTCATGCCAAAATTTATATATCTAGGGTTTTGGATAGATCAGACTTTTTTTTTTTCATTGACCACATAGAGGAACGGTCTTAAAAAAACAACACACTCGGATTATTTCTCTTTTTCAGAATTAAGCCCCTTCTTACTCAGGAGGCTAAAACCAGGCTAGTTCAAACCACATTTATGCCACTTTTGGATTACACAGACTTCATTTATGGACATGGCCCAAACACCTTTTTGACCAAACAGGACACCCGCCATGACCAGACAATAAAAACAGGTTACTCACCTGTAACAGTAGTTCTAGGAGTGGTATATGTTGTTCAACCACACTGTCCGACATTGTCCCTTTCCCTTTTAAATCTTGCCGGAAGTCTTCAAGCTGGCTCCTCCCACCCACCCAGGTAGTAAATACCTCTGCTCCGCCCCGTGACGCCCGATCTAGCCTGCTGGAAGCAAGGTTGTGCGCCTTAAGCCAGGGAGGTCAGGTGGGTGCGTGTGGGTGAATAACATACCACTCCTAGAACTACTGTTACAGGTGAGTAACTTATTTTTCTAGGAGCGTGGATATGTTGTTCATCCACACTGTCTGGCAGACTCCTAGCAGTTCTCCAGGAGAAGGGAGGCAAGGCGCACACCCCCTACTTAGGAAAAAGATTGGAGAACCGAGGCCCCAAAACCAGCATCTCGGCATGACTCAAGGTCGATGTGGTAATGGGCAATGAAGGCGTTTGCTGACTTCCAGGTAGCAGCCCGACAGATTTCCTTGATAGGGATGTCCCTGGAAGCAGCCACCGATGCAGCAGGATGGCAGGTAGAATGAGCTCTTAGCCCCTTGGGAGGCTCCTTGCCCGCCAACTCATCACAGACTTATGCATGATGTGATCGATCTTGCAATAGTCCACTTGGCTGCAGGTCTGCCAGAAGCGGCTTCAGCGTAGGTGACAAACAGCTGGCGAACCTCTCCCCGAATTTCCGCCGTCCTTTCCTTATAATAGGAAAGAGCACGTCTCAGGTCCAGAGTATGGAGCCTGTACTCTGCATCCGAGGTGTAGTTAGGGTAGTATACCAGCAGTCAATACCTGGTTGAGGTGAAACTCTGACACCACCTTCGGAAGGAATTTCAGGTGGGGGCGCAGGACAACTTTGTCCCTGTGAAAAGACCAGATAAGGGGAGTCCACCGATAGCGCCTGGAGCTCCCCTGTCCTTCTGGCTGACGTGATAGCCACCAGGAAGGCAGTTTTCCACGACAAGTGCGAGAGCTCACACTTGTGCATGGGTTCGAATGGCTTGCCCATGAGCTTTGCCAAAACCAGCAAGAGATCCCACGGAGGTGGAGGTTCACGCACCGGAGGGGATATGTGATCCGGGCCTTTGAAAAAGCAGCCGACCACTGTCTCCTGTGCCAATGTCGGCTGATCGGCCCGCGCCCGGTAAGCAGAGATAGCTGCCAGGTGTACCCTAAGGGTCGATGACCAAATACCCCCTTTGGAGAGGGTCCAAAGGTAGTCTAAAATGTTAGCCAAAGCAGGATAAGGGGTCCAGGCTCTTTCCCAGACACCAAATGGGAAAAACTTTTCCATTTGAAGGCATAACATTTCCTGGTAGATTCCTTTCGAGATGCTTCCACTACGGTGTAGACATCTTCAGAAAGACCCAGAGCCTGGAACTCTAGCCGCTCAGGAACCAGGCTGTGAGGTGCAGGGATTGAAGGTCCGAGTGGAAGACCTTCCCCTGGTTCAACGATATCAGGTCCAGAGCATGTACAAAGCCGCTCCGGGGTCCTGCAGCTGAGGCTGAGATCATCTGGATACCAAAACTGGCGTGGCCAATCTGGGGCTACCAGGATCACCTTCGCCTTGTCCCTCCTCACCTTGAGTAACACCATGTGGATCAAGGGAAATGGAGGGAAGGCGTAAAGGAGGCCTGGGGTCCATGACCTCGAGAAGGCATCCCTCTGCAGCGAGCCCTGCTGAGGGGGGTGGGCATGGTACAGCCGCAGCTTGGTGTTCTCCCTTGAGGCGAACAGATCCACCAATGGTTTGCCCTAACGGGAGAACAGATTCTAAGCTACCTCTGGATGGAGAGACCACTCGTGGGACGTCTGGCCTATGCAGCTGAGAGCATCCGCCAGTTGATTCGAGACTCCTGCCACATGGATGACAAAGAGATCCGCCTCCAGCCAGCTGACGAAGGTCCAGATCCGGAGCACCTCCCTGCATAGCAGACGGGAGTGCGTGCCGCCCTGTTTGCTGAGGTAGTACATGGTTGAGGTATTGTCTGTCTGGACTTGAACCACTTGACCCCAGAGCTGAGGAGCGAAAGCGGACAGTGGCAGTCTGACTGCTCTGAGCTCCAACAGGTTGATGTGGCATCGGGACTCCTCGGGGGTGTCCAGAACCCGTGAGCTCTGTTGTCCCCCATGTGGGCTCCCCAGCCCATGAGAGAGGCATAGGTCGTAAGGACGACCGTCGGCTCGGGGCAGACTAGCGGGATCCCTTCCCGCAAATGACTCGGGACGGACCACCATTGGAGAGGGACCCACATCCTCTGGGTGACAGTGACCAGCTGGTCGAAGAGACCCCGACGCTGAGACCACTGGGCGGCCAGCTCCCATTGAAGGGGGTGCATGTGCAATCTGGCCCAACGGACCACTGAGGTGCATGCCGCCATGTAACCCAGGAGGCGCAGGAAGTCCCGGGCAGGGCGCAAGTGCCCAACCAGAAATGACTGGGCAAAGGAGAAAAGAACCTCCGCCCTGTCCGCTGCGAGCCGGGCTCTGGCTTGATGGCAGTCGATCTCTGCCCCGATAAAGCCCATCACCTGAGAGGGCACGAGTTCTGACTTGGCCTAGTTGATTAGGAGACCCAGGTGGGAGCAGGTTCGGAGGGTCAGGTCCCCGGACCTCTCCACCTCCTGTAGGAAGGAACCCGCCATGAGCCAATCGTCTAGATAGGGGTAAATACGGACCCCTTGACGACGTAGATGGGCTGCCACCACTGCGATGCATCTGGTGAAGACCCGAGGGGCCGATGACAGGCCGAACGGCATGGCTCTGAACTCGTACAGGGTCCCTTCGACCCTGAAGCGGAGGAACCGCTGATGGGACGGACGGATTTGGACGTACTAGAACGCTTCCTGAAGATCCAGTGAACAGAACCACATGTTTCGCTCCAGAGATGGTACGATCTGGTTCAGAGTTACCATCCGGAAGGTGCGAGACCCGAGATATCGATTCAGGTCGTGGAGATCTAGAATGGGGTGCCAACCCCCCGTCCGCTTGGGCACCAGGAAATACCTGGACACGAAGCCTGGGTCTGTAGGAGGATCAGGCACTGGAGCTACCGCCTCCTTATGCAGGAGCTGAGCAATGTAGTCCCGAAGGGCCGACTGAGCACCAACTGAGATCCTTTCCTCCCGTGGGGCCCGGGCCCGGCTGGGGGGGGAATACTGCTCGAACTCTAGAGGCAGTCCCTGCCCGACCACTTCCAGAACCCACCTGTCCGAAGTAATACTGGACCAGGCGGAAAGAAAGTGGCAGAGCCGGCCCCCCACGGGAGGACCCAGAACTGGTGTGACAGGTGTAGGGGAGGCCACCCCCGACCAGTCACTGTGCAGGCTTGGAGGAGGAGGAAGAGGCACCTGGACCAGCACCTCGGCCTCCTTTGCGGGGCTGTTGGGGACCCTGCTTGGGCCTAGGGCGCCAAGCTTGAGCCTGCTGCTGTTGCTGACCTCCCTGGAAGGAGGGCTGTCTAACCGCAGGGGAAGAATGTCGAAAGGACTTCTTGCGCTTCTGCTGGTTCTTGCCCGAAGAACCCTTAGCAGAGGTGGCATCAGACTGCTCAATGCGCTGTAGATGACCTGCCACTCCCGGACCGAAGAGGTTGGTGCCACGGAAGGGCACGTCAGCTAGCTAGTGCAGAGTATCGGCGGGAAAAGAGGATAACCTCAGCCAAGCCCTGTGGCAAGTGGCTACTGCGGCAGCTAGTGAACAGGCACAGGAATCACCAATGTCCAGAGCCGTCTGGAGCTGTTTAGCAACAGCACAGCCCTGGTCCCCGACCTGCCTGACCGTGGTCTGCATGTCTGCTGGGAGATGAGGGAGGACTTCATCAAGCGACCCCAGAAGGGCGTGAGAGAAGTGTGCCATGATCACTGCTGAGCTAGCCCGAAGGCCTAGGGAGGATGCCACGTAAACCTTCCGGGCCGAGTGGTCCAGATTTTTGGACTCCTTGTCCGTAGGGTGGTCAGGATCCGCAGAGCTGCCCATGCGCCTAAACACTGAGGCAGTCACAAGGCTCTCGGCCGAGGGATGCTCAGTGAAGCCCGCCAAGGACCCCATGGGCACCGTGTACTTGCAGGCCATACGGGCAGACTGAGCCGGGCAAGAGGCAGGGCGCTGCCAAAGCTCCAGTGCCGGGCCAACTATGGCTTCGGCCACTGGGAAGGCCTCCGTTGGGAGTATCGCCCCCCCTCTTGAGAATATCCACGAGAGTATATTCCACCTTATTTTGTATGGGCTGCAAAGGCATACCTGTGGACTCCGAAATGAGTCTAAGGATGCCCTGGAAGGAAGAAGGACCTTCCTCCAGGCCCGTCACTGACAGCTCGTCATGTGAGTGAAGGCCAGTAGTATCCGAATCCGAGGAATCCGGATACAGGGGTCTTCCACCTAAGTCACCCTCGATGCGCCTAGGGCGATCAGGAGTGACTGTAATGGACAATCTATGGGGCAAGCCTGTAGTTGGCTGATCAGCCTTAGAGGGAGCCCCTCCCTGAGGCCGTTTGGGTGGTGGTTCCACCAAAACTGGTGGGGAGCCCGTAACAGGCCGACCAGAAATACGTACCGGTCCCACCGGAGGGAGAACCGGGAGTCCTCGGCATCGAGGGAGTCTGTGTCGGCTGAAGAGGCTGGGGCCAAGTAATGGCCGGTACAGCTGGAGTAGACTGCTTTTGACCAGTCAAAAGGAGTTGCTGCCACTTGAGGGCCTCAGAACGTCAGAGTTTCCGTCTAAGTCTCTCCTCGTCCGAGGAGGATGAGGAACGGTGGCGGCGCCTCTTCCGGGAGTGTTTGTGACCCTTTCTCGGTTTTCCAACCGACGGGGTCCTACTCCTCGATCGAGACAGACTGCGTCGGCTGTCAGTCGGCAGAAGCCGGATTCGGTGAAAGCAGAGATTCCAGCTCTTGTCCCTCGATCGGGATGCCCGAAGGACGGGTCTCCTCATTGGGGAAGGAGAGAATGGGAGGTCTCTCCAAGGAGTCGTCGACAGGCGTCAGCGACAACGGCTCGATCAGGTCGAGAGAAATCTCGGCCAGTTCTGCCGTATGCTCCCGAGTGTTGGACCGCTCTCGGTCCCAGGAACATCTTCAGCTAGAAGAAGATGATTTGGGGTCCTTATCCTTTTTTCTTGGATCGGGAGGAGTGCGAGCCCGAAGGCGCCTCATCTTTGGTAGGGAGAGACTGGCACAACTCCCGGAAGGATCCCATGAAGGTGGAGCCCAGGTTGAGCGGGACGAAGAAACTTCGGTTGGCGGAAGCTTGGGCAGCTTCCTCTTCGAAAGCCACCATCTGCTCGGGCTGCTCGGCAGATCCCGCAGCCGCGGAAACCGCCCTCCTGGTCTCCTTCGATTTCACCGGTGGACTGCAAAGCTCCGGTCTCCCCAGCTTAAGGCGCTCCTTGCGGTCCTCCAGAACAGTGGGATGGAAGGCCGAACAGATGGCGCAAGCTAAAGTATCATGCATGGTGCCTAGGCAGTAGAAGCACGAGAGGTGGGGATCGGTGCGAGACTTTTATTGTCCACAAGGACACCGGCGAAACCCGGGGAACGACTTGTCCTCCATATCTGAAGCGTTCGGATCCGAATCGTAAACTTGGACGAGTTTTAAAGCGAGTAAGTGCGGCGAAAACCGTCGATTTGACTCCAGGGCCTATGGTACTTGCAAAGTAGCATGAGAGAACCTGTATCTTCCAGCGGAAAGGAAGATCTAGCGTCATGGGGCAGCGCCAAGGTATTTACCACCCGGGTGGTTGGGAGGAGCCAGCTTGAAGACTTCAGGCAAGATTTAAAGGGGAAAGGGACAATGGCAGACAGTGAGGATGAACAACACGCTCCTAGAAGGTTTATAACCAGTGTGCCATACTCCACTCATCACTGCTCCCTTTACACATTCAGACAAAAAAATGCTGTGTTCTGAACCTTTAGAGCGCTTACAGGGACTCTTCTGCACTATACTGCAGAACGTCTGCCTAGGTGTACACCAGGTAGTTACTATCTCGAAAACTATTGTTACATCTCCCTCTACATCCCAAAAGTCAATTCACATTTTGGTCTGGCATCTATATGCCATGTGCTTCCTGCACTGTGGAATAAACTTCAAAAAACCATGAAGTTAGTAATTCCTGTAAAGCTGTCTACCTTTAAACTCCTATTTGCACTCTTTCAAGGAGTCCTGTGACCGTTTACACTGATCTATGGTAATCAGGGGCATGTGGTACTACTAGTGTGATCATAGTCACCTGTCCGTCTGCACTACTCTTCCTATTACGTACAGACTACTTCTCTCTAACTCCTCTGACTCCTTCTGCAGGATAATTGTAAAATTTACACATTTAATATTTTTAATGTACATTCAGTAATGATTTATTGTAGATACTGTATACGACAATTTGTTTTTTCATGTACTGACTTATGTATCTGAAAGTACACAGTTCTATGCAACTGACCTGCTGTATTGTTTCCCCCCCATTGTGACACTGTACTGTTTTATGCCCAGAACCACCTTGAGTTCATCTCAATGGTGTTTCACCTGGTTAAATAAAGACTGATTGATTGGGAGGAATTTCAGGTTGGGGCACAGAACCACCTTGTCTCTGTGGATAAACCAGGTAAGGAGACTCCACTGAGAGCACCTAGAGCTCTCCGATCCTTCTGACTGACGTGATAGCCACCAAGAAGGCAGTCTTCCACGACAGTGGAGACATCCCACACCTGTGCATCGGTTCGAAAGGCTTGCCCATGAGCACTGCCAAAACCAGCAACAAGTCCCACGGCAGTGGTGGTTCACACACCAGAGGGGAAATGTGGTTAAGGACTTCTGAAAAAGCGCCAGACCACCTTCTCCCTGTGCCGACTGCTGAACAGCCCATGACCAGTAAACAGATGGCTGCCAGGTGCACCTTAAGGGTCATTAACCGAAGTTCTCCGAGAGAGAGAGAGAGAGACAGAGACCACACCACTGGACAGGGCAAAGGGTCCAACCCCTTGCCCCGACACCAAATGGAGAATCTCTTCCATTTGAAGGCACAGCATTTTCTGGTAGATGCCTTTCTAGATGCCTCCATGACAGTGAGGACATCTATGGAGAGACCCAACGCCTGGAACTCTAGCCGCTAGGAACCAACCAGGCTGTCAGGTGCAAGGATTGAAGGTCTGGGTGGAAAACCTTCCCTGATTGATTGAGAGCAGGTCTGGGCGTATGGGAAGACGCCACGGAAGCCTGTTGCTGAGGTGGAGGAGATCATGGTACCAAAACTGGAGGGACCAGTCCAGAGCCACCAGGATCACCTGAGCCTTGTCCCTCCTAACCTTGAGGGACACCTTGTGGATCAAGGGAAGTGGAGGGATGGCATAGAAGAGGCCTGTGGTCCAAGACCTCGAGACTGCATCCCCTGCTGGGGGCGGGCACAAAACAAACTCAGTTGTGTGTTCTCCCTAGAGGCAAACAGGTCCACCTGAGGGGTGTCCCACTAGGAGAACAGACTGAACTACCTCAAGATGGAGGGACCACTCTTGAGATGCCTCGCCCACCTGGCTGAGGGTGTCCGCCAGCTGACTGGAGGCTCCTGCCACATGGTTGGCTAGGAGATCCACCTCCAAACCGTGCACAACAGTCCAAATGCAGAAGGCTACCTTGCACAGGGGCAGGGAGTGCGTTCTGCCTGGTTTGTTGAGGCAGTACATGGTTGTGGTCTTGTCTGTCTGAACTTGGATCACTTGACCCCGAACAAACAAAGTGAAGGCAGTTGGCAACAGCCGGACTGCTCAAAGCTCCTGCAGATTGATGTGGCATCGGGACTCCTGAAGGGTCCAGAGCCCGTGGACTCAAATGTTCCCCCAGATGGGCACCCCAGCACGGGAGAAGTTGGTCGTCAGGATAACCAATCGGCTCAGGGCAGACAAACTGGATCCCTTCCTGCATATGTTCTGGGACAAGAAGCCACCACTTGAGGGTGTCCCATATCCTCTGTGTTACAGTGACCAGCTGGTCAAAGTGACCTTTGTGCCGAGACCACTGGCTGGCCAGCTCCCACCGCATGAAGGGCATATTCCAAACGGGCCCATCAGACCACAGTGGTGCATGCCGCCATGTAACCCAGAAGGCGCAGAAGTCCCAGGCAGGGTGCAAGTGCCCAAATCAGAAATGATTTGGGAAAAGGAGAGAACCTCCACCGTGTCCGCCAGGAGCAGAGCTCTGGCTCAGCACGAATCGAGCTCTGCCCCAATGAAGCCGATCACCTGCGAGGGCACGAGTTCCGACTTGGCCTCACTGACCAGGAGTCCAAGGAAGATGCAGGTCTGGAGGGCCAGGTCCCTAGACTGCTCCACCTTCTGCCTGGAGGGACCCATCAGCCAGTCATCCAGGTAGGGGTATACCCTGGCGCCTCGGGTAAGCTGCCACCACTTATGCATTTGGTGAAGACCCTGGGAGCCGAGGAGAGGCCGAAAGGCATGGTTTGGAACTCAAACGGTTCCCTCTGCTCGAGAGCGGAAGAACCTTTGCTGAGACTGACTGGGACATGAAAGAACGCGTCCTGAAGATCCAGAGAGCAAAACCACTTGTTTTGCTCGAGAGAAAGTATGATCTGGGACAGAGTGACCATCCTGAAGGTGCAGGACCTGAAGAATTTGTTCAGGTCATGCAAATCTAGAATGGGGTGCCAGCCCACAGTTCGCTTTGGCACCCATAAGTACCTGGAGACAAACCCTGCGTGTTGAGGATCCACAACTTTGACCACGACCTCCTTGCGGAGAAACTGGGCTAGGTAGTCTCGAAGAACCGACCGAGTATCTGCAAATACCAAGTCCTCCCGTGGGGCACGGGCTCAGCTTGGAGGGTACTGCTCAAATTCCACAGGAAGACCCTGACCGACCACTTCCAGAACCCACCTGTCCGTGATAAGTGGAGCAGGTGGAAACGAAGTGGCGGGCATGAGGGCGGCAACCCCCATCCAGTCACTGAGGCAGGGAGGAGGAGCTGGCCGAGGAGCCACTAGGTCTCTTCCCTCTGGGCTTTCAGACCACTGAAGCCATGGACCTGCCCCGAGGTCGCCAGGACTGAGCCTGCTGGCCAGACTGATGCTGTGCTGGTTTTGCCGCAGGAGTAGAGAACTGAAAGGGCTTGCACTTCTGCTGCTTAGAGCCCTTGGTGTCCTTCTGGGCGGATGTCAGAGTCCAGGGTGGCACTGGACTTTTCAATGCATTAGAGGGGACCCTCCACACCAGGCCCAAATAGGTAAATGCCCAAGAATGGTACATACGGCAGCTTGTGCTGGATGGTGTCTGCTGTGAAGGTAAGAGATCCGCAGCCAAGCCTTATGGCGCGTGGCAACCCGGGCCGCCATAGGAATCTCCAATGTCCAGGGCCTTCTGAAGTTGCTGTTTGGCCACAGCACAAAGCTCGTCCCGGACCTGCTTGACTATAGTCTGGAGGTCCGCAGAAAGATGAGGAATCACCTCATCCAGAGAACCCAGAAGAGCATGGGAGACGTGTGCAATCACGACAGCCAAGCTCGCCTGGCGGAGGCAGAGCGAGGTGGCAGCACAGACCTTTTTAGCCAAATGGTCCAATTTTTTTTAACTCCTCATCCGGCTTCTATCGATGTCCCCAGTATTGCCCAAACACCTGAACATGGAGTCAGCCACTCACCCCTTAGCAGAGAGATGCTCGGTGAACACTGAAAGGGTACCAGTGGGCACCACGTTTGTGGGCCATCCAGGCAGAGGGCGCAGGCCAAGAGGCTGGGAACTGCCAGAGCTCCAGGGCAGGGTGGATGACGGCCTCGACCACTGGGAAAGCCTTTCTTGGAGAGTCCCCTTTATCCAGAATTTCTGTAAAGGGGTAGCAAGCATTTTTGAACGGGCTCTAATTTCATCCCTGTGGACTCAGATGAGGTGGAGAATGCCCATGAATGAAGTGGGGCCTTCATTAGTCGACAGATCCCCCACTGACTCCATATCCAGTGAACAGGAGTGCAGAGAGAAATCCTCGGACTCCGCATAAAGCAGGCGAGCACTCAAGTCACTCTCAACCCGCTGCGGGCGGTCAGGTGTGAGAGTGAGACAGCCGATGGGGAAGCCCCTGACCCGACAGACTCCTTGGACGGAGCCCCTGTTGATGATTGGAACGAGGTCAACCGGCCCTGGCAGGGGCGTCGGCATTAGCTTTTCAGGAGATAGCCAGGGTGGTAGCTGGCGGAGGCTTCAGCCCAGTCAGCACTAACTGTTGCCAATTAAGATCTTCACAGCGTCAACGTAACTTGCGCCGAAGCCTCTCCTCACCCGCTTCCCATGGTGCAGAAAGCGAGACAGTCGATGGCGGGACCTGCTAAACCCAGAGGAGATGGATGGCAGAGCCCTCTACCTCAGCCGTCAGTGGGGCTCAGAGGGAGCTGAGGAGATCCGCAGCTCCTCTTGGTCTAGGTCAGTGACCGAAGGGGCCAACTCAGCTGGCTGCACCGCCCCTTCAGTAGTCACTGGCAGGACCGGGGTCCTGAAATAAAAGTTGTCTGCCTCTTCAGACAACAACCAATCAACAGAATCAAGAAAAATCTTGGCCACATTGTCGGCCAGCGTCTCAGCCGACTGGCCCGATGGGGTTTCCGTGACGCCAGTGGCAAAATCCAAGGTTCCTGACAGCAGGAACGCTCCTGGTCCCAAGGTAGTCGACGATGAGTCGAGTCTTCTCTTTATCCTTCTTGGAATCCTTGTGTGAGCAGAAACTGATTCAGAAGGGCCCTGCCCCTTGGTCGGGACGGACTAGCACAGCTCCTTGAAGGAGGCTGAGTAAGTGGAGCCCAACTAGAGCGCAATGCAGTTGGAGGCAGAAGAGGATTGAGTGGCGGTCTGGGCCGCCTCCTCCTCGAAGGCCTAGAGTTGCTCCAACTGCTCAGCGGACCCCGCAGCCGCGGAGACCACCCAATGGACATCCTTTGATTTGACTGGCAGATAATATTTCCCCAGACGATCTAACTTCAGGCGGGCAGCACACAGTCCTCCATGACCGTCGGGTGAAACGACCGATAAATGTCACAGGTCTGCGGATCGTGATCATGGCCCAGACAGTAGAAGCACGAGGCATAGGGGGTCGGTATGAGACATTTACCAGCATGAGCACCCGCGAAATCCGGGTGAAGATTTATCCTCCATCGCAGTCGCAATCAAAGATCGAGCTGAAGATGAAACTAGAGTTTTTGAAGTAAATCCAAAAATTTAAGCACCAGGGCCTACTCAACGCGGGAGCAGTAAGGAGGGAACCTGTTTCTTCCAGCGGAAAGGAAGATCTGGCATCACGGGGCGAAGCCAAGGGAGTTACCACCCAGGTGGGTGGGATAAGCCAACTTAGAGAAGTTTCCGGCAAGTCTTAGAGAAAGGCAACTGCCAGAAAGTGTGGCTAGATCATACCCATGTCACTAGAATGGTCTCTTCTGACAAACTGAAGCAAAGGCAAACGTTCCCTAAGGAAAACTTAAAAGCAAGTAGGCAAAGAATGCCACGGCTCATGGCAGCCTAAAGGCTGGCGGGCATAGTGAAGTCAAGAACCACAACAACAAGGTCCTGCGAGCTGTAAAGGACCTAGAGTGATTTGTCAAAGATAGACAAAAAAAAAAAAAAAAAAAAGACTCCTTTAACAATGGCGTCACAGGGAAAACTGAGCTGGATTCCCATTTCTTCTAAAGCAAGGCTAGCGAAATAGATGGCAGACAAAAAAAACAGGCACCACCTCAGGAGCGCTCTAGGAAAGCCACTTCATGCACAGAGGCCAGGCGTCAGTCTGAGACACAGGCGACCCGGCTTTGAGAACGGACTCTGGACGTCGGAGGGCCGGCGGGGGTGTCGAGGTCCAGTGTCCTAAGGGACCTACAGTAACTAGACCCAATTCATCTCCGGCTTTACCCCTTTTCATACTATTTCTTACCACTAAGGTTCCATTATGCCTATCCAATATATTCTTGAATCGTGTTATCGTTTTTTCCCCACCACCTCCGCTGGGAGGCTGTTCCAGGTATCCACCACCATTTCTGTGAAGTGCTTCCTCACATCTGAGTCTACCCCCTCCAGCTTCACAGCATGTCCCATTATTCTTCTTCAACATCTTTTTTTCTGAAAAAAATGCTTCCCTCTTGAATCTTATTTGTACCTGTGAGGTGTATTTGAAAGTCTCGATCATATTCTCTCCCCCCACACACACTTTCCTCCAGGGTGTACAGAATGAGGTCCTTTATTCTCTCCTCACAGCGCTTTTGATGTAAACCCTGCACCATTTTAGTTGTCCTCCTCTGGACCGCCTCTACTCTGTCCTTCTAGAGAGGCTTTCTCCAGAACTGGACAGTACTCTAGGAGACGTCTCAGGTATCTATACAGCAGTAACACCACTTCTCTTTCTGCTGGAGATACCGCTCCCTGTGCACCCTAGCATCCCACTATCTCTCTCCACTGCTTTGTCACACTGTCTGGCCACCTTTAGGTCATCAGATTACCCCCAGGTCTCTTTCCTGTTTGGTGGTAGAGAACGCTACACAACCCTATTCTGCACTCCGACCCGGAGTTTCTGGGGCCCAAGTGCATAATTTTGCACTTCGCACGAAAACTTAGTTACCACCCTTGACCACTCTAGCTTTCTTAAGTCTAATCATTTTTCACACACACTCACACACACTCACACACACTCACACACACTCACACACACTCACACACACTCACACACACTCACACACACTCACACACACTCACACACACTCACACACCACCTCACACACACTCACACACACTCACACACACTCACACACTCACACCACACTCACACACACTCACACACTCACACACACTCACACACACTCACACACACCACACACTCACACACACTCACACACACTCACACACACTCACACACACTCACACTCACACACTCACACACACTCACACACTCACACACACTCACACACACACACACACACTCACACACACTCACACACACTCACACACACTCACACACACTCACACACCTCACACACCACACACACCTCATCACACACATACACCACACACTCACACACTCACACTTCTATCCTACTGCAGATGTTAGTGTCATCAGCCAAAAAAAAAAAGCATACCTTCCCTTCTAGCCCCTCTGCAATGTCGATAATGAAGACATTAAAGATGACCAATCCCAGTACTGATCCTTGTGGCACTCCACTGGTCAACCTCCCTTCCTCAGAGTGAACTCGGTTTACCACCACCCTCTGTCTCCTGTCCCCTAGCCAATTCTTTACCCAGTTTACCACCTTTGGACCCACTCCTAGGCTGCCCAGCTCATTTACGAGTCTCCTTTGTGGAACGGTGTCTAAGGCCTTTGATATCTAGGTAGGCCACATCAAATACTCCACCATGATCCAATTCCCTTGTCACCCAGTCAAAGAAATCTATCAGATTTGTTTGACATGACCACCCCCAGTGAATCCATGCTGCCTTAGATACTGTAAGCCACTGGATTCAAATTATTCCACAGCCCTTTTCCTTCGGTACGGATTCCATTAATTTCCCCACCACTAAAGTCAGGCTGACTGGCCTGTAATTGCCAACCTCCTCCCTGCTCCCACATTTCAGTGGGACTACATCTACTCTCCTCCAGTCCTCCAGAACCACTCCCATCTCCAGTTAGTGGTTGAACAAGGCTGTCAAGAGGTGCAGCCAACACTTGAGCTCCCTCAATATCCTTGGATGCACCCCGGCTGGCCCCACTGCCTTTTCCACCTTCAGATTTGCGTGCTTCTTCTGGACTCTCTCCTCTGTAAATGGACTAATGTCCACCTCACTTCCTTTGATGCTCCTGGCGCTATCTGTGGTCCATCACCTTCCCCTTCCTCTGTGAATACTGAACAAAACAATTTGTTCAGGATATCTGCTTTTTTCCTGATCCCACCCCACCCCCCATCCTTCCTAAGGCTTAATATGCTTCCCTTGGTCTTTCCATTTTCACTTACATACCTGAAAAATTTCTTCTCCCCTTTAACTGCCTGGGCTATTTTCTCCTCAGTTTGCGCCTTTGCGCTCCTAATTTCTTTCCCTACCTCCCTGTTTTTCCTGATACACCTCCCTATCCTACTCCGTGTCTCCTTATACCTCTTGAATATCAATTTTGCCCTTACTTTCTCGGCCACCGCTTGAAAACCTCTTGCTTACTTTCCTAACGCAGAGGTTGCTGCCTTCACGATCCCCCCTCTTGGTTTCGCCACTGTCCCTCACTCAGTCAAGCCCCCAGCATCCCTGAGGCATTCCATCTTTTAAATATCAGCCCTCCTGAAGTCCAAGACCCTCCTCGCCTTGGTGTGGTTAGAGTCTGCCACAGGGCTTATAATCGAACCACACTGTACGTGATCACTGGTCCCCAGGTAGCCACCCACTGTGACATCCAACACTGTCCCCGTTGGAGAGTACAAGGTTCAATACTGCCCCCTCACGAATGGGCTCCTGAGGAAAGCCCACTGTAGGGAGTCCAGGATGCCCCAGCTCCTAGCTAAAGCTGGGATGCTCCAATCTGCATCCAGCAGACTGAAGTCCCCCATACCAGCAGCACCCCCCCCCTTCGTTTGCTATCTTTTTGATGGCTTCCACCAGAACCTTGTCCAACTCCTCCCATCCCCCAAAACAATGCTGGAGGGCTGTAGATCATGCCAGTCACGAACTGCGGCTCCATTCCCCATTTCTAGGGTGACCCACAGTGCCTCCAACCCTCCGTTTATTCCCTGCATCCGTTTCTTTTATGCTGTGGCTCACAAAGAGCCACTCCTCCCCTTTTCTTTCCCACCCCATCCTTCATGAACAAAGGATAGCCCGATACGGCTACAGCCCAGTCATGGTTCTCATTGCACCATAACTCTAATGGTGACATCCAGGTCAGCCTCTGCCCTAACAGCCTCTAGGTCTGGGATTTGATTTCATTTCCCAGATTTCCAGCATTTGCACACGTGGCCTTCAAGATTTTTATACCACCCTGACCATCAAACCCCCACCACCTTTTTGCCTTCTCTCCTTACCCCCTCTGCTCTCACTACCCCTCTATTCATTTCTACTTTTTTTTTTGGTTAGGTACCCTTGGGGATTTCCTTCCCTTAGAATTCTCCTCCCAACTACTTCAGCTTGTGTTTTTTTTTTTTGGGGGAGAGACATGACAATTTATGTCTCCCCACTTCCTTTCACTCCCCCGACCAGTTTGCATGCTTTGCCAACAATGTAACTGCTCCAGAGGACTGTGGTACCCCCTCCTTGATGGATGCAGGCCATCTCCCCTATATAGGCCCTTATCCCAACAGATGGAACCCCAGTCCCCAACGTTTCTGAATCCCTCCTCTCTGAAGCTCCTGCTACAGAGTACCCAGTCCTCCCTCTGTTGTAAACAGGCAGCACCGCAGAAAAGGCCACAGAGTGAGCCACCTACCCAGGACCCCTCCCCAACACCATGAAATCCTCCTGGACTCTCCTAGCCAGGTCATTAGTCCCTAGGTGGACAATGACATCCAGCTCTCCCTCCCATTCTGCTGCCCTAGTGATATCCACTTCCCATCCCTCCAAGTCGTGGAGCCGGGCAGGCACCCAACCTCCCTCTACCCCCTCCCTTACCGTCCCAAAATCTATCCCCCTTACAATGGAGTCCCCCATCAGGAGTTGCTTCCTCCTCCTCCTCCTCCTCCTCTGGGGTCTTCTTCCACCCTCCTTGGTCTCCACTACAGAGGACCCCACATCCTCGGTCACTACTACAGGTGCATCCGTGGGACAGTCCCACCCTGCCAAAGCGGTACAGGAACTGTATAGTGCTATCATAGGAGGAACATGCCTCTGGCCCACCACTACCCTCACCCTTTGAGCCTACTGTAGTCCAGCCACTCCGGTAGCAGTGGCAGACTTGGTGGTCCCTAGGTGGGAGGAGCCCCCAGGGCCCCCAAATCCTAGGCGATCGGTCTGAGTCTAGCAAGCTCCTCCTTCAGCCCAAAGAGGTGCACGCAGATGGGACAGTACTAAAGTCTCCCTGAAAACTGACACCCCAGAGCCACTGCACCACTCATGTCTACTCTGCTACCTCTGGAAATACTTGGGTCCCTTGAGTCCTGAGCTGGATAGGGTTTTGTAACTAGCAGCTCCCATCTCTAACTAAACCCTTTTGTACCCCTACCCTAGATAGCTCCAGCTTTTAGTTCAACTCTGCCTTCCCCTGCAAACCTCCAGCTTCCCTGCTTCCTCCCTGGCTGCCTGCTTTACTCACCCACTGCTGCAGTGCAGAGTGTCCGGTTACCTCACTGAACAGACTCCGGTGGGCAGACTCCTCTGATGTCCTTGTCGCATTTGTCCACAGCACGGGGGGGGGGGCGCAGAGCACAGGGCTGCTTGGAGGCCTAGTCCTATTTGTAGTTACTGTATGAAAGCTTGATGGACACCTGGATCAGGTGATCCAATTTTCCGCTTTGCAGGCTGGGGGTGTCTGGGCGCAGACTGGCTCACCCACTAGCCCCAAGGATGTTTTATAGCTCCGGTGACACTGGAGTGTCTTCCCGGTTTCAAGTCCTTCTAGCTGGTGGTCGACAGGAGCAAGGGGCTTCCAGAAGACACAAGCCCCCTCCTCCGCTAGTGATTTGGCATTGGTGGTTCTCTTATCTAGCAGCACAGAGTTTAAAAGCCCCAGGTTGCTTCCTGGAGATCAGCCCACCTTTCTCTGGATTGGCCACTTTGCAGGCTGGGAGCGTGTCTGTGGGCTCCAAATGGCTTGCCTACTAGCCCAGAGTATGTCTCCTAGCTCCAGTGCCACTGGCTGGAGTCTCTGCCTGGATTCGAGTCCCTCTAGCTGGTGATCTGGGTTCTCACGGTTATGTGGATTATACCCAGTTGTGTTGTATTTGTCCTTTACACCCGGGACACCAGACGCTGTTGGAGGTGCAGTCAGTGCCTTGCTGAAATCCAGAAATGAATGGAATTTAGCTGACCAAGGCTTAACCCAGATAAGACCAAGGTGCTGGTGATTGAGCTGGGTCAAAAGGAAGGGGGAGGGGGCGCAGAGGCAGCCATGGGAGAGACTGGTTTTGGCTCGGGTCATCCAGGCTGCTGGCCTCTGCTAAGGTAAAAAAAATGTGGGCGTCATTTCTGACAAACAGCCAATACTGGAGACTCGGGTGTCAGCCATAGTCAAGAATGGCTTTTACTACCCAAGTAATATAAACCGGATGAAGTCCCTTATCCCTCCTGAAGACCCACTGAGTGCACACGTTCATGACATCTAGACTCAATTACTGTAACACGCTCCAGCTCGAGGTAAGTGGGGGTACCCTATGACCAAGGCTCCAGATAAGATTTTGAGACGAGTACTGTACTCCTCATTTTGAAAGTGAGGCAAGTAAAACCAAAATTTAGATGTCTACAAACATCTGAACGGAATGGAGTGAGGAGTACATTAAAGAAAATAGTTTTTTCCCTAGGTAAGAACTGATCGGGTGCCAGCAGTGCCCTAGATATAATGGCAGGCAGGAGTAATATACTCAGTTTTTAAATAAAATTGGGATGCACACGAGGGGTGTAAATCTGGATAAAACTGCTACATTTGATTTACCAATTATGTAATGAAGCACTGTTCTATGGAGTGCGGCACCTTATCTGGAGCCTTTTTTAAGACACTGCAGCTGGTTCAGAGTGCAGCTGCCAAGTTGTTGACTGGCTTTGAGGTCTAGCCACGTGATCTTGGTGCTGCATGATCTGCAATGGTTGCCTGTGAAGTGGCTAGTTACTTTCAAGGTTGGTCTTCTAACTACAAGGCCCTACACAGGTTGGGTCCAGACTACCTGGAAGAGCACCTGCATCCTGTCCAGTCCTTGCAACCCCTCCATTCTTCCAAGGGGGGGCCTTTCAGTCCCTAGGGCTCGAGTTAAGTACTGTGGAGATGGATGGAACTTGTGAGTCAGCCATCCCTCTGCCGCGGAACTCGTTGCCTACTACTGAGAGCCTTCCCCCCAGTGGAGGCCTTTAAAAGTGGATTAAAAACTTTAACCAAGCTTTTGGGAAGTAAAGATTTTGGTTCCCAGTTTTTGGCTGCCTCATATATTTTGCTGTCATAGTATTTGTGATTGTATTCTTTATTGTCTATCTTCCTATATGGCACCTTGAGCCTTTGGGGAAGGGCGTTCTATAACTAAGCTGCTGCCGCCACCACCACGCGACTGCTCTTCAGGCAGAGAAGCAGAACTAAGCAACGTCCAGAGTGGAGTGCAGATGCAGAGTCTGAACCAAATTCTATAACCTGCATAGGCTGGTTTGTAGTGGGTTAAACTGCACCAGGAATGACAGTATCTGATCAAAAAAATATAATCAAAGAAAAATTTGGAGACCGGAACTTACCCAAGGCTTACGGCAATTAAAAAACTTGTTCTGTGGTACAGAAAACTTCGTTACATGCTTGTCCAGCTAAGCAGAAGTGTGGAAAGGGCCGGCCCGGTGGCGCTGAGGGTTGAGGCGCTGGTCGCTACACCTCGCGCCACGCCCGGCTACCCGTGTTCGAGGAGCAGGCAGGGTTGTGCGGTCGTGGGAGGAGATGATAGAGCGTCCTGAGGACTGCTCTGCCTCTCCGGGTGGGATTCGGGCGGCTGGTGCTTGCCTGACCCCTAGCGGAGGCTGGGGATCGACAACACGCAGCCGCAGAGACCGGGGAAGGCGGGACGTGGCAGACGCTTGACTAGTGCGCGCACAGGAGCGTGCGCGTACTCAGTCGCCGGCGTCATTGCACGCCATGCCCGCCGGGAGAAAATTCTGGGAAAATGGAGCCGCAGCATGACATCGTTCCCCGTCGCCATTCCCGGAGGACGCCTCCCTGGCATGGACCCGTTCTGGTGGGTTGAGTCGCTCCCCACCACCCTGCCGCGAAGGGTAAGTCGCGGGGTGCTGAGGGAAGGGGGTCTCATGTCCGGGGGGGAGGCTCCTGAAAAAAATAACATCCTAAAAAAAAAAAAGGAAAGTGTGGAAAGGACTCGCTGACTAGAAGATTCAGTTCAAAAAGTGCTCTTTATTCTCAGTGCTACAAATCTTTAAAATAGACAAACGGTGGTCAACCATAAAAATTCAAACTCCCCGCTCCCTCACTAGTCTGATACTTCCTGGTACGTCACACCTGATGCACTGGTCGCACATGCGTGCTTTTTCAATGTGCGAAACACATCAGGTGTGACGTACCAGGAAGTACCCGACGAGTGAGGGAGCGCGGAGTTTGAATTTTTATGGTGGACCACCGTTAGTCTATTTTAAAGTTTTGTACCACTGAGAAAGAAGAGCACTTTGAACTGAATCTTCTGGTCTGAGAGTCCTTTCCACACTTCTAAGCTGGACAAGCATGTAATGAAATTTTCTGTACCACGCAACAAGTTTCAATTGCCGTAAGCCTTAGGCAGGTGTCAATCTCCAAATGCATTTTTCTTCAATTTGCATAGGTTCTATCTCCAGGGTATCACTATTATTCGAGATGACTGCATGAAGTATAAACGTTAAAGACCCCCAGGACTCTTAATTTTGAGAATAAAAATTAATTCTCGCCCTTATTTCTCTACCAAATATGTTTGCATATAATCTGTTCTGACTGCTTGCCTACACTTGACATCACAGTTCTGTTTACATCACGATCTGTTGCTGTGGAGATAATTATGTTGCCATAAACAGGGTATTATGATGTCAGGTGTAGCCAGAGTGCAGATACAGTCTAAGGAACAGGAATCTTCTGTCATGCAACTGTCCTCAGCAATAAAGAAAAAAGGAGAATTACAGAAAATATATGAAATATAAACTGAATTGTGTCCAAATCTCACCTCCCCCCCCACAGTTTTTCTAACGGTTTCAGGGGCTCTTCATATAAGAGATTCCAGAGGTTAGAAGGGGAGGACCAATACGGATTTTAGACATGCCGTCTTAAATTAAGCAGAGCCCAGGCACACTTGCTGTTTCCAGACTGTATAACTATATACTTTGTTTCAAGGATGAGGGCAAAGCTGGGTAAGGCGGCCAAACACATGAAGAAGCCTTCCTGCTGATGCAGGGCTTTGAATAATGCTTATACAGACTGCGAATATAGTGGCTTCTTTTCTTGCTGTCTTGAGTGCTGACAAGGGGCTTAGGTGGCCAAGACTCCATGGGGTATCCGGTGATCACAGCTATCGAATATGGGCACCCGTCAAAACGGCGATTCCATATTCGGCGCTACTGGTCCATTCCCCCCAGGATTTTTTAAATGTTAGCCACTGTGGCTAAAGTGACCCCAGACTGTTTAGCCACTATGTGAAATCATGAGAAACACCATGATACACTGCCAAATTAGTTATTCTAAACCACGTACTATACTATTGCTAAAAATGGCATGAACAGAAGGTTTTAGCCTCTGTGGCTCGGGTAACTTTAAAAATAGTTAGAAATTTTAGCCACGCGCTAAAAACATTCGCCAGTGGCGACGTGGCGAGTGGCTAGCGGGAACATAGTACTGGGAAGGGATACCTGCAAGGGTAGCGACTAGGTCTACTACAACGGCAGGGGAAGACGAACGGAACAGGGGACTGGTGAGGGAAAGGGAAGAGGGTTACTGGGAGGGACTAAGCCTGCCGCCACCGAGCCAGCCGTGTGATGGTGAGGGAAGCGGACTGTGGCACAGCAGGTACTGGGTTCTGGGCAGGGTGTAAATTTTGCCACTGCCTGTGGCTCCTGGACTTAATTTTGTTTTTGGGGGGCCCCCCGAATTAGTGCCACCCGACATGCACCCCCTTGGAGTTAGGAATCTTTACTTGGGGGAAGGGACTAACACTTTCGCATTTTGGTTCACTAGTAAGTGTATATCGTCAATTTGCTTTTCGGCGATGTATACTTGCCATAATAGCAATCACTGGTTCGCGTTTATTATGACATAGAACAGACTAAATGGTCAGGAAAAGTGGGAAAACACTATACATGCTTGCTCAAACACCTGGACAGAGCAAGTTCCCTTAATACTCCAACCAGCCTCCTGAAAAATATTTTGTTGGGTATGAATTCAGCATTACAGGGTGACTTGGTACCAAATTTATCTTGGTGCAGAGATGGTTCAACTAGGTTAAATTTTGGGGGGGGGGGTGCAAAGAATCTTCACTGAAAAGGCAGGGGGTCTGGTGGCAACCTAGGTCCCCAGAAAATGTTACTTTGTGAAGTGTTTTGGTGTCTTTTTTTTTTTTTTAATCTTTCAGTGTTTACTTCACAAAAATAAACTGTCAAAAATGTATTCTTCAATAATCTAATCAGACTCATTACCCTGAATGGTGCTGTGCAGTACATTCCTTCTTGTAGCCAGCATGCACAAATGCTATTTCATATAATCCCCCCTGCAGCAGTCAACTGATATTGCTCGAAATACTCTTGTACCAGGAGAGACCAGCAATGCCAGCCAAGCCAGGTTGAGTGTTTATATAGCAGATACACAGAAGGCGAGCTGACGAGCTTCAACTGTCTCAGATCCAATGCATTTGTTAACACATACTCCCCTCCCTGCCCCTCTTAATTTCAAGATACAGTACCCAAATTCTGAGACCAGATCACAGACCAGATTGGAAGCGAGTGGTTAATGGGCTTGACCAACATAAGCGGGAAAACTGTAGAGAGCGCAAGCGCAGTGAAGAGACCAAAAATTAAAAAAATAAAAAAAAAAAGACAATGACATTAAGAAATAAATCATAAGCTTCCTAACCCCATCAGCGTTTGAAGAAAACTCCTACCAGATACCATGCACAACAGTCAGAGGGCAGCAAGAGCTTTTAACATTTAATGGGCATATATATAACAGCTATAGTTAAAAAGTTGCAAACTGTCTCCATCTCAATTTTTTTAAGTACCACAGTGGAAACAAACTCAGATACATACGTGTACAATGATGGTAGAAAACTCTGGACAGTACTCATGTCAAAACTGGGTTCTCAATGTCTGTCCTAGATGCCTGGTCACCCAACACAGTCATCATTTACAGGCTGCTGCCACACAGTAAGAAACATTACATCAGATGGCATCAATGAACACAGTTTGCCTCAAGAGAAAAATGCATGATAGAGGGTGCTTCAAAACCAGCAATCGTGTCAGATTTTGTTTTCCTTATTTATGAAAAAGGTAGCCCCTCCCACTCCAGAGTGGCACTGACATATCTATTAGCAAACACTTGCTAATCAACTGCTGGCACCATCGATAATCATTACATTTTAGCCTTCAGTAGTGGGTCAGATGGAGCTGTTTGCTGCAGTTAACACCACCAAAACATCTAGAGCCAAGTTTATAGTTCATAAACATTACAAAATCATCAAGTCACACAAATGAACTCCTGTTGCACCTAAGCATGCTCTGAGCATGAAACACACTGCGTGGAAGGTCGGAGGGCTTAAAATAATAAGAGCAAGTCCCAAGGCCACATGAAGCCACTGCCTACACACATCTGCAAATAAAAAAAAAAAAAAAAAAAAAAAACTGATATTAGGCAGCAAACACGAACAGGAATACCATCACTCTTAATAGGCAACAGATGCAGAACAGATCATACGTTTGTGTAAAAAGGCAGGATATGACCGTGAATTTATTACCTCAGTCACTCAGGATCAGACACTTCTATTACCTGCCAACCAACTCAGTTTGACTACCAGTATGCTGTGTTCTCGCTCCAATAGTGGCTGCTGTTTACTGATATTTCTTTGACTTGAATGAAGAATTCAAGTATTGGTTCCCCACTATTACTTGAAGATTGCAGCTGTCGCCATAGTAATACTGGGAGAAGTAATAAACAGATTCTATACTCAACTTGCATAGTAACCTGGCAGGCAAATAAACTGCATGGATTGTATTACCATCATAATATCGACATATGATTGGTGTGTTAGCAGCTGATGGTACCGCACAACTCAAATTTCAATTTCTGTGCTGCATATATTGATTCTGAGTAATATACACAGGCCATGTATGCATTAATAAAATATAATACTTAGTGTCAAAATAGTGGGGGGCTAAAATACATATGTGGCCCACCCAGAAAAAGGAGTGGGGGGCTGTGGCTGGTCCGCCCCCGTTTAGCCATCCCAGTCTTGGTGTATATATAACAGCTGTTTAAATATGGTTCCAGAGGTTTGTTTTCCTCCCAATTGAAAAAATAAATGTCTTGGAGGACAGCTTATGTCATTTTGCTGATTACTGTAGTACAAGTTGATGATTTTATAGCTTACATATTTAGCTCCTCAACACTGAAATGTGACTTCAGTTTATTGCCTATTCTTCACGCTAAGAAAGTAGCGTGGGTTGCTTGGACCTTCTCCTTAACTACTTCGATCAATTACTGGATAATTTTACTACTGGTCGTTTCATGGACTATAAATTAAGCTGCGTGATTACACTTCAGAACTTAATCGGACTTTCATTATTTGTCAGCAGTTCTTAGCCACATAGTTGTCATTTCTTATTCTGTACTTAGTTACTTTTTAGAATTACCAACACATGGGTGCCACTGGATGACATCATTTCTCCTCGTTAAAGCGGTCTTCATTGGTTTTTGTGCCTCAGAACCAAGATTATGTTCTGAATGTATACTGTATAACTGAATAAACATAAGGTTTAAGAACAAAATACTAGACAATTTTTCAGAAAGGCTGGTTACAGATCTGTGTTTCAAGTATGAAGTTGCTCAGGGTGGTCAATAGTGCAGCAGCTAAAGAAGTTCTTGGCAACAACCAGCTTTCCAGGTTTATGCTCAGATTTCAGGATGTCATTGTGGGCTGTAGGGAGGCTTAAAAAGGTCATAGGCATCCCCGTGTCTGTGAGGGTTGGACATTCTGTCAGGCCAAAATCCACAATCTAGCAAGGTCTTCACCTAGGCTTCTGGTCAAGCAGTAGGACATCTCCTCCCTTTACTACAGTCAGCTTGATCTTAAAATGGGGAAATGCCTGCTGACTCGGGGCTGGGTGAATGTTGTTCTGGCAGCCATCAGAAAGTTCCACAGATAAGCAAAAGGCACAAGCAGTGAGAGCTTAAAGTGGTCTTGACCAGTAAGGACCACTGGAATGAAAGATGTTTTGCTGCCTTTTCTACCCAGCACAACAAATACAGCATTCAGAGAATATTTAAACCAGAGTTCTAATTCACTGGTGCATGCCTGGAAGCTGTTTCTCATACAATCAGTGCTTTAAAGCCTGCCCTAATTTCTGCAGTCCTGCTTGCATAAGCTGGAATGACAAACTTCCTATCCTAGCTTTAGCCGTGATTAGGCTGGGGCCAGGAGTAGCTTTCATCCAGTCAACCCTTGGAAAATGCACACAGGATTCACCTGAGAGGAGGCAGAGTTGGTAGTATTAATGTGAATGCCATCACCATCTTTATTATGTAGATATATACTGTGGATCTTCACTTAACTACATCCTAAAACCAAAGCACACGCCGGCCTGCCAGCACAGCCTAGCACTACTGCCTGCGGCACAGACGACCCAGGGTTGAGAACGACCTCGGGAGTTGGAGAGTCGGCCGGTGGGAGGAGGATCAAGCGTCCCAAGGACTGTTCTCTCCTCTAAGGGTCAGTGCATTAGCAGACACTGTGTGGGGATGGTGAGGCCAGCCATCCGGCTTGCAGCGCACGGAAGCATGCATGGCACCACCGTCTGCATGGCACACCTGCACCTGGGGGTGGGAGCAGTAAGAAGACAAAAAACACCAATCCTCCAGGGCTCAAGATGGCTGGTGTCCCATCAGCTCTGCACCAGGCACATCAGAGTTGCTTCTTTGGGCCCACCTCGACCTTCTGCAATGTGCGATGCTCACTCATCGCGACATGGCCTGGAGAATGGAAGGAGTCTAGCACAGTGCTGCGAACAGTGTGACGCTGCTGGAACCGGCCGGATGGGGAAACGATGGATAAACCCCTGCCAAGAAGGTAAAGAGAAGAGAGATTGGGGGGACACTGCATGACCAAAACATGCCCCATGTATTTACATAAACAGATGATGAAAACTTGCTTAAAAAAATTTAATACATCTATGAAGGCACTGAATAATCTTCTTGTCAGTCAGCAATTTGAAAAATCAAACATCAATCAGGTACCTGGAAAGGCCCGATTTAAACCACATTTTTGTTTCTTCAAAAACAGAGGACATGGAGACGCAGAAAAATGAGCCATGCCAAATAATGACTGGGACCTCTCCAGAACAGGTTCACTGTAACTGAGGGAGGGATAACCTGTACAGAGAAGCAGACAGATGGAAGGACAGAAGTGCTGTGGGTACAGGTAGTAAACAAAAAAGTGGTACCACCACCGCCACGGATAAGAGTGGTGTACAGGCCATCAAGTCAGGATGTAGAAATTGGGTCGAAAAAGAAGATTTGCAGCAACCAGACAGCAGGGCTAGTGCCTGGGAAAATCCACTAGCCCCACACACTTTTCCACTGGCCCAGCTTATGTAGTTACTGAAATGTTACCTTCAATACAAGTCCACAGGGCTACTTAAAGGAAAATCTTACTGCCCAATACAAAATGCCCATGGGCCGGTGCCAATTTCAACCCCTGGACAGGGAACAGGGGTCCAAAAATTGTGGCAATTAACAGAAAGGTGGGGTAGCAATTATGAGGGACTCCAATCTGCCCAAGGAAGATTGGAAAAAATCCTTGCTACACCCTGCACCAGGACTCTGGTGCTGCTGGATGTATTCCAGAATGGGTTTCTGATACAATGTATTCTGGAGCTCACCAGGTGAGTCTCATACTGGATCTGGTTCTGTCCATCTACAGACGCACATGTCCAGGAGGTAAAGGTTGGGGCACCACTTGCAGAAGTGACCACCACACTGTGTGGTTTCACCCGGACAAGGGCAGGTAGAAAACTTGGGTGCTGGACTTCAGGAGGGCAGACTACAGTAGGATGGGGGAAGATTCTGAGAGGGCACCATGCTGGGATTAGGAAGGAAATGGGGAAGTGGGCCCTAATCAAGAAGGGGCTGGTGGAAGTCACTAATGAGTGTGCCAAACCAAAGAGCAAAAAATCTAAAGACAAGAAGTCCAGCTGCTTTGATAGGGAGATAGCACCCCCCCCCCCATGGTAAAAAAAATAAAGAGTCAGCCTTCAGTAAGTACAAACATACCCAGAGAGATGAGGACAGGGAGGAGTGCTGCACCAAAGGATAAAGGAGTTGAGCATGGCAATCTAGACTGGCAAAGCCAATAGAGAGCTGCATCTGGCAAAAAGGGTGAAAATGAAGAAGTCCTTCTTCCAGTACATCAGGGAGAAGTGGGACGCCAAGGATGGGATAGTCAGGTTGGAAGGTGTGGGGAGGGGTGGGCAGAGGGTAGTGAAGAGAAAGCAGAAGTACTTTGGTATAGTCTTTACCAAGACTGGTCCAGTACCCCAGAAAAAGAATGGGGGAGAAAACTGTATGGGTGGGATCAGACCTGGAAATCTGAAGTGGACAGTGAGAGGAAAAAAATCTTAAAAGGCCCTAAAGTTAGACAAGTTACTGGAACCAGACGGCATACATCTGAAGGTGTTGAGGAAATGGCGGATGTGCCGGCGGTTCCCCTAGCGGACCTGTTCAATACTTCTACAGAGACGGGGATGTTCCCCTAAACTGGAGAACTGCAGGTCGCTACACACAAAAGTGGGTTGAGGGATGACCCCAGTAAATACCAGCCAGCCAGCTGGACCTCAGTGGGGAACTCATGGAAGCCATACTGAAAGAAATACTGGTAAGCTTTACGGAATAAAATGGGACTCCAGGACAAGAAGCATCATGAGTTTGTAACTGGGCCGTTCTGCCAGACTAACCCGTTTTCTTTGAGTAACGGGGACAGTGGACAGGGGCGAAGCAGTAGACATCCTGTATCTAGATTTCAGTAAGGCCTGGACTCTGTTCCTCACAGAAGATTAATCAAGAAGCTGAAGGACCTGGTGGTAGAGGAAAAACTGGCTATGTGGGTTAGAACCCAACTGCAGGATAGAAGTCAGATGGTAGTGGCGGGGGTTCCTGAAGATTAGACCAGTCACTAGTGGGCTTGGCAAACTTCATAATTGACACTGCAGACAGAATAGAGAGTAAAATATGCCTGTTTGTGGATGACACAAAGCTCTGTGGGAGAGTAGACATGGAAGAGGGGAGAAAAGACATTACAGAATACCTGACCAAACTGGAGAGGTGATCGGGTATCGGGCAACTGAGATGCAACAGCAAAAAAAAGTGTATGGTAATGCACTTGTGGGAACCCCAAAGGCTAAATACTAACAGGGAGGGGTGCAAGTAACCAGATCAGAAAAGAAGAAACTGGGTGTGATCACCACAACTGACCTAAATTACTCAGCACACTGCAAGAGAGCAGCAATCAAAAGCTGGGCTGCATAGCTAGGGGTATAACCAGCAGGAAAGTGGGAGTCATTTTGCCACCGAACAGATTGCTGGTTCAGCCACATCTTGAGTACAGTGTGAATGCAGTAGAGCAACCAAGATGATCCAGGGATAGCAAAGCAAATCATACAAGGACAGACTGATCTCAACATGTACTCCCTGGAGGACAGAAGAGAGGGAGAAGGGTGACAGGATGGAAGCCATCAAATACCGTAAAGGTTTCAAGGAGTGAGCACTGAGGGTCTCTTCAACCTTAACGGGAAGAGAACCACTGAGGGCACTGCCTCAAGCTGGTGCGGGTGGGATTCAAGAGGGAAATGAAGACACTTTCACCGAGAGGGTGGTGGTGAAGTGGAATGAGCTGCTGGAGGAACTTGTCACCCTGAAGACTGGACAGCTTTAAAAGAGCGTTTGGGACAGAGTAACTGGGAAAACTGCACGCGAGTGTCACTGATTGGGAGGGAGAAGTGCATTAACAGGGAGGGGGCAGATCCCTCAGTAGACACGGATGGGTCTGCCAACTTGGGCAGACATGATAGAAGGTAAGGCCTTTTCTGCCAACTCAATCGTATGTAGGCCCATGGGGACACTCCAAAAAGTCCAAAGGAAAGCTGTTCCTCAACTGCATGGCAGCATGTAATTTACGTATAATTTTGTGTTTCTAGTGCATGTACTGCTGCATACTTCCTGGTGTGTTTATGGCACCATCTTGTAAACGTTTTGTCACATGGCCCAGGATGCACCTAAAAATTAGCCAATTCACTGCAGTACATCAGCACAGTTACAAAAATGGATATTCTCCTCAGTAATTACTTTGAAATAGACAGAGCCAGCTCTCTTGACCCTCCCCCCCAGCAGTGGAACTACATAGAACACAATGTAACAGACTGCATCACAGGCGTTAGTCGGTCAGACTACTGCCATCTTTTACCCTTCAGTCAGGAGGTAGGAGCTAACTGCTCTCAAAGAATCAGAAAGTACGCACAGACTCCACTCAATTCAAATTCTGTGGACTTTTCAAAATGGACACTGGTCATAAGTAAACATACATTCCTTGTCTGGATGTCCAAAGAACACATTTTTGCATCCCTACAGCTACACAACTAACTCTGGGGTACACTGTGGCAAACAGATTCTTAAAACTTCCGGCAGGAGGCAAAATGACCACTGCAACATTTTCATGTGTGCCAATACTTTACTCAATTTGCTGTTTTTACTCAGACAAGAATGCAAGCCTGATTCAGTGATTTTTTTTTTTTTTTAAATTATACAATATCCTTATTTATGCGGGCCAGCCCAGTGGCATGGGGGACTGAGGCA
This sequence comes from Neoceratodus forsteri, assembly GCA_016271365.2. Taxonomy (NCBI): domain Eukaryota; kingdom Metazoa; phylum Chordata; order Ceratodontiformes; family Ceratodontidae; genus Neoceratodus; species Neoceratodus forsteri. Next base: position 1,178,194,042 of record CM057456.1, on the reverse strand, counting down.
CTGGGCGCCTGGTTTCCTACCATGCTGGCGAAATGTTAAGACTCTGGTCATTGGGGGTTGGCCAGGGAGGAATAGGATCTAGCATCCCACAGGACGCGCTTTCCCCTCTCCCAAGAAGGGAGGGTGCCACGTCTCGCTGCGGCACTGCCACCTGCAGATGTGTGGGTGGTAGAGAGAGAGACATGGGAAGGGACGCACCGCACTGTATATCAAGGCTCCTCCTGTCCAGACCTCCCACCACGTAGAGAAGCCCGGTGGGTGGGGGCGCGCTTGGGAAGAAGGGAAGTCCTGTGAGAGGTCAGGAGGCTGGGCTGGGTGGATCGGCAAGGAGGAGGGCCAGACAGGGAGAGGGAGAAATAGTGAATTAAAAAATTAAAAAATATGCATCTCTATTATTTAGGATTTTAGTTTTTTTGGATATCCGTTGTAGTAGCATTTAGTTTTAAAAAAGTTACAGAAATGGCTTGACTCAAGTGGTGTGTGCTGTAGTGTGGTCAAGTTGGATTCAGGCGGAGCAGTGTTCTGGAGGTCGGCTACTAGCTGGGAGCGTTGCCTTGTCATAGAGGAGCTATCAATCAGTTTAAGACTGGAACTTTGACTGGATCCCTCATTACTTTCATATTCAGTGGTGAAATTCCACATTAGTGGGCCAAGTGATGAACTGCTATGTGCAAACTGGCTTTGCGAAGCAAGAGACAGTTGGCCGTTGTCCGAGGAGTGCAGCGCAAGTGCTACCCGGATTAAATAAGGGACCTAAATTTTTGTCTCCAAGCCTCTCAGGCAAACCTAGTAGTTTTGCTATTGTATTTATGCCTTTATGACAGATTCTCCTACGTAACACTGTCTAAACCATATTTAATCCCTTGTAGACAACTGTAAAGTTCTGTAATGAAACTGAACTGCAATTATCTCTGTATACTGTCTAATGTATCCTTACTGTAATTTTTCGATTCAACCACTGTATTAATCCAACCCAGGTTGCACCTGGAAACAAGCCTCAGCTCAGTGTGCCTTTCCTGGTCACCTATTTTAAATAAATAAATAAATTAAAAGTCTGCACTGGGCAGTGCTGTAAGAGCATCTTTTGCTGGTATCAGCATAGGCAGCCAGTATATCTGCAACTCACCAAGGAAGGAGAAAGCATGGCTAGGTCCAGCGCTGAAAATGCCAGAGTACACCATGCGGCATCTTGCCGCCATACTACCTCTCTCAAAATTAGCACCAGCCCACTAGTCAAATACTGGTATTTTTTCTGTATCGGGCTAGTGACATTTTCCTTAAAGCACAGGTGGACAAGCTAAGGCAGGCTCGTGCCTGACTCTACTCACCATCAATAAGCAACAAAGCCAAGGTCAAGCAAAGCCAGTTATGATCAAAGCAACAATTTGTCAGCCTGTACAATTAGTGGCAGACACTTCCAACATACATTTTGCTTAAGATGGGTACGGTCAGTATCATATTGGACTGCCTGCAAAAGCTATGAAAGCTATGACCCATCTTGTGCTTTGGCTCTTAGCCAAGCTAGACCTCTAGCTCTGGCTTGGCTCGGGGGAGAAGAGACTCCCATCTTGCCCACCTTTAGTGTTAGCAGATTTTCCAAGTCACTAACCCTGCTGGCTAAACAGCTGCAAACTCATTTCAACCTCTGCCCCTTTTCCATGCGCTTTGTCAGCAAGGACTGCTGCAGCTGAAAACAGGGTGCTTCCTGCCAAAGGTTGGCGAAAGGCAGGAGAAGCAAAAAATAAAAGGGAAGGGGGGACCATCCCTGATCCGGACTACATGCCTTGAGCGTTTTAGATAGCCTGTCCTTGCCGGAGTGTTCAACGATTCAACCATGCTTTTCCAGCCTTTGGTTTTGGTTCCTCAAAGGCGATACCAGAGTTCCTTTGTGTTCAGCTGTTTTAACAGGGTCTCTGGCATCTCCTGACTTTGTAACTTTGAGGCTTTGACAGTCTGGCTGCACAGCTGAACTTTCAGCCTCTCTCTATATTAGGACCATGTAGGCCCAGGAGTCTATTCCTTCCACCATAGTCTGCTTCTTGGCTCCACGGGGGTTGTACACCGTAAGTGGAGGGAGCCCTGGACTCTGGCTCTGCTTGGTGGCAGGCCTTGCATACACAATTCTGGGACCACATTCCATGAGCCCAGTCCCTCTTTAGGGCAGGTTGTTTTGGGGGAGGCAGGCCAGCTGCAGCCAAAGGCCATCAGTCTGCATTTCAGGGGAAGCCCTATGGACCACAGGTCAAAACCTGTCCATCCAGGCCCTGATCACCTCAAGAAAGCTACAGGAACCGCATTTGTACTTACTGGTGGCTCATACCAGACACAGGGAGACCAGCGTTTTGATGGGCCCATTCAGATCCTGGGATAAAGGACCTCTTGTAACGGTTACTGTACTGACTGCTTTATATTTAGGCAGATTGTTCACCTCATCTTTAAAGGAAACCTTGCCCATTAAAGGAATACCTGCTACTGGTTGACCTCAGGGTTCAGCAGAGGTGCTGGGCCCTCAGGATCCTGAGGAATAGGTGTGCCTAGTGTGGGAATAGTCAGTACTGGGTGGTGCAGAAAGATTAAAAAAAATAAAAAAAAAGTCGAGCCTGGGACTGATACAGTGTGTTTCTGGGCTGGATGACTCCATACAACCCGTTCTTGCGAAGGTGGCCCAGCCAATATTTCTGCTACAGACCACTAAGACTGGAGTGCAGAGACTGGGCTACATCAGAGTTCAGCTGTGTGGCTGCCCAAGTTGAGAGCAGGGTCCTTGTGTGGGTGGCACTTGGTGGCCTGGCTAGTCTAAGATACAAGATCATTTTAGTATACTGCCTTCGGGGTGAGGGAGCCTAATTCCTGCAGGATTTGTGGAATAGATGTATGTTCTGGCACTGGAATCGGTAACTTACGGTTACAGACTTTAACTCATGGGTGGATATCCTTTCCAACGGTTTGGGATCCAAGGCATCTCAGGCTTATTATAAAGGAGCTGGGACTCTCACAGTCACTTTAGCCATGCACGTGGCTGGCCAAACCACTCAAACTTGTCTTCTCAAATGGTCTGCAGGTTATTACACCACAGTGCAGCCTATCATTTGGACATACCACTCTGCTACACAGTGGGGCAGCGGCAGCCACTGCACCAAAGACTTTGGAGATTATCCAATACTGTGCGAAACAGAACCTAGACTTGTTGCCTAGAGCTTATTAGAGGCTTCCTACAGTGGCAACAATTGAGGGGAGAGGCTATTAAACTGGCTCTTACCACAACACTGGACTCCCAGACCCCAATTTCTTTGCAATTTAGGATCTCATGGGTGCTCCCTAGTTTTAATTTGTAATTACAAGGCAGAACACGGCAGAAGGTGGAGTACAGATGGAAGAAACCAGATGTGCATGCTGACAGATATGTCCTAGAGGATTTAGCTGGCTTATAGAAGCCCGTCTACAGGGAATGATTTTCTTCTTCAGCTGATAGGAGCCAAGAAAAGCAGGGTTACACCATCTTGCACACAGTTCAGTCTTCTTAATCCTGTCTCTGGGGGTGGGAGCTAGTCTGTTATTTGTAAGAGGTTTAGCTGGTACTTTAAGGACAAGTTCATTAGCATCCAGGACCACAATTCTCACTGCTAGTCAGCTTAGCTACAGGGTTATCATCTATGTGAGACACGAGGTTGTTAAACTTTGAAAGGCGTTTAGCCTCACAGAATAGCAGAATCACAGAAATCTAACAGCAGAAAAGGACCTCAACGGTCCATCGAGTCTTCCCTTCCCCCTCCCCCCCAGCCTGGTGGATGACATGCGATAGCTGCATAGTGGTCATCACTTGCATCTTGAACCCAGTTCAGATGTGGCTTTTTAAAGCTATAGTAGGGAGTTCAGCGTCAGTATTGGTGAGCATTATAAGCAATTCCTTTGGGGGGGGGGGGGAATCAGCAGTTAGACCCTTGCTTAAGGAGCAATTTAGATCCCTACGAGCTTGCCATTTTAGACCAGTCTCCAACCTACCCCTTTATGGCAACAGTGATGGAGAGTGGTATTTAAGAAGTTGGTTGACCTCGTAGAAGTGAACTTTGCTGCTAGTCTGGTGACACTGGAGATGGAGGCACTGGATGCAACACTTCACACCATGCCGGCGACCAATGTTCGCGAACGAGCCCAGGACGCCAGGGGCGAGGGAGGATACACTGTCTGGATGACTGCTCTCCTCTCAAGGGAGAGAGGGAGGGATTGTCATCCTTCATCCTGCCTGCTGATCGCCCTCTGCTGGGGGCAATACAGGTTGGGAGGCACGTAACCAGCAGGCGTGGCATGCAGGTGCCCCCACATGCGCTCATGCCAGAAGGGACCAAGAAGAGAAGAAAATGGCGGCCAAGGGGTCCATGATGCCCCAAACCAGCGTCTTGCCAGTCCTCCGCGCCACCTACCCCAGATATGGATTTGCATTCCGGGAATGGGGAAGCTCCCTTCCTGGCCCCGCCACAGGGGATACATTCTCTGTTCCCGCTAGCCACTCGCCACCGGCGAATGTTTTTAGCGTGTGGCTAAAATTTCTAACGATTTTTAAAGTTACCCGAGCCACAGAGGCTAAAACCTTCTGTTCATGCCATTTTTAGCAGTAGCATAGTATGTGGTTTAGAATAACTAATTTGGCAGTGTATATCATGGTGTGGCTCATGATTTTACATAGTGGCTAAACAGCCTGGGTTCACTTTAGCCACAGTGGCTAACATTTAAAAAATCCTGGGGGGAACGGAGTACAGGGCTGAGATACTGCCCAGAGTATAACCTACATATGGAAATAAAAAAAGGTGAACTTTGTTGGAGCTGTTCCAGTCTGGCTTCCATAAGCACTCCAGTACAAAGACTGTGCAAATATTTTCATTCAGCAAGGTATCTGGGAGAGGTTTACCATGCTGGTTCTCCTGGATTTGGCATTCACACTGTTAACCACCGGGTCTTAGGAGCAGGCAGGGCTGACAGGGACCATGCTCCAATGGTTCAGGTCATTCCTCAGGTAGGGTACAGTGGTTTGGGGTCAGCTCAAACCATTTCCAACCAACTGACCTACAATGCAGTATTCATATGGGCACAGTTCCCTCATCCATGTCTAGAGACTCCGCTTTTATTTCTCCGGCTGAGAGTTCACAATTTCTCCTGCGTGATCCAGACACTGTTCCATCCAACTGCATCCTGACAATTTGAGGCCAGACATCAGAATAGGAATAGTGTAGTCAGCCAAGGAACTCCTTGTCACTTGCTTTCTTCAGTCTTCAGGCCAACCTGAAGTCGTATTGGCCCACCAGGATACCTGAAAACGTTCATGTGGGCTCCCCTCTGCTGGCCACTTCTAAACTGAAAATATTTGCATTTATCATCCATTTTCTTATTAGAGCATTTCTGACACTGCAAGTAGATGCAAGAGGAAAACACACAGAGCTAGTGTAAGCGGAATACCGACATGTGTCACCCTGGGCCGTCCCCTACTGATTTTCCAGATTGGCCTCTGTATATGCTTTCCAAGTGGGCCTTCAGTACGGCCCTGAACCCCTCCTTAACAGTGAGCTAGGCAGTGCCGGGGACCATTCAGTTTACAGATGGGGATCTGATGCTCAGTGTGCCTGTGGTTTTTGATTCAGGTTCTTCAGAGATTCTCCCGAGGTAGACAGCCCGGAGGTGATCAGGATCTTCAGCTTTGTCCATTGCTCCAGTTCTTCAGGATTTCTTTGCAGGGTCAGATGCGACAGCCCAGAGGGTCTTCAAGGTCTCATCCATTGCTCAATTGCTTCTGTTAAGGATTTCTTCCCAGGGCCATGGTGATTGCACAGAAGCTCTTTTGCAAAAAAAAGGCGTGTTGTTCAAATACCTGGATCTTCCTGGACTAAGTCTCCATCAATCATTCACACTAGTGGGATAGTGCCGGAGGCGCTAGGACCAGCGAGGGCAAAAATTTTCTGAAGGGCGGTGCAGGTGGGACCCGCGCGCTGCGAGACTGACTGCGCGCCTGTGTGGTATCTCGGCTGTCGACCCTCCAACCGCCTCAGTTCCTTTTCTCCCGAGTGCGCTTGGATGTCGACGTTGCTCGTCTGCCGGAGTCAAAGTTTTCGTCTATACGACAGCAGCTTTTAGTGTTTAATTTAAACGTTTTAAATTTAACTATTTTGTAGTAATTTATTTTACGAATAAGAAGATTATGAAAAATTCTTTCCTGCCATCCGCAGGTAAGTCCTTTGGCGGTAGCGGTGGCCAGTAGGAAGACTTAGATCTGAAAATTGTTATGGCAAGGGCTGTCCGGTCGCCACCACTTAAGTAGCAGAGGGGTCTGACTACGGACAGTACACCGAAGCACGAATCTGGCGGTGCCAGGGATCCTGCTCCGCTTAGCCTCGAGCTCTTCTTCTTCGTTTGGGGAAGAAGAATCAGTGCCGCTCGAGGTTGCCCGTTGGTATGTCTGCATGAGGATCGTTCGTTGGTAGGGGCGATAGGCCTGAACCGACTTTTGTGGGTTCCTCCTTGGCCCCGCTCCTAACGGCTGCATTCTCAACTCCGGACTCCATCTCGGTCCTCGCTGGAGTTCCGGTGAGCAGTTTCACCTCTGGGCCGCTCCTGTGGAGCAGGGGATTTGACTCCTTTTTTTCCTGGTTGTGTTCCTGGTTTCGGGGCCTCTGGGCCTCGGAGCCGTTGGACCGGAGCCAGGTCAATTGGATCTGAATGAGCGTGGTGTCCTCTTGGTGCCTTCGCCATCCTGTCAGCCCCTCGTGCCTACCACCCTCTTCCTTTTCCATGCAGGGGCCGGCACGGGCACCACCTTCTTTTCCATTGGCTTTCCATGGTGTTTTTCCTGGTGTTGTGCCAGACGCCTTGGTGGCGCCGCAGGTCCGGTGCCGTGCCTCTGGTTTGGCATGGGTGCCATAGGCGGCACCGCTGGTGTTTGGGTTGGCGCCGGGACTCTGTGCCGTGCTTGACACGTACTGGGTGCTGCAGTCGGGCGCAGTGGCTCGGAATGCCCGTGGTAGACTACTGTACTGGGTGCCACAGTCGGGCGCGTGGCTTGTCAGCGCCGTGCTTTCGGTGCCTGTCGGCTCCATACTCTGTGCTGCAGTCGGCGCTGTGCTCGGTGCCGTGGGTCGGCACCGTGGCTCACGCTGTGCTTGGCGCCGTGGGTGCTTCATTGTCGGCGCCGCTAGCAGTGCTGTGGGTGTCTCACGGTGCCACTGATGCCTGCGGGCGGCACCTTGGAGGGCGGGTGGCGCCTGCCAACCATGGGCGTCGGGGGTGCCCTTGCGTGCCATTGCTACCGTTGGTACCAAGGATACCTGCGGGTTCTGCCGTGGGTGCCCTCTGGTGTCAGGTTGGCATGGCTACTGCTTGGTGCCCTCCTGTGCCACGAGTGATGCTAGTGCCGCAGGTGTGCCAGTTGGTGCTGTCTGACAGAACTAGGGAAAGATCTGTTTGCGCAGACCTCTCTTCCGCAGGACTTGTGTTGGGATGTTTCCATGGAATGAATTCCTATTCTGCGGATTATTTCCACACATTTTAGTGGGTAGCGGTCTGCATCGGATCTCCTCATCCAGCGATTTTCTGCTGATGGGACTCTTCTGTTTGTCAGCGGAATCTCTCATTCCGCTCAGCACTTTCTCAGCCCCCTACATGGTGCCAAGCTCCTCGACACCCTTCCTGGTGGAGTCTCTAGTGGCTCTAACAGAGACCTCTTTTTGGGGTCCTTCTGTGGTAGAAAGGCATCTGGATGAGTCTCTCCCTGTCCTTCTGGTCAGTGATACAGCGGAGGACTCATTTTATATACTGAACGACACGCCCTCTCCATCATCAGAGTCTGTGATGCAAGCTCTTTTAGTAGTTCCTCATTTATGGGGTCCACCATAGTGTTCAGACTGGATCGGTGGACTATATACCTCTGCGTCTAGACTTTCAGTGGTCAAGACAATTACACTCTTTGGAACATTTTAATTCTATGGTCAGGAGCTGCACAGACTGTCCCGCTCCTTTGACAGGGGTATACAGCCCGTTTTTGATGCTGCCCCTCTGGTGGCTGCTTCACCACAGGGAGTTAGCATCTGTCTAGCTATTAGTCCAGTCAGGGGTTCAGTCATGGATCTTCAGGCTCCTCCTGCTCCTCAGAGGGATGACATCCTTGTCATTTCTGTATCAGGCAATACTTGCCAAATAGCAGCCAGCAACCTTGTCAGGCTCAGAATAATGATATTTAAAAAAAAAAAAGAGGGGGGGTCAGAATTATCACAGCATAGGGCCTAGTTGGAATTTCCCGATACCACACTTGGATCTGATCAGGTTCCGCCTCAACCCTGAGGCGGTAGTCTCTAAACCTCAGTAAAGAGTACCTGTTTTCTTCTACCCCTAGGGGGTAGTCCGATCCAGCAGTGGTATAGCTCACCTCTTTTCTCTAGAGAATTTCTCTTATTCAGAGATATTTCCAAAACCTAGGCTTCTAACCAGTCTGTTAGTCCCCTTTTTGTATTTTTTTTTTGTTTTTTTTTTGTTTTTGTTGTTTTTTAAAATCAGGCTTTCTTCTCCTGATCAGAGCCTTGCAGCAACAGAAATGACTCTTCAGCAAGTTGGAACTTAGATTCCTACTTCCATGTTTGCTTCAACTTAACAGATGACATGCTTCTTTCTTGACCATTGGTCAAGTAGGTTCTTTCTAAGGTAGCTTCGCAAATATTCACATAGTCATACTACCCTGAACCTGTACACTTTACCTCCAGCTCTGGCAGTTCCTGAGGTCCTTTACATTAGATTAGTGCATTTCTTTGTCACTATTAATTTTGGTCTTAGATCAAATCGTGAGGCCAGGTTCTTGCCGCTCTCCTATAGTAGTTGCGGCTGCCTGGCAGACTAATTTTTTGCCCACTGTAGTTGTCGGCAAGGTGACGAGTTACAACTCGAGCGTTTATCTTGTAGGCACTATGTTATAGATGCTCTTTTTATTAACAGCTCTTTTTATTAACAGAACAGTCCTTGGCTCCATCACTCATTCACATGCCCACCCACCATCCCCTGGGTTCACTCGTTTTTCTTTCCTGGTCTTCATGGCCTGTGGTTCGGACTGTGAAGACATTGTTCTTTGACCTTTCTTACAAAGGCCATCTGGGCCACACTCAGAATGAGTTATTCTCATTAGTTACGCTGCACCTCCTTGGTCGAAAAGGTACCGAGGCGGTTGGAGGGTCGACGCCGAGATAGCCTACACAGGCGCGAGTCAGTCTCGCGGCGCCGCGTGTGCGTGGTCCTAACTCGGCGCCGGCCCTTCAGAAAATTTTTGGCTCCCGCTTGGTCCAAGCGCATCCGGCGCTATCCCACTAGTGTGAATGAATGATGGAGACTGTCCAAGAAGATCAATAATTACGGTAAGTACGTAATTTCCATGTTTTGCCGACAGCCGGTGGCCCATATTCTTGGTCCTTACATCTTCAAGTCAGCCAACGGAAAGCACATGCTTGGAGGTTTCTCAGTTGACATTCTTCACTCCAAACAGCACCCAATGGATCCATACAAAATCTGGGGCGAAACTGTACAAGTCAGCAATTTAGAGAATTTTACAGCTATAGTGTACAATACAGTTAGTAACGCTGACTGTAGCAGTTACAGTCAGAGTGACTAAGTTTTGCAATAATAGTAATAATGGTGGTTTTAAAGTTAATGTTTGCACCCTTTTCTCATTTCAATTTCTGTGGTTCAGTTGCTCAATAAAACTGGTCCCTTTTTAGAGTTGTCTCCTGCCTCTCCAGAGCCAAACAAACCGAGCCCCCTTACCCACAAAGACAGCATACCTCAACCAAATTCCTGACAGACAGATCAAAGGTTCCAAGCTTCAGAGCTCCCTTCGACAAGAGAATGAGGAGGACAGTTCATGGACAGGAGGTGGTTAGTCCCCACAAGATAACTGCTAGTCCCCACCCACAGATCACTTTAAAAATAATGTCAGCACCTGACTGAGCTGCTGGCATTAATAAAGTTGAAAAAATATCAGGTGGACAGACACTGGGTGGAATACCTGTATACTCAACTCTGATCAGAGTGGTCCAACCTGCTGACTGAGAAAGCCAAGGTGAGGTGGCATAGGACCTGGCTGCCACAGCAAAAATCAACCCTGGATGCCTCTAGATACCAGTTCCACATGCCAACACCAATGACTTTGCTTCATGAGTCTTAGTCCATGCAGTGGCACAGAGGAGATTTGCCTGGCTAAGGGCCATCATCCTTTCCCATCACCCCCAGAACAAAGTCATGGATTTCTTCAGAGACATTCCTTACTTGGTGAAAAAAAAAAAAAAAAACAAGCATAAAATAAGCAGGTTCACATCACAATTTGCAACACAAAAGCTAGCAAATGGAAGTCAATTTCAGCTTTGATTGGCTGTAGCTGTTGATCAGTAAGCCAAGCTGGGCTGTGTTCAAAAGTCTTTTTGCCAGACTCCACTTATGGCTGCTGGATGCCCCGGCCCCCCCGCTACCCGAGATAGTAGCCTGCAGTATCCCCCTACCAATCAGGAGCCAGACAGAGACAACAGTACTGCACACAGGAGAGTCTGGCTCCAACCTAGTGAAATAGTACAGCGCGTCTTAGCAACAGTTTGACCTGTGGCAGCACTGACTGACCACTGTGGCACTTGACAATATCCTCATCTGCTACAGATAATCAATGGAACATCGCAGAAGCATAGGTCAAACTTGGGTATTTGGGTGATTTGTCAAAGCCTACAGAGACGCAAGGTCAGGTTTACATGTCAAAAGTGTTGCTGTCTCGTGTTGCTTTCAGTTACTCTGCTTGTTGACGTGCATTTAATGAACTATGCTGCTTTAGCGTCTGTTGCGAGCAGCAATTCAGAGCTGTGATATAAAAATTCATATTATTGGGGAGTTTACTGGAGCAAAAAAAAAAAAAAAAGAGTTTAACACGTGACTGAGTGCAGAGAGGCTGAGGAGCAACACAAGAGGAACACTGGCTGTTTGTGCGCTGATGGGGGGTTAAATAATGAAAATGAAAACTGAGGATCTGCATTTAACTAGCAATGGGGGCACTAATGAACTATGTTAAGTACCATGCAATACAAGCTTTTAGTACAAGCCTCATTTTTTTTTTTTGGGTGGGGGTGGGTTTTGGAGTCCACCCACATGTAATTTGTTCCAAAACAGAAAACAAAAAAAAAAAAAAACTCTGGTCAGAGCCCATGTGGCTGCAAAATGATGAATCTGCAGCACAGCCTTATTACCCCCACCTCATGAACCCCATAGGTGAAAGTGTTCAAATCCCCACCAAAATGTGATTGTGCATCACCGAAACGTCATTCCACATCAGGTGCAAAAACATTTTGGCCAGGATTTGGAAAATGACAGCAGCCACATTCATGAGGTGGTGTGAAAAAAAAAAAAAATAGCTATGTTGCTCAACTTGGGCAGTGGTGTTCATTTGTCATAATCGACAGAGAAAAGTATAAAAATAAGTTTTTAAAAACTGTCCCCATTAAAGTCTATGAAGTGCGTCCCCGAGTTGTTCATTTAGCAATGTCACGAAACGTGCTTGCGTGGGGGAGCGTCTTCATACGAGGGAGTAGGTATGTTTTGGCTGCCGACTGCAGAAAGAAAATTATGAACTTTTTTCCTACATATAGCAACAGAAATAATGGAACTGCCTGTGAAACTACATTTCAGGATAGGTAACTATGTCGGGGAAGGGGAAAAGGTTTGCAAGTCAGAACCTGCCCTTTAAGGTATGTAAAAATATATCTGTATAGATTATACTGTTGGTCTTGTCATGAAGTAACACCTATAATTTGTCTACATAAATCTAACTTTAATCACCATAAAATACAGTAAGCGGTTTCCTACCTCGTCAGGAGAGTGGGGGACAGAACAAGGCTAGTATTCCTATTCTCTAATGCGGAAATTCCTTGTGGTACCCAAACCAACTAGAAAAGACTTGTCAAAAGGATTAATGCAAAAAAATAGCACTAAAGACTGCAGACAGTGTAAGCACTCACCTGTAACAAAGGAGGAACCCTTTGTTAATATCAAACTCGAACCAGTTTACTCTGCATACCAGTAACCAACATTTAAATGCAGAACTGCTTTTTTTTGTGTGTGTGTGTGTGTGTGTGTGTGTGTGTGTGTGTGTGTGTGTGTGTGTGTGTGTGTGTGTGTGTGCGCATGCGTGCGTGCGTGCGCACGCATCGATGTCCAGACAGACTTGCATCGAACATACTAGTGCTGGCATACCAGACAATATTCTCTCGCTGGAGCAAGGCTCCCGAGCAGACCCCACTGACAATGTTGGAGTCAACAGAAAAAGGAAGTTATGCTCTTCTGTAGCACACCACATTTTCAATGGGATTCACCACAAATGGGTTCTAAGAAGCAGTACCCATTTAAAAGGGAAAAAAAAAAATAAAACTGATGGGAAGAATATTGTCCCATACAGCAACTGCAAAAAAGGAAGCTGCTTGCAAAACTCTGCAACCAAAGACAGCATCAGCGGAACTGTAAACATCCAATCTACAGTGCTTGGTGAGTGCACGGACTGAGGACCACGTAGCTGCCTTGCACAATCCTAAGATAGATGCCTCACCTTTCTCCGTCCAGGAGGTGGCCATCGCTCTGGTTGAGTGAGCCTTGATGAGTTCCAGAGCCCTCTTTACTGCGACATAAGCCCTGGCAATGCATGCCCTCACCACCTTGCCAGGGTGGCCTTTGAGGCATTTTGTCCTTTCTTGGCTGCTCTGACAAGTATGAACATGAAAGTACAGTTACAAAAGCCGGCCTGTCAGCGCAGCAGTTGGATTTCCGTGCGAGACACCGGTGACTCTGGTTTGGGAACAGACCCGGGTCATCGGAGGGCTGTGGGGGAGAAGAAGGATGGAGCATCCAAGGATGGCTTTTCCTTCTCTGGGGGAGGAGGGAATGTGACTGGTGCTTGACAGACCCTGGCAGAGGCTGGGGTACTACAGCAACCAGTACCAGAACGTTCAGGAGGTGGAGCAGACTCTGGGCGTCACTGCCGTCCGCCTCCAGGGAAAATAAAAAAATACTGCTGCCTGCCACCTGAATGAAGCCTGCCCCTCCGCTCCAATGAGCTCCCAGGCCAGCTCCCTGACCCATCCTGTAGCTTGCGGCACTTGGAGCAGTGCCGCAACCCCACCCTGGGGGGTAAGCCAGGGGGTACTGGAGTCGCAACTAATGTGGAGGTGGGAGCAGAGGGGGTCGTGACCCAGGCTGAGGTAACAGAGGCAGGTAGCGTGAAACAATAAAAATAAAAGAAATTACAGTTACACAGGAAGTTACCGTAACAGTAGACCTTCGAGGGGAGCTCTTGCAGCAGGCTACACCATTAGGACTATGCCACCAGGCAAAAGGACCAGTCAAAAAAATGCTTAGCTAGTAGTACCCAGCGGGGACTGCCCCCTAACGTCAGACTGCCTCAGACATCCGCCAATGGTATAAGGGGCCAGTCCCTAGCCACTCCCCAGTTCTCCCGCCGGAGACCAGCTGATAAACCATAGAGAACCGAGGTTAGTGGAAAACCCCGCTAAGGGTAAGGAAAGAAAGGAAAAAAGGACCAGGGGGAAGGAGGGTGGAAAATAATGCCTGCTGTGAGACCTCCTCCTCGAAGATCTACTGTTACGTTAAGTTCTTACGCAACTGTACTATCTTACTTCGAGTGGGAGCTCTTGCAGCAGGCTACACTCTAAGGACTGAATACCAAGCAGTACTAAAAATGATCCCAAACGGACTGGGAGGTGGAAAACTGAGAAGCGTGGGAGTCTTCAAGACAACAGGCCTTGAAGTACTGCTAACCCAAACCCAGCTCTCCGACGGGAAGCAATGTCCAGGCTGTAGTGCTTCAAAAAGGTGTGCACTGAGCTCCACGTAGCTGCTGCGCAGACATCTGCTGCAGAAACATTGAGATGCCGCAAAGAAGTTAGAAATATCCCTGGCAGAATGACCCTTAACCGAGTCCAGTAAGGGTTTGTTGTAATTACTGTAGCAGAAGGTGATGCAATGGACTAGCCATCTGGACAGTGTCTGCTTTGCCACGGGTGCCACCAGAGTTCTTGGGGCAAAGGAAACACAAAGTTGGTCAGACTTTCTCAAAATCAGAGTACGGTTGATGTAGAATCCAAGCACTCTATGAACATCCAGAGTATCCTGGTAGTGCCTGAAAATAGGCAGTATTGTCTAGTGTGCTTACCCAGTTACAGCAAACAAACTAGAGCCTCCCCCAGATTAGTGCGCTCCGGGTAATACACCAAAAGGTTGATGTCCTGATAAAGGGTAAACTGAGACACCACCTTACGTAGGAACTTAGGATTAGTCCTCAAGGACACCCTGTCCTTGTGAAAAATTAAACAGCTCTTTAGCCATCAGAGCCTGAAGCTCGGAAATCCTCCGAGCACAAGTAACAGCAACTAAAAACAACGCTTTTCATGACAGAAAATGTTGCTCACAATCTGCGGCTGGTTCGAAGGGAAGCACGGTAAGTTTTTCTAACAAAAAAAAAAAAAGAAGATCCCAAAGAGGGATGGGGTCCCTAATGGGAAGTTTAAGATGAAGAATTCCCCTCAAAAATGTTCAGGCCAGATCTGTCTGGGCAACATATTTGCCATCCACCGGCACATGATAGGCAGAGATTGCCAACAGGTGTACCTTGATGGAGGAATATCGGAGGCCTGAATCTGATAGGGAGAGGAGATACTCAAGGACAGCATTCAGAGGGCATAGGAGGGAATCCAGACCCCGAGTGGAGGCCCACAAGCAAAAGCGCTTCCACTTCATGGCATAGGTAGCACTAGTGGAAGGTTTTCTAGCTGCAGTCAAGACCTCAGCCACTCTGGGAGATGCTACAAAATGTGCCGTAGCTATGTCTGCAGGTGCCAGGCATGCAGATGTAGAGAGCGGAGGTCTGGGTTAACCAATCTGCCCTGCTCTTGCAACAGTAAAATCAGACGGACAAGGGCAGGGGAATTGGAGGTTCCACTACCAGCTGCTGCAGTACAGGGAACCATATCTGACGAGGCCAAAGTGGAGCCATGAGAATCATCCCCACCCCTTCCACTTGGAGTTTGAACAGAACTCTTTGAAAGAGAGGAAAGGCATACAGAAACCTCCCTGTCCAACAGAGGGACAATGCATCTCGCCAGAAAACACCAGGCCCGTGACAGAGTGAGCAGAAACCGGGCAGTTTTGAGTTGCACGGGGACGCAAAGTGGTCCAGCTCTGGACAACCCCATCTTTGGGGGAGGTTGTTCACTAAAGACTGCAGAAGTTCCTGTTTGTGAGTCTTTGACAGAGACCGGCTTAGGGCATCGGCCAAGACGTTTTGGACCCCTGGAACATGAACTGCAGTGAGCAGAGGCCATGGTCTAGAGCCTAGAACCACATCCTTATAGCCTCCCGGCAGAGAGAACAGGAGCAAGTTCCTCCCTGCTTGCTGATGTAGTAAACGACTGACATCTGTCCATACCAACAGGGTATCTGGACAAAGATCCGGAAGAAATGCTTGTAGAGAGTACAGAATCACCCTCCTCTCTAGAATACTGATGTGAAGACTCAGTTCTAGAGAAGACCATACACCTCGAGTCTGATGGTTCTGAAAATGAGCTCCCCAACCCAGGCCTGAGGCATCCATTGTTAGAACCTGTAACGGAGCTTCTCTCTGAAAAGAGACTCCAGACACTAGATTCTGTGGAGAGAGCCACCAAGAGAGTCTGTAGCACTGCACTGGAGAACGAGACCAGCTGTCGAGATCATCCTCTCTCGGACCCACTGAACTCAGAGAGTCCACTAAGGAACTCCCAAACATGCTGAGGAAACTGTCACTATGGCCACGGCCATATGGCCTAGAAGCTGGAGTATGGTTCAAGCCGGAACCTGGAGAGCAGCTAAGACTTTGTGGGCCAAGCAGCGAAGGTGTATTTACCCCATCTGGCGGAAGGAAGGCCTTCCCTTGCTCCGTATTCAGGACTGCCCCCATGTACTGAAGCCTGACAGTGTCAGGAACGACTTGGCCATGTTTAGAATGATTCCCAGGGAGCTGAACATGCTGAAGGTGTTCTCTAGAGCTGCCAGAAGCCAATCCCTCGTTGCAGCAGTCAGAAGCCAATCGTCGAGATAGGGATAAACAAAGTGTTCCTGTCTCCTTAAGGCTGCTGCAACTACCGCTAGGCACTTTGTGAACACACGAGGTGCTGAGGAAAGGCCGAAGGGCAAGGCCTGAAACTGGAAGCGCCTTCCCTGAAAGTAGAACCTCAGGAACCTCCTGTGAGCTGGAAGTACCAGAATATGGAAGTAGGCATCTTGCATGTCCAGGGAGCAGAGCCAGTCCCCTTGATGCAACACGGGAAGAATGCCCAGCAAGGTGACCATCCTGAATCTGTTGTACTGTATGTAACTGTTCAAGAGACTCTGGTCCAGAATCAGGTGTAGATCTGTCTTTTTGGGAACCAGGAAGAAATAGAGTAGAACCATTTCTCCCCACTGTGGTGCTGAAAGGGTTCTGTTGCCTTCTTGTCCAATAGGAACTGTACCACCTCCCAGATGAGTTTATTGTGGGAGGGGGAGTAGGTCGTTTGGACTAGGGGATTGTCCGGGGGCATCTGAAGAAATTCCAGTGCATGACCCCGCTCTATCAACTGGAGGACCCATGCATCGCTGGTGACTGAGGTCCATCCGTCGCAGTAAAGCAAGAACCGACCCCCTACTACCTCTGCCCTGGACTCGGCAAGTGGTATGGGGTCGGGAAAGGAGTCAGGTGTGGGAGCCTGGGGTGGGCATGGAGACCTGGGAGGGTTTGGTATTCCTAGGTCCCTGTGCTCCACTAGGCTGAGAGGGAGCTTTACATCGAAAGTTGCCTCTCTGTTGCAGTCCAAGCCTAGACGTCATTTGCCAGGGGTCTGATCAGATCTGTACAACTGATGTACAGACTGAACGGCCCTTCAAAAGTCCTGGGAGGTCAAAAATCATTTTCTCAATGTCTAGACCAAAGAGCATGGACCCATGGAATGGGGCATCAATGACTGCATCCTGGAGGTCCTGCTTAAATCCAAAAACTCTGAGCCAAGAGCATCTCTGCATACAAACCCCTGTGGCCGCTGCCCTGGCTGCAGTGTCCTCCAAATCATACGATGACCTCAAGACGAGTTTCCCAACATCCAGACCAGACTGGAGTATGTCCAAGAGCTCTGCTTTGTGCTCAGAATCGTGCTGCCTTGTTGCGAGTTCAACTGCCTTGAGTCAGAGGGATTTCTGGTACTGCACCATGTGTGCCAAAAAGTTGAGCGAACGAATGGTGCCAGTAGCCGAGGAGTATACCTTCCTGCCAACTGGTCTAGGTGTTTGGATTCCTTGTCCAGCGGCTGGGAGCTCATGTGCCAGGGCTGTTTGGTCCTGCCTTGGGCAGCCGTCCGTACGACAGAGTCGGCCTTGGGCTGTTCACCGAGGAACAGCTCGCTCGTTGGGGTACGGTACACCAAGGAACATCTCACTCGTTGAGGAGTGCAGTACCAGCGGTCCGCTTTCTTGGGTATAGCGGGGGGCTGTCAAAGGGTGCCTCCAGGCTAGCCTGATAGCGTCTTGAACGGGGTCTACCAAGGGTGGAACTACTAAAGGTTTGGGCTCATTCATACTCAGGAAATGAGCCAGCATCTTCCTCTCTGGATCAAGATCCTCAGTTTCCCACAGATTTAAAAACTGTATGTGGCGCATGACGTCCAAGAAAGTGGGATCATTGGGGGGTGGGGGAAGACTCCAGAAAATCTGGAGGAGGCTGAGGACCTTGAGTCGGAGGACCTTGAGGAAGATCTAGAGCAGGAACACTGGTGTCTCCTCCTGTAATGCCTGGAGAATGACCTGGAAAGGTGACCACATCATTCTGGAGATCTGTCGTCCAACGCAGCAGGCGATTTGCCTCGAGAGACAAAGGCGGTGACCCGTGTGCCTGCAGGGGCGCTGCGGGAGGGTCTACTGAAAGAGATTGCGGTAGGGAACCTGTGGTTCCTTTGGAAGTATGTCCTCCCTGACAAGTATCCCACCAGCAACTGAAAAGGTCCTTTACTTCGGCCAGGGAGACCATAGCAGGGCCAGATGGTCCCCGAGTCTTGGACCTTTCGTCAGACTCCTCAGGCTGCGGACCCGATGGCTTTTCGGGGACTGCCATACGTTCTATAGATTTAGGTTTCTCTAGTGTCGGCTCCTGATGCAGCATCGGGGCTGATGGCAGGTCAGCTGGCATCTGCTCAACCGTCAGCAACGGGTCAGGCCTCGAGGGAGGACTCTTCTCGGCTGCCAGCTGCGCCCCTTCCAATGGCAGCTTAGGAGGTGCAAGCGGCGTGGAGGACCCCGAAGTCAAAGAGGTAGAAGACATCGGGGTGCTGCACCAGGAGTCTGATGCCCGATGCTTCGGACAGCTGGTGTCAGGGTGGCACACCATTTCCAGACGTCTCTTCCAATCGTCGGGTCCAGCCGGACGACCCAACAAGGAGGAAGCCTTTGCCAGGAAGTGGGCAGTAGACTGTCGCCCGCCTCTTTGATGGCTGAATCCTTGGCCTTAGACCTGGAGGCATGACTGTAGGGCCCAAAACTAAGGGAGGAGGCTGAAGGCCCTTGCCCCAAGGAACCGCCATCTGATGTCCGTACCTACACTGGGTATTTCAAGGCAGACAACCTGGAGGGAGCTTGGGTTGACGGGGGGGGGGGGGGGCGCAGAGTCCAACCTCTGACTGCAACTGGCAATCTTGCTATGCAGAGACCTGGATCGGGAGTCATAGCGGTCCTCATGGTGATGAGGCTTTCCACTGGACTTTCTCCCTTCTTGTGAGAAGTCCCTGACCCCGAATAAGAAGAGGATCCTAGGCCTGACGGGGTCTTTTGCATGGTGGCCAGCTTCTGTTCAAGAAAGTAAGTTTTCAGCATCTTCAGACAACTGATGCGAGTTTGGCGACTGAACTTCTTGCAGCACGGGCAGGAGTCAGTCTCGTGACCGTGCCCCAGGCAGATGAGGCAGGCAGAGTGACTGTTTTGGGCTGGAATCTGCTTCCTACATGGACACTTCAGTTTCGGGCATTGGCTAGATGACTGAGAAGACATGCACCGAAATTTGCAGTAAAATAATAACTACAAATCTTTCCAAAAATGTCGAAAGACTGTTAGCATGCAGGCGTCCATGGAGCAGATGTGAACAGGTCAACAGTGGGAAAAGAACTGGGGAGTGGCTGGGGACCGCCCCTTTACACCACTGGCAGACGTCGGTGGCAGTCTGACGTCAGGGGGCGGTCCCAGCTGGGTACTGCTAGCTAAGAATTTTTCTGTGGGGTCCTAGTGCCTGGTGGCATAGTCCTAATAGTGTAGCCTGCTTCAAGAGCTCCCACTCGAAGTAAGATCCTTATTTCCAGATCTCCACAGTCCGAGTAAGGTATATTCTAACTGCCCACTGCAAATCCAACTTGTACAACTCTTTTGGGAGAGTTGGTTACGAACCAGAGTAAGTAAAGTTTTATTTATAAGATGTCCAATCCCGGAGGCTCTGGGCACCTTACAGGTAAAAGCAGGGTTAAACAGACAACATATAGAATAAATAATAAATAAATCAGGACAGCAGACAGATTTCATTGTTCAAATGAAAGACGGTAGGAACCTTCAGAAAAGACGGAACCGTTCCGAGAACCACCTTGTCCTTATGCATGACAAGGTAAAGTTTTTTGTGGCACAAGGCCTGTACTTCACCAATCTTCCTGGCTAAACACAGCAACAAAAACCACCTTGCAGGACAGCACGTCCAATGGTACCGATGAAAGCAGTCTGAAGGGTTCTTCGCAAAGAGCATTCAAGACGAGATTCAGATCACAGAGGAACAGGGCATCAGAACAGCTCGTAGGAAAAGAATAACCTCCCACTTACTCCCCAAGGCGGCTCCAAGGCCCAACACCTGACCTCTCAAGGTTTTCAAGGACAAACCTTTTTCCACTCCTTCCTGCAGAAAGTCCAAATCTGCAGAACCCAGGGTTCATTTCAGATATTTAAGTGGGACACTGACCCACTGGGTATAAAATTTAAAAACACCACAACAATGGGCCATATTCTTCAGAGTCTAGATTCATAAAAGTTTAAAACCCTCTGCAAGAGTGACAAGGCCTGGAAAACCTTTAAGATTTCCAAATCTCAGGCCGACCTCCAGACTTACCATGCGCTCCGCAATACCAGTACCAAAAGAATCCGCCAAGCAAAAGCCAACTATTTCACAGGTGCATTCAATTCCTCCTCCCATCTCCCGTCAAGATTCTGGAATATGGTCAAATCGCTTCTCTGCCCACCATCGCAGCCCTCCACCCCTTCCCTGCAGGTTGGGGGACTCTCCAGCACTAACCACTCAGCAGTTGCCACTTTAAACACTGTCTTCACAACCAGCCATGCTACTCCATTGTCCACCCCCCACCCTGCTCAGCATGCCTCCCCCATCACCCCATCTTGTGGCACACCTGCAGCTCACTCCTCCTTCCTGCAGCTCACCCCTGATGAGGTATACAATGCACTAGTTGCCCTTAACCCAGACAAGGGTAAATGTCCCACTGGGTTGGATTCCAAAATGCTCCACCTTTCGGCCCCTGCCATAGCTCAACTCCTTGCCTCCCTTTTTATAAACTTATCCTTCTTCCTAGCCGAAGTCCCCACTGAGTGGAAACATGCTATCGTAATCCCACTTCCCAAGTGTGGTGATGCCTCAAACCCAAGCAACTACCAGCCCTTGCCAAACCATAGGAGCGCCTGGTTCTCTCTCGCCTATCCACCTTTCTGGATTCCTCCTCCTTTTTCTCCCCCTACCAGTCTGGGTTTAGGAAATCCCACTCCACCACTACCTCCCTTCTCAGGGCTACCGATTCCATCCTCACAGGGATGAATGCTGGCCACATCCCTGCTGCCATCTTTATCGACCTGGCTAAGGCTTTCGATACTGTGACACACACTCTCTCTCCTCCTGACCAAACTAGTCAATGCTGGTCTATCCAACTGGGCCACATCTTGGTTCCACTCTTACCTCACTGGCAGATCCCAAACTGTCCGCATCAGTTCGTCCACGTCGGCTCCCCTCCCAATCACTTCAGGAGTACCGCATGGCTCTGTCCTAGGCCCCCTCCTGTTCTCAGTCTTCCCAAATGACCTGCTGTCCGCCTGCCCACACACCGCCATCCACATGTACGCAGATGACAGTGCTATACGCATCCGGCCCCTCGTCCTCGGAGGTTGCGACCAGACTACAGCAAGCCTTTCTCAGTCCAGCACTGGCTCCACTCAAATAACCTCCTCCTAAATGCCAACAAAAGTCTCATTAACCTTTGGCACGAGGCAGAAAATTTCTAGGCTCCTTTCACCATTATTATTCCATACCCTGGAAGGGTCCCCTCTGGAGTCCTGCACCTCCTTCAGATACCTCTGTCTGGCTTGACCAGTACCTCAACTTTTCCACACATATTGACTCTTTACTCAAGAAGCTGCACCCTAGGCTTGGTGCATTTTCCCGGAATAGTGACAGCATCCCCCTTCAAGCCAGGAAAGACTGTTTAAAAAAAAAAAAAAAAGATCCTCCCTGTCCTCTACTACAGGGATGTAGTCTGCAGCGCTGGCCCCAAGATCACATCAGCCAGGTTGGACCCCCTCTTCCACTCTGTCGTTTCGCCCTGAACAGCCCCTACTCCACTCACCACTGTGCCCTATATCAAGCAATGAACCTCACCTCTCGACAATCGTGGACTAACCCACTGCGCCAAGATCCCAGCCAAGCATTGGTCGCAGCGTCTCCCCTCCTACCCCTCCGACGTCTTAAACCCCAGCGCCCAAGCATACACACTCAGAAACTGACTCTAGGTCCCTAGCTGTCCCCTACCACTGGTCAGTCAGCCTTCAGCTACAGCATTCCCATGTTGTGGAACTCCCTTCCAGCTAACGTTCATCACTTCCCTCCCTCTCTCACCTTAACTCCATGCTCCAAGCTCATTTTGTCCCTACCTGTGCTTGTGTCTAGGCGTTTCCCAATCACCAGTAGAATCTCAGTGTATGTCTGCACTTAGCAACTGCAATTAATCGGTGCCTAACTATTGTTCTCTCGCCTTATACTGTTTCTCACATGGTTCAAATTTTGCTATTGGCCTGCACTTTGAATTTATTGTACTCATGCTGTATTAACTGTGGTTACCAACAGACTCTCAATCCACTACTGACTAGTAATCAGAACCAAATGTTAGTGTTCTCCCACTATGTATTCACTTGTCTATACTGTCTTCAACTGTCTATGCTCCCCCCTCCCCCAGGACGCATCTGAAATAGAGCAGTAATCTGCTCAGCATGCCTTTCCTGGTGAAACGCTTAAATAAAAAATAAATACACAAGAGTGAGCAGATTGTCCCCAAGATACAAGAAAAGGTGAGTAAAAATTAAAAATCTGTGTACCAATTGTCCCAATTCCCCATCCAAACATGAACCCTGAGAACTCTGACTTTAGGCCAGATTTTTAGAGCATCTCTCCTTGTTTTAGATAGGGGACAAATAAAACAGCACACCCAGTTCAGCCAGAAAAATATAAAAAAAAAAAGGGAAGTAACCCTCTGCTGTAAGCAGTGAGAAAGTACCCGCTATTACACACACACACACACACACACACACACACACACACACACACCACCAAAAAACACTAGACGGAAGGGGAAAAACAAAACAAAAAAAAAAACACAAACAGGGAATGCACTAAAAACCTCAACCGACAAGAACCGGTACTTACCTGAGGCACCATGACAGAAAGGAAATCAGAGACCTGTTAAAATAAAACACCCTTGACTAGTGTGGCAGACTTGGCCCCCTGATAAGCAGTGGAAACGGAAAAAGAACGCAGGTTAGCCAATTTGAAAACTGCAGCTTCACAAGCAGGATTTTATATTTAGGGGTGCTCCCTGTCACCAGGCAGCCCCAACCTGCTATGTAGAATCAAACCCCCAAAAAGGTAAAAACCAAAGTAAGAGATTGGTTTACTTAGGAGAAAAATCAAAATTTAAATAAATACCTGTAAATTATTTTTCTCCGACGGCTAGTTTCCGGGCTTCCTTACTCATGGGCTGTACCACCTGATGCTGCTAGGAAGGCAGGAATCAGACCTCTGCAGCAGGGGACATCCAGACCCCCACTTCCTTTCTCCCTCAGCTCTTCCTAAAGTAGTCCAAATGTGGCAATACTATGAGAACTTGGAAACAAAATACAAAAATTTTAAGGCACATATATGGCTGTGAGGCCTGCTAATTACATACATTCTTGGAAGGAATCCGTAGCCCAGAGACCAGCTGGAGAAATAAAATTTACAGGTATTTAAATTTGGATTTCTCACCCCTAAGCTGGTTCCCGGACTTCTCCTTACTCATGATATACAAAAGCAGTACGTCTCCAGATGTCCTGGGTGGGAAGACTCAAGGCCCTTAAAGGTCCACCACCGCCTGAAGCACTCAGCAGCCAAAAGGATGCCTCCGTCGAGGACACCACATCCAGCTGACAAAATTTTGTAAATGTGAGAATGGATGACCAAATGGCTGCTCTGCATAAGTATGTTGGAGATGCTTCTCTGAAGTACACCCACAAAAGGGTCCATAGCTCTGGTGGAATGGGTTCTCAACGGGCCAGTCAAAGTTACTGCGGCCCGATCATAAACCTTGGAGGCGACAGATTGAATCCGTCTGGCTATAGAGCCTTTTGAATCAATGTTACCCATAATTTTGGCCTGTAGATGAAATGAACAAACTTGAAGTTTTACGAACAGCCTCCATTCACTTAATATACATTTTCACCACTATTCTCGGGTCTAGTGGATGAAATTCCCTTTCCTTATAGCTTTTAGCGAGTGGGCAGAAAGAAGGAAGAATGAAGCCATGATTGAAATGGAAGGGAGACAACTTTTGGCAAAAAAAAAAACTTGGATCTGTACGGAGCACCACCGAGCCTAATGAGAGAGTGTACGGCTCTTGGTGAATAATGCTCCTAGTTCAGCGATTCTCCTGGCTGAAGTAACAGCTATGAGAAAAAAGGCGACCTTCATTTTGAGATGCATGAGGGATGTCTCCAGAGCCTCTAAAAGGAGCCTTGGTCCCAGCCTGGAGAACCAGATTAAGACTCCAATGTGGTACCGTTGGTTGATTGGAGGGCATTTTAATGTTGCTGCCTTTTGAAACCTCCAGACATGGGGAAGTGAGCCCTACGATTCCTCTGAATCCATCAACAAGAAGACCCCCAGCCGGGAAACCTGAACTCTTAAGGAGGCTGCCTGCAGTCCTTTGTCCAACCCATCTTAAAGGAACTGCAGTGGTACAGGCGATCATACTGGATAGTTCTGAATGTGTTTGGAATGAAGCCAGAACCGGAATTTCCTCCAGATTCTATCATACACTTTTAGAGGAAGAAGGGCGACATGAGTTCCCCATCATTTCAGTAACAGGAGCTGTGCAACCTAGCTCCTTGAAAGTTTTCCTGCTCAATCTCCAGGCCTAGGGATACAGGTTGTTCAACTGGGATGCAGAACCGGGTCTTGATGGAGAAGGTCCAGACTGAACTTGAAGGTTAGAGGTGGTCGCTTAGACAGATGAATGTAAAGCGGGAACCATGGGCGGAAAGGCCATATGGGACAGACTAGAATCATGTGTGCCCTGTCCAGAACTACTCTGTGGAGGGCTCATGATAGAAGCGGTATTGGAGGAAAGGCATACAGGAGACAAGACTGACCCCCGCCCCGTCTAGGGAAAAGGTGTCCTGAGCCACCGCTGGTTCGTCCTTGGCCAGAGAGCAGAATTGCTTTACCTTGGAGTTCCGCCAGCAGGTGGAAAGAACCAAGGATGGCACCACTGCTTTGTTAGGATGTGGAAGGCACTGTCCTCGAGTTCCCATTCCCCTGGATGAACAACCTTGCGACTGAGCCAGTCTGCTGTGACATTTTCCTGTCTTGTAATAAACAACGCTCAGTGGTGCTCCGCCCACTGGAAGAGAAAAAAGGGACAAGCATTTCTGAGCTTCTTATGCCGTCCTGATGGTTAACGTATGCCAACGTTGTCAGCTTGTCAGTTGGAATCAGTCCCTCCCAATTGAGGAATTGCTGTTCAGGGTGCCTCAGGGTCAGGCATACTGCTCTCATCTCGAGAACGTTTATGCTGTACCTCGTTTCTAACACCGACAACCTGCCTTGTGCCAACAGCTGATGCAGGTGAGCCCCCCCAGTTCTAGGCTTGCATCAGTCGTAATTCGGATTTGGTGTGGACTGCCCAACTTGCGACCCTTCTTGACCAGTGTACTCAGAGACCATCACTGGAGGGAAGATTTAATCTGTCCAGATTAGTTGCATGAAAAAATATAAGCAGGCAGCCAAGAAGTTAAAGTGCAATTCCTTGAGTATTAGCAGATCCCCAAAATTAGTTTCCGGGGGAAAAACCTTATTGGCTTGGAGTCAAGGAATTTTTTCTACAGTTGCTGAGAAAACAGTGTGCCGATGGACACCAGACCACCTGCACCCCTGCTTGAGCTGCGGGGCCTTCATGTGGACTATGACAACTACTAGCATATTTAATAATGACCGTGGGTCTGATGAAAACCCGAATGGCAGAGTTTTGAATTAGATGTACTGCTCCCCCACCTTGAAGCTGAGAATGCCAGTGTAGTTCCCGAACAGGAATATGCAACTAGACATCTTGCAGATTGATGGATGCCTGAAAAAACATTTTTTGCAACTCCCTGATGAGCGATAATAAAAGGTTTCCACCTTGAAGGGTCTGCTGCAAACAAAACTTCACGGATTTGAGATCAAGGACTGGCCTGAATCTCCCTGTGCATTTTGGCATAATGAAGAATGGAGAGTAAACCCCCAATGGACCTCTGTGGGGAAATTTGTTCAATAGCCCCTTCTTGCAGAAGGTTTGTAATGGCTTGTAACGTCACCCCCTACTCGAGGATGGGCCGTACAGCACGTTTTTCTCAGAGAGGTTAGTGTTTTGGCCCTTATGGTAATGTTGTTCACAAAAAAGTGTCTGGGGCCGGAGGACCAGAATTGGCCCCTGCCTCTTGATGTGGCATGTACACCTTAGCCATCTCTCTGGATTCCTTCACTGCCACCTTCAGGGCTAAGCCAAACAGATGACCTTCACTGGGTGCGTTAACCAACGGGCTCTTCGAAGAGGCGACTGCTTGCCAGACCCGAAGCCAGGGGCTGCAGGGAGCAGAGGTTTGATAAAACATGGTCCAAACGGCACACCTGGCTGCCTCCTCCTACATGTCTGCTGCGTAAGCTGAAGCCTTGGCAAACCCACGAACTGCAGCTGATGAAAGACAGGCATGTTCCTCACTCGGTCCACAAGAATTAAGCCTAAAATCGGGGCCCCAGACAGAGCAGCTTAGGCCGAAAAAGGATTAGCGACTGCCGCCTTGAAATGTTGCTGATGCTTGGAAGGCCTAGCTGAGTGAGGCATCCCCTTTCCAATGCACCGGGTCCCTGAGAGAAGTCCCTCCTTCGGCTGAGATGACCGACTTCATGGTCAGGTTTGAAATCAGAGGGTCGATTCTGGGACAGTCTAGCCACTTTGTCAAATCTGAGAAGCTTAGAGAGCCACCAGGCCACTGGATAGGTGCGTTCTGGACTTTTGTCATTCCTTCTCTAGAAGTCCCCTATGGCTGGCGGAATAGGGAAGGCTGAAGCTGGTTTGGCGGCAGATGCCGGGCAAAAACCTTTTTTTTCGGCTGGGTGGAAGCCTCCGGGGAAGATCCGAGGTGAATCTCGGCTATGACCTCTTATGAAAAAGACTAGGCCCTCCAGGTCAAAGATTCTGGACAGCTAGTCGACCCAGTCTGGAGATAAGTTCTCTAGTTCCCCCACTTGGGGGAGAAGAACAGGAAGCTGGAGATGTTCCCTGGGACACACTTTCCCTTATTAGTGCCACTAGATCTACTTTGAGACGGATCTAGTCCTCCTGTGGAATAAGGAATTTTAATCGGAGTAATTTGAGGACAACTGCTCCTCTGCAGACGAGGACAGGGTCCTCTTCTGCCTTCTTGTGAGGTTTCCCATCTGGTGACCCTGGAGGTTGCCCATGAATCATGCAGAGTCTACAGCAAAGGCCCTATTTTACCCGTCGATGAGGCCTGGGACCAGAGAGGGGGCTGCAGACTGCTGGGTCTCCCGGTTGCCACTGCTCTCTCAGATCTGGCAGCTGCCGCTCACTTAAGCCTGTCTGTCGGCTAATACTCCAAGCCGAGGAGGGGACTGCCTCCTTGGAGTCAGACATCCGCAGACGCTGCCTTCGAACATATTAGGCAAGCGACCCAGCGCCAGAGACTAGAAGCGTGGCCCTCTCACATTTTAATCAAAGCGGACCACTGAAGGCGATTAGTAGCAGGGACATGTAGCACTGGCGTTTTTGGCCCTTGGAATGTAAGGTTTGTGTGAAGCCATGACAGCAAAGAAGGCCCTACTCCCCGAGGTTTCCTGATGCTATGCTGCTGAAACTGCGATGAATTGTGTAGGCCCAGTAAGGGCAAAATACTGAGCTTTACAGATCAGTATATGTATTATATTCTTTAGACGATCCTGGAATCCCTCTGTGTGTTGCTTCCTGCTGGTTTTGGGTGGTGGAGACTGCACCACGCTGAGCCAAAAGCTCCAAAATAATGCTCCCCATGCTTCATAGAGCTAGCTGACTAGAATTCTCTGAACGTTTATGAGCCACTGTACTAGTGCTGCAGGCCCAGTCAACGAGTGGCTGAGGCAGTCAGAATGCCAGCTGCCTATGAGATGCTCCATATTAGCACTCCTTGTGCCCCGCAGCCATAGTTGATGAGAGTTCCTTGTTAGCAGACAATCTTGTATAGCAGTGCTGCAGGCACTTAGCTGTCGGTGGGGAAAAGATCCACACTGAGCACTCCAGTGCAGTCTTCATTCCCCTAATCGGACAAATGGCACTATAACAGAATTCCATGGTTTGCTGGGTTGAGCCCAAAATCACGGGAAAACACACCGTGGTAAAGTGGGGCCAGTATGTGCAGCTTGTAAGGCAGAGACTGGTACCCACACAGGAATGCTGAAAAAGCTACAAATCCTCAGAAATCTGAATAAAAGAAAAAATTGTTTGACTTAGAGTCTGCTGTCTTCAGCTCTGTCACGTGGTGACAGAGCTCTGCTTACAGAGTACCTGCCAGTCTGAAGGCAGGAAGTAAACGGAGAGAAACAGGAAGAAGAGGGCTGGATGTCCCCTGCTGCAAAGGTCCGATTCCTGCATTCCTATCAGCATCAGGAGGTACAGCCCATAAGTAAGGAAGCCCGGAAACCAGCTTAGGAGAGAGAAATTCCTATGTCACTTCCCCAGCAATGGCACAGCAAACAATGGAGAGTTGCTGCTGTATGGAATGTTCTTGTACCCATGATTCTATGAAGATTATAGCCCTGCGCTGTATCATTTTCCCCTAGTAGGGGTGCACATTACCCATTTGTGATGAATCCCGTTGACAATGTGAAGTGCTACAGAAAACCTTTCGTTACCAAATTAAAATTAGCTACTTCCCCCTCACAGTAGTGAGGAACCACCAAGTAAGCAAGCAGTTTACAATTTGAAGAGCTAAATGCAGTTTGGTTCCCTAGAAATGGGAACTGAATGTGTAAAGTGTTTTTATAAAAAAAAAAAAAAAAAAAAAAGCTTTAAACTTAAAGCTCTGCAGGTTTTTTGTATTACGTTAATCAAAAAGGTGGGAACCAGGTTGAGTGCAGCCTCCCCAGTTCCTGGAGACCCGATTAGGAAACGGAGAAGCTACAAATTAAAATTTAAAAAAAAAAAAAAAAATTGAATACACAGTACTGAAAAAATTAACTTTGAGACTGGAAAATAAACTATGATAACCAGAAGGCTGGAGTTGTACTTCAGGGCAACTGCTCTCTTCAGGCAAAGAAACAAACCTGACCCTGTGGAGCAGCATAACCACTGTGCAGGGTTTCAACTTCATTCAAATTCTCCTAAGGAGGGGCGACAGAGCCAGCTTCCAGACTGGACACTATTTTGAGGCGCTCCTGCACAGCTGCCAAAATAATGTACTTCTATTTTAAGCTGAGCTACCTCTTTTTGATACTGTTAAGTTTCTTCCCGAGTTGAAGAGCCAACAGTGGATACCAGTTCTTCCAAGATGGCTCGCCAAACACCTCAAACCCCAGACTCTTCTAAAGCTACTGGGTCACAATCCGGGAAGAGTGGAAGTAGCGGTCCTCATCGGGAGGCCTTCAGATAGAAGACGACTCCTTGGAATGCCATTTTTGAGTCAATCAAGGCCATGGATGCAAAAATAGAAAAAACCTTACTAAATTAGAAACGCACGAGAAGGCTATCAGAGACCTCCACACTTCAGTCTCCGAGGTTGAGAAACTAAGCCTTACAACACAAGCTACCGTGGCTGCATTGCAAAAAAAAAAAAAACACTTATTAGAAGCCACTTAGAAAACCTGGAAAACTAGTTCAGGGCTGGTAATGTGCGGGTGGTAGACATCCCAGAGGTGCCAAGGATACCAATTTGTTGCTCTTTATAGAGAGTGGAAGTCTGAATATTTGGCTGTAATCGGAAGATTTTATCTGGGCCCATGTGAGAAGAAAAAATTACTCACCTTAGTAATGTTGTTTCTTCTAATGGAGTCTTGCTATATTAGGACATATGCAGTATAACCCCAGGTTAGAACTGCTCCGGACGGAGGTGAAAGAGTTAAACTTTCCATGCAGGGCATGGAACCTTGAGCGCGAGCTCGGTTGAACACTGTCTGTTGTAGCTCAAACTTAAACTGTCAGATATTTACGAGCAAAACTCACCAAGGGTCTGTGTGGAAGCCGTAAACCTACACTAGCCCACTGGCTACTAACTACAAAAAACACATTTCTATTCTTGATCCCAAAATAAAGACTCAAGTCAGGGGATTCAAGAAAGAAAAATAAAACATAACTCCTGAGCACCCTTAGAAAGGGTGAAAATAAAGTGGGCATCTATGAAGTGCCAACATTGCACTGCCCACCCACATCCCAAAAGTAGAGGTTCTGAGAGGGGCAGGCTGGGGGGGAGGTCATTATATAGCAAGACTCCATTAGAAGAAAAAAACATTACTAAGGTGAGTAATTTTTTTCTTCAAACATGAAGTCTTGTTATATTATGACATATGCAGATTACACAGCAGTACCTCCAAGGAGGAGGGACAGAACCTACTTAGGAAATAGGCTCTGAAGCACAGCTGTGCCAAATCGAGCATCACTCCTAGCTTGGATATCCAGGGAGTAATGCTTAGTAAAAGTGTGAACTGTTTTCCAGGTAGCTGCTTGACATATCTCTAGGATAGGGATGTCCCTGGCAGCAGCCAGGGACGCAGCTGTACCTCTGGTAGTGTGAGCCCTCAGGCCTGAGGGAGGAATCTTACCCAGTTTTTCATAGCAAAATTGGATACAAGAGACAATCCACCTGGCAATGGATCTTTTAGTGGCAGGTTTACCTTTACCAACCTCACCATAAGCGAGGAACAATTGGAAGGATTCAAACCTATGACCCTTGGTACGTTCTATACAGTAACTAAGGGCTCTTTTGACATCTAAACTGTGTAATCTCCTCTCGCCAGAGGAGGAATGGTCAGTGAAGGACACAGGAAGAGACATGGATTGATTAAGGTGGAAGTCTGATACCACCTTAGGCAAAAACTTTTAGTCCTGAGGACCACCTTATCTCTGTGAAAGGAGATAAATTCAGGCTCCACTGACAACGCTTGTAGCTCACTTATGCGCCTGGCAGAAGTGATGGCTACCAGAAACAGTTTTCCAAGTTAAGTACTTAAGCTCTGCTGAAGACAATGGCTCAAAAGGGGGTTGCATCAGCTGGGCAATGCAAATATTAAGATCCCAAGCAGGGGCAGGGTCCCTGAACAGAGGGGTTGGTGTGAAGCAACCCTTTAAAAAACTTGGAGAACACAGGGTGAGCTGAAAAAGAAGAGGGCTTACCTGCTGATAAAGACAGACACAGCTGCCAAGTGCACTTTTAGGGTAGCTGGTCTTGGCCCCAAAGAATTCAAATGCACTAAATAATCCAGAATCGTGGGCACGTCAGCTGATTCAGGGGAAATATGCTTACCAGCACACCATATGGAAAATCTTTTCCATTTTGAATTGTAAGTAGCCCTGGTGGAAGGCTTCCTAGAGGCCTTCAAAATTTCTATTACGCCTTGGGAAAGGTGTAGGTCAGCAAACTAACTCTTCAAGAGCCAAGCCTTGAGATTCGGATACCAAACTCTACCCTGGGCACAGGTTAACAGGTTGCGATTCCTGGGAAGACACAGGGGAAGGTGGACTGCTAAGGACATGAGGAGTGGGTACCAGGGCTGTCTGGCCCAATCTGGAGCAACAGGATCATCCTGCAGGGTTGAGACCTGATTTTTACTAGCACCTTGAAAAGAAGAGGGAAGGGGGGAAAAGCATAGAGAAACTTCCCTTCCCAACTGAGTAGGAAGGCATCCAGAGGGACTGAGCCCAACACTGGGGCCTGCAGCGAAAAAAGGGAAGTTGGTGATTGTCTGGGGCTGCAAAGAGATCTATCTGAGGTGCCTTCTGGCAAATACTACCTCAGTACTAGAGTTCAGTGTCCATTCGTGATGGCCCTGGGAAATCCTGCTGAAAGCATCCACTAGGACATTGTCCTTGCCTGGGAGGTGAACTGCCATAAGGAAGGCATTCAGAGAATAAGCCAGAGACCACAACTTCATTGCTCCGTTGCACAAGGCTGTGAACCGGTGCCCCAGCATTGATGTACCACATTGTAGTGTATTGTCTGTTCTGACCTGAACAACCTTGTTCTGAACAGACGTGGAAAAAAACCTGGAGTGCCAGAAAAACTGCTCTGAGTTCCAACAAATTGATGTGGAGCAGAGATTCCTGAGGGACCACAACCCTGGGTAGTAGGTCGCCCATGAGCTCCCACCCAAGAGGATGCATCTGTAGTAAGGTCAAGGAATGAGACTGGAGAATGAAGGAACCCCTTCTCAAATTGCTCTGGTCCTGCCACCACTGGAGGGCCTGGATCAGGGTTCGAGTCACTGGGATCAATTTGGTTAGAGGATCTGTCCTTTGAGACAAAAGGCTCTCAAATGGAACTGAATGTCCCTCATCTGAAACCTTGCTCCCTGCACTACTGCTGTAGAAGCAGCCATGTGCCCCAGGAGCTGTAGAAAATTCCTTGCTGGTCGAGAGACCTGCAGGGTGAAAGAAGAGGCCAGAGAGACCAAAGTCCTTGCTCTTTCCAGAGGAAGGAAGGCTCTGGCTTCTTTTGTGTTCAGTTCTGCGCCTATGAAGGTAAGAAGCTGGACAGGCTCCAGAACTGACTTTGGAAGATTGAGAAGGAACCTAAAGATGTAAGAAGTTGCTGAGTTACTTGTAGGTGTAGTTTGACCTGGTCTGGGGACTGGCCTACAATGAGCCAGTCATCCAGATAAGGAAAGATGGCAATCTTTTGCCTTCTTAAGTGGGCAACTACTACTGCCATGCATTTTGTGAACACCCTCAAGACCGAGGTGAGACCGAAAGGCATTGCTCTGAACTGGTAATGGCCTGAGGGCAGTTCGAATCTGAGGTACTTTCGATGGGAGCTTCTGATAAGAACATGGAAGTAGGCATCCTTGAGGTCCAGGGAGGCTAACCAGTCCCCTGGCCTTAGAGGATAAAATAATTCCCAGAGTCACCATTTGAACTTTGGTTTTAAAAGGTGCTTGTTTAGATACCGAGATCCAGGATGGGCCGCCATTCTCCTGTCTTTTGGGGTAGGAAGTACCTGAGTACAACCCTTTGTCCTGGTGTAGGGGTGGAACCCTTTCCACAGCTCTGAGAGCCAGGAGGAAAAACTTCTGTTTCTAAGGCAAGTGCCTCTGATGGAGTTTGCAGGTGGAAAGGACCTGGTTCTCATCTTGGAACGTTAGCTGAGAACAGTCCTGACTTACTACTTCAGGACCCACTTGTCTGATGTTACAGACTTCCAGACCTGTACAAAGTAAGCCAGCTTGCCCCCTACCAGTAGTGGAGAATCGGCCCTGGCCACCCCATCAGGGAGCCTGTTTTGCAGGGGCTTTGGGTTGAGGGGTAGAAGCAGGCTTACTAGACCCCCTTCTGCCTCTTCCTCTAAAGAACCCCCTCTGGGCATAAGCAGAAGAGGAGGCCTGGGCTTGGTAAAAGGCCTATGAAAAGGCCTGCCCCAGCCCCCAACATGCTGCCTTTGAGGAGGGCTTGCCTTTCTTTGGCCTGTGCACTCCTATAGGTGGTCCTATACTCATCCATTTTCTTCATACAATTCTCTGTCTGCTCCCCAGAGAATTGCCCACAACAGGAAAATCCATAGCCTTAGACTGAGTATCCTGTGACAGAGCAGTACATCTGATCCAGGCCATTCTGCGAAGAGACACAGATGTAGCCATGACTCTTGATGAAACATCATTAGAGTCTACTGTAGTATGAAATTGCACCTTGGATGCCTCAATACCATCCGCAGCCACCTGCTCCAGCTCCCTGGCAAGCTGGTCAGAGGCCCGTTTTGCTAGTGCCAGCACAGTATCCCATCTGGATTTCTGGTACCAAGCTGCATAAGCCATACAATTAGCCTGTCTGAGTCCTAAAGATGCTGCCATGTACTGTTTCTTTGCCATGGCATCCATCCTCCTGGAATCCTTTTCTGGAGGGTGAGAGGCTAGAGGAATATTAGCCTTGTCACAGGCTGCAGCCTGCACTACCCCCACATGGCTGCACTGCTGAGAGAGAAACTCCATAGCAGAGCCTGATAATGTATACCTTTTGTCCATCCTTTTATCAACAGGAAGGATAGAGTGAGGAGTTTTTAGAATTTTCACTGTGTTTCCTAAAGGATTTGTGCAAGGGAATAGACAGTCTCCTAGACTCTGGAATATCCATCATTTCTACATAATCAGGCTCTTCTTGGTCATCAACAGCTTCCTCAACAGGGAGTTGGAGAGTTTCAGCAACTTTCTTATAGAACATAAAATGAGAAGGGGACTCAGATAGCCTAGGGGGGAAACCCTTAAAGGTCTGTCTGGAGAGATGTCCGGTTCAATGGGCACATCCAGACTTTCAAAATCACATTCACTCTCCTCATACCCCTCTTCCCCTTCCTCCGGTTCATAAAAATCCTCAAAATCATAATCTTGAACTGGTGGGACCGTCCGAACCGAGCGCTTCCCTGATGGTGTTGGTTCGGACGGAACCGGGGAAAGAGACTGGACAATTTTAATAGCTTTAGCCATTTCCTCAGCGGTTGGAGAAAAAACGTTTGGCTCCACACTAGCTGACTTTCTAGCCCTTTTAGTTGGAACCGGCTCCTCAGAGCTGGCTCTTCGTTTGCCAAGTATCGCCCTGGTCAGAGGGCACTCCCTCAAGTTCGGTTGGAACCGAACCGTGCTGGCCATCCGGGTCAGCGGACTTTTTGGCCTCCCTTTCCCTGAGCCTACCAACTCTTTTCCACGGTGGCAGCAAGAAAATTCTTACAAATCTGGCAGTCTGCATTGAGGTGGTCAAACCCCAGACAATATACACAGGTGGTGTGTGGGTCAGCCTTAACAAAGGCTTCCCCACAGAGGCCACAGTGCTGAAACCCAGTGGGTCCGGTTTTTCTTTTGGGTTTCTCAGACATAGTGCCAGTCTAACCAAAACTTGCCCGTTAGTGGCAATCCGCCAAGCAAGACTCTTATCGGTTCCCAACCGTGTCACGGGTCGTGGAAAAAACCGTAATAAAATCAGTTTTTTTTTAGAACCGATAAGAACCGGGAACCGCACTCTAAAGGGCTAGAAAGTTAATTTAAAACCCATCTGATCGGTTCAAACCGAACAAGACATTTACAAGTTCCACACAGAAGAAAATAAAATAAGCCTATCTATTACTTCCAATACCACAGACAGAGCTTGAACCGACCGTTTACGGTAAATTTCGGTAAAATAAACCGAGAATTACACTTTTTAACCGACAAACGAACCCAGCAGCAGGAGAAATCTCCGGAGCGACTGTTCAGTGAGGCGGAGTAAAGAATCTGACAGTTTAAGTTTGAGCTACAACAGACAGTGTGTTCAACCGAGCTCACGCTCAAGGTTCCATGCCCTGCATGGAAAGTTAACTCTTTCACCTCCGGAGCAGTTCTAACCTGGGGTTATACTGCATATGTCATAATACAGCAAGACTTCATGTTGTTTGAAGAGCTTATTGGGTGACTAAGGGTGAGGTAAACTATTACTAACCAGCCACGGACTGTAATTATTAAAACAGTGGGCTAAGAGATAAGAGACTTGATATTATCTGCCGAGCGAGTCACCTATCCAGAGTGTGTGTGTGTATATTATTTATATATACACAAATATTTTTATATACATATACACACACACACACACAACACACACACACACACACACACACACACACACACACACACACACATATACACACACATATACACACACACACGCACATATATATATACATATGTAATGTATGGATTGTTAAAATAATACTATCAAAAGTCATAAAAATATCCCTATAATACACTACTTCCTTTCTGATAATTCTACCCTTCCTCAAGTGATACTATTGGTTGTTGTTGATAATACTATGGTTCACTGCTGATAATACTATCGTTTCAGCTCTGAACGATAGTATTATCACTGAAATCCCACAGCGCATGCGCCAGTTTGCCTGCCACACAAACGTGGTTGCCATGGCGCCACGTTCCAGTCTGTGCACCCAATGTAAACGTGCAATGCCACTGGCACACTGAGTAGGCAGGCAAACCAAACGCGAAAACATGGCGGACGTTTACTCGCGCTTAGCGAGAGCAACTCGAGTTATGCCCAGGTTTTTTTTTTTTTATATTTATTTCTCAGAAAAGTGGATTACCTGCCGGATGAACAAAGAAAATAAACGGTAGGATTACCAAATTAAAGTAAAAGCTTTCCTCACAAATCAGGGCACAGCTTCAATACTGTCTGTGCGTGGGTCAGCCGAGAGCTTAGCACTTCTTCAGTGCAACAGGCAGCCAGCCCAGTTCACAGAATTTTAAAAGCAGCACATTTTTCGGAATCGGATCCATATATTACAAAAATAGGTTACAGTAAATTACAGCTTATTCCTCGTCGGTTCTGGGGACATAGAAACCTCTCGAGCTTCAGCCTCGAGGTTATCTATGTCCCCAGAACTCTCGATGGAATTACAGCCTTGTAATTCACTGTAACCTATTATTCTATTTATAGATATATACATACACACACACACATTTTTTATATATATATATAAAATATATATAATATATATATATAATATATATATATATATATATATATATATATATATATATATATATATATATATATATATATATATATATATATATATATATATATATCTATATATCTATATAGATCTATCTCTATCTCTATCTATCTATCTATATCCTCTATATATCTCTCTATATATCTATCTATATATTATATTTACACACACACATACATACATATATATATATCTACATATCTATACATATCTATATATATCTATCTATCTATATATACACATATATACACACACACACACACACACACACACACACACACACACACACACACACACACACACACACCTCACCTCCCTCCCCATTTTTTCCACATTTGTCTTTCCAGACACGGGCCAGAAGGAAGCAGTTCGACGCTGTTCAACAGCACCTAAGAGCCCTTGGAATCGTCCATTCTATCCTTCTAATGGCCAGGCTTAGAATTACGGTGGGAAAACCTGGTAGTTCTCTAATCCTACAAGATGCAGGCTGCTGGCTGGAGAGGACGGAGGCAGAATCTGCAGCTCGAGCAACAACCGATCCTCAAGAAAGGGATTCAGACTCAGGAGGAGTGAGCAACTGGTTGCTTTGAATCACAAGCTGATTAACCTTTCTTATGAACAATTTAGCTGGGGCGATTACAAACATTAGCGGTTATTCTTTTTTTAGAAGCACAGATTCAAACATGAAGTCTTGCTGTATTCCAACATATGCAGTTAGGTCCTGCCTTTCAACTGCCCCGGAGAACAAAGGGTCAACTTTTCTATGCCTTGCATAGAACGTTCATCACGAGCTCAGTTGAAGCCCCTGTCTGTTTAAACTGCAACCGTCAGATTCTTTACTCCGCCTCACTGAACAGTCGCTCCGGAGATTTCTCCTGCTGCTCGGTTCAAGTCGGTTGAAGTGTTGGTTTTCGGTCGGTTTCTACCGAAATGTTGTTTCCGCATAGTCGGTTCAAGTCTCTGTCTGTGGTACCGTGAGTACTAGATAGGTTTTTGTTCTGTTTTCTGTGTGGAACTTGTAAATTGTGGATTGGTTCAGCTGAACCGATCAAACTGAGGTCAAAACTTGTGCTTACTTTAGAGTGTGGTTACCGGTCCATATCGGTTCTAAACAAAAAAGGATTTAATTACCTTTTTTTTTCCCCAAGACCCGTGACACGGTCAGGAACCGATAGGGGAGTCTTGCCTGGCACATTGCCGAAAAAAGGGTAAGTTTTTGGTTAGGTTGGCCATGTCTGAGAAACCCAAGAAAAAAAAAAAAAACGGGCCCACTGGGTTTCAACACTGCAGTGTGTGTGGGGAGGTCTCTGCCAAGGCTGATCCCCACACCTGTGTTTATTGTCTGGGGTTTGACCACCTCGATTCAGACTGCCAAATTTGCAAGAATTTTCCCAAATCTACCCTGGAAAAGAGATTAGGTAGACTGAGGGTAAGGGAGGCCGAGAAGTCCGCTGACACGGATGGCCAGCCCGGTTCGGTTCTGACCGAACCACAAGGAGTGCCCTCTGACCAGGGCGATACTTTGGGCAAAAGGAGAGCCAATTCAGAGGAGTCTGTTCCGACAAAAAGAAAAAGAAGACAAAAATTGACCGGTTCGGACCCAGAATTTCATACTCAGACCGCCGATGAGATAGCCAAAGCGACTAGGATTATGCAATCGCTTAGTTCGGTTCCGACCGAACCGGCACCATCTGGTAGGGGCTCGGTTCAGTCACCCCCGGTTCTGGATTATACTTTGGAAAAATTTTATGAACCGAAGTTTGAGGAGGAGGGAGGGTATGAGGATGATTATGGTGAAAGTCTGGATGTGCCTATTGACCCGGACATCTCCCCAGACAGACCTTCAGGTGTTTCTCCTCCTAGGCTTCGAGTCCCCTTCACACTACATGTTCTACAGAAAGGTGGCCGATACCCTCCAGCTTCCTGTGGAGGAAGCAGAGGATCAGGAAGAGCCCGATTATGTTGAGATGATGGACATCCCAGAGTCCAGGAGACTGTCTATTCCCCTCCACATATCCTTTGGGAAACCGACACAAAAAATTCTTAAGTCTCCTAATTCTATACCTCCACTGGACAGACGAATGGACAAGAGGTACACTCTCTCAGGCTCAGACATGGAGTTCCTTTTTCAGCAATGCAGCCATGTTGGGGTTGTACAGCCTGCTGCCTGTGATAAGGCAAACATTCCCTTGGCATCACACCCCCCAGACAAGGACTCCAGGAAGACTGATGCCATGGCAAAGAAAATACACGGCAGCATCTTTGGGACTCAGGCAGACTAACTATATGGCCTATACAACCAGGTACCAGAAGTCCAGGTGGGACACTATATTGGCACTGGCTAAACAGGCTCCTGACCAGCTTGCCAAGGAGCTGGGGCAGGTGGCTGCAGATGGGATTGAGGCATCCAAAGTACAGTTTCATGCTGTTGTGGACTCCAATGATGCATCATCAAGAGTCATATGGCTACATATGTGGCTCTTC
This sequence comes from Neoceratodus forsteri, assembly GCA_016271365.2. Classification (NCBI taxonomy): domain Eukaryota; kingdom Metazoa; phylum Chordata; order Ceratodontiformes; family Ceratodontidae; genus Neoceratodus; species Neoceratodus forsteri. Next base: position 1,178,155,156 of record CM057456.1, on the reverse strand, counting down.
AGAGTATGGCTTGGCTCAGATGTACTAGCCTCTCACAGGATACCCAGGCTAAGGCCATGGATTTCCTGTAATTGGTAATTCTGTTTGGAGAACAGACACAGAATTACATGAAGAAGATGGACAAATACAGGACCACTTACAGGAGTGCTCAGGCCAAAGAAAGGCAAGCAACTCCTCAAAGGCAGCAGTCCAGGGGCAGGCCTTTCCAAAGGCCTTTTTACCAAGCTCAGGCCTCCTCTTCTTCCTTTTCGCAGAGGGGGTTCTTTAGAGGGAGAGGCAGAAAGGGGATGAGCAGGCCTGCATCCACCCCTCAGCCTAAAGCCCCTGCCAAGCAGACACCCTGATGGGTCTGTCTGGGTAGATTCTCCTATACCAGTAGGGGGGGCAGGCTGGCTTACTTTGTCCAGGACTGTACATCTCTTACATCAGACAAGTGGGTCCTGAAAGTAGTAAGCCAGGGACAGATTCTCAGCTTCAAAAAAATTTCCCTAGATGAGAGCCAGATCTTTTCCACCTCCAAATCTCTCAGAGACCCTTGCCCTAGAGGCAAAGGTTTCTTCTCTCCTAGCTCTCAGAGCTATAGAGAGTTTTCCCACCCCACACAGGGGCAAAGGATTGTACTCTAGGTACTGCCTAACTCCCAAAAAGACAGGCGAGTGGCAACCCATCCTGGACCCAAGATATCTGAACAAACATCTTTTAAAGCCAAAGTTCAAAATGGTAACTGGGAATTATCCTTCCTTCTCTAAGGCCAGGGGACTGGCTAGCCTCCCTGGACCTCAAAGATGCCTACTTTCACATTCCCATCAGATGCTCCCATAGAAAGTACCTCAGGTTCGAGTTGCCCTCAGGCCACTATCAATTCAGAGCAATGCCCTTTGGCCTAACATCAGCCCCAAGGGATTTCACAAAGTGCCTGGCAGTAGTTGTTGCCTTCCTAAGAAGACAAAAGATCTCCATTTTCCTATACTTGGATGACTGGCTCATTGTAGGTCAGTCTCCAGACCAAGTCAAGTCACATCTGCAAGTGACCCAGCAAGTGCTCACTTCCTTAGGATTCCTTCTCAACCTACCAAAGTCAGTTCTCAAACCAGTGCAGCTCCTCACCTTCATAGGTGCAGAAATGGATACGGTAAAGGAAAGAGCCTTCCTTCCTTCCCCTGGAAAGGGCAAGGACCCTTATGAAACTAGCCTCTTCATTCACACTTCAGGTGTCTTGACTAGCAAGGCATTTCCTTCAGCTACTGGGCCACATGGGAGCCTCCACAGCAGTGGTCCAGGGAGCAAGACTCCAAATAAGGGACATTCAGTTTCACTTAAGAGCCTTTTGGTCCCAAAGAAAGGATTCCCTTACCAAACTAATCCCAGTGACTCGAACCCTGATCCAAGCCTTGCAATGGTGGCAGGATCAGGACAATTTGAGACAAGGGGTTCCATTTGTCACTCAGTCTCATTCAGTGATACTCACCACAGATGCTTCCCTGCTGGGCTGGGGAGCCCATTTGGGGGATCTTACCACCCAAGGACTGTGGTCATCTCACTGCAAGCTTTTTCCAAATCTGTACAGAACAAGGTGGTTCAGGTCAGAACAGACACCACCACCACCACCACCCCGTGGTACATCAACAAGCAAGGAGGCACTATGTCTACGGCCTTGTGCACAGAAGCAATGAAGCTGTGGTCCCTGGCTTATTCCCTGCAAACCTCTGATAGCAGTTCACCTCCCATGGAAAGACAATGTCCTAGCAGATGCACTGAGCAGAATATCCCAGGGCCATCACGAATGGGCCCTGGATCCTCTGGTTTTGAAAGTGATTTTCTCAAGATGGGGCACTCCAGAGATAGATCTTTTTGCAGCCCCAGACAATCACCAACTTCCTCTTTTTTGTTGCAGACCCCCCGTCTTGGGCTCAGTCCCCCTGGATGCTTTGATTCTGAACTGGGAAGGGAAATTTCTGTATGCTTTTCCCCTTTCCCTCTCCTGTTCAGGGTGTTAGTCAAGATAAGGTCACAACCATGCAAAGTGATTCTGATTGCTCCAGACTGGGCCAGACAGCCATGGTATCCCTTGTTGCTGTCCCCAACAGTCCACCTTCCCCTGTCTCTTCCCAGGAATTACAACCTGTTAACATCCTCTCAGGGGAGGATTTGATACCCGAATCTTCAGTCTCTCAATCTCAAGGCTTGGCTCTTGAAGAGTTAAGAGTTTGCAGATCTGCATCTTTCCCCAAGGGGTTCTGGATATCCTTAAAGCTTCTCAAAAGCCTTCCACCAGGAAGACTTACAACTCCAAATGGAAGAGATTCAGCATTTGGTGTTCTAAGAAGAATATTTCTCCAGACTCTGCTGAATTGCCTACAGTTCTGGATTATATGGTCCATCTTAATGGCCTAGGCCTCAGACCAGCTACCCTCAAGGTACATTTGGCAGCAGTTTCTGCTTTCCTGTCAGTAGGCAAGTCTTCCTCTCTGTCATCCCATCCTGTATTCTGTAAGTTTTTCAAGGGATTGCTTCACACCAATCCCCCATTTAGGGACCCTGCTCCTGCTTGGAACCTTAATGTTTGCATTGCTCAGTTTATGCAATCCCCCTTTGAGCCTTTGTCCTCAGCAGAGCTTAAGTACTTGACTTGGAAAACTGTTTTTGATAGCCATTACTTCTGCCAGACGTGTCAGTGAATTGCAAGCCCTGTCAGTGGAATCTAATTTCATCTCTTTTCACAGAGATAAAGTGGTCCTTAGAACTAACAGAACGTTCTTGCCTAAAGTGGTTTCAGATTTCCACCTCAACCAGTCCATATCTTTCCCTGTTTCCTTCACCGACCATTCCTCCTCGGGAGAGAGGAGGCTACACAGTTTGGATGTTAAAAGAGCCCTTAGCTACTACATAGAGCGTACCAAGGATCACAGGTTTGAATCCCTCCAGTTGTTCCTCACTTATGGAGAAGTTGGTAAAGGCAAACCTGCCACCAAAAGATCTATTGCCAGGTGGATTGTTTCTTACATATAAAATTCTGCTATGAAAAACTGGGTAGAACTCCACCCTCAGGCCTGAGGGCTCATTCCACAAGAGGTACAGCTGCTTCCTTGGCTGCTGCCAGGGATATTCCCCTCTCAGAAATTTGTCAAGCAGCCACCTGGAAAACAGTCCATACTTTCACCAAGCATTACTCTCTGAATATCCAGGCTAGGAGTGATGCTCGGTTTGGCACAGCAGTACTTCAGAGCCTATTCCCAAAGTAGGTTCTGTCCCTCATCCATGGAGGTACTGCTTGGTAGTCTGCATATGTCTGAATACAGCAAGACTTCATGGTTGTTTGAAGAAAAAAAAAAAAAATTACCCACCTTAGTAATTATGTTTCTAGTGGAGTCTTGCTGTATTCCAACCCCCCCCCCCCCTCAGAACCTAGTTTTTGGTATGTGGGTGGCAGGAGCAGTGTTGGCACCCTAGGGGTGTCCTTTTTTACACCCTCTTTTTTTTGTTGGGGTGGAATGTTGTGTTCTGAATGTGTTTTTGTGTTTCCTGACTAGAGTCTTCCTTTGAAACCAAAAAACATATATTTGCCAGTTGGCTAGTAACAATTTTACAGTTTCCACACAGAACACCTAGTGAGTCTTTGCTCGTGAAGATCTGACGGTTGCAGTTTAAACAACAGACAGGGGCTTCAACCGAGCTTATGAAGAACGTTCTATGCAAGGCATAGAAAAGTTAACCCTTTGTTCTCTGGGGCAGTTGAAAGGCAGGACCCAACTGCATATGACAGAATACAGCAAGACTCCACTAGAAGAAACATAATTACTAAGGTGATTAATTTTTTCTTCTGAGCCTATCGTAAGGGGTCCTTATTACATAGTTTACATTCATTGGTCGTATACTTGGCTCGTACATTATTTGAAAGGGCTGATCCGTTGGATCCCAGTTACTTATTGTAAAGACTAGCCCCTGTTGTGCATTTTTTCCCCCCAGCATTGTTTCAATGGTTTCTCAATGGTTATGAAGTGCGTCACTGTTTTAATTTAATGGCTCTGCTTATTTAACGGAGTTGAAGATATGCTGTGCCTACTGGAGTTCCTCTCAGTTGCTTCATTTCCTGTACCTCAAACTTTTTTTTTTTGTAGTAGGGTTCTAGCACTTTGTAGTGCATAGGTATGTTATATTTCAACTTCTCCCTAACAGGATATTACCCTAGTAATGAAGCGGCTGGTATTTTTTGGGACTGATTAAGGACTATAATGATAATACTTACAGGAGCCTCCCCAGATCCTATTGTACCAGACTGTAGGCATGGATGTTAATTCTTTTTCTCCATTTATCCTATTGCCAACAGTATATGCTTGTCTTCTAATCTGATGTTCTACTTGAAAGAAACAATTACTCACTGAAGTAATATTACTTTTTCCAGGGTATTCTTTAGCATTACTGAGATGCAGTATGCCAGCTGGGTTCAGCTGCCTCGGAGAGGAGTCAATGCCAATGAGGAAGGCATTGGCCAATCAGAATACAGTTAGAGCAGAGCGCTGCCTGCAGTCAGCCTGAGGGACCGCAGAACACATTTCGAGGCTGAAAAAGAGCAAAAACTATGCCTACTAGGGGCAAAACAACTGTCAGCAATAACCCGCCATATATCCTAACCCACTATCAAGAAATAAAATTTTTTTTTATTTTATTTTAATTTTTTTTTTTTTTAAATAATTACAGGAGGAATGACAGTTGCCAAATTTGCTTAAATCCCCTAACAGAGCCTTTAGACAAGGTTTCCAGGGGAGGAAGGGTGAGTGTCAATAATGCTAAAGAATACCCTGGAAGAAGTAGTATTACTTTGGTGAGTAATTGTTTCTTCTCACCCCAGGAATTCTTTAGCATCTACTGATGGATGCTGACTTCGAAGCAATGCAGTTGGGAGGAGGGCACAGAAACCTATTTTAAGAAGAGGCTCTGAAGTACCATCCTGCCAAATTTGGCATCCTAGGCTATCAGACTACACATCCAAGAAAAGATCTTATTGAAGGCGAGAAGCAAATTTCAAATAAGTGATCTGCACACTTCTAGTAAGGATATAGCCTTGAACGCTGCCCAGGATGCAGCTGTTCTCCAGGAAGTAGGCCCCAAGCCTGAGAAGGGCTCAATGTTAGCCTTGCTGCACCAGACCCGAAATACGTGAAAACAGTCCCGTGGGAAAATACTCTTGGTCACTGGTTTCTCGTTTTCTGCAAAAACACAGTAAAGGAAGGGATGCTCATGACAGTACCTGAACTGCTAAAACCGCTGACAGACCAGCACGACTAATTCATGCCCCATCCGAGCAGCTTGAGATAACCTAGACAGGACTTGCCTGACAACAGTACAGGCAGAGAGAAAAGGGTTGAAGGATTTCCTATCCGTCCAATGGACTAAATTGTTCTTAAAGGCACTGAGAGGATGAGGCCTAAAAGAAAAACCTGAAACTCAAACCAGTCTGACAGAGGAGGAGAAGATAAGCAGAAAGATCATCTTCGATATTACTCGCTTCAGGACAGAACTGCCACAGGTTCAAAGGGACACCCATGAACTTGAATATACAGAGGTTTGTGTTCCATGGGAAACAAACTCCAGTCCCTAGAAGGGTCTGGAAGTGAAACGGACCCTTTCGGAATTCTTTGAAATGGTCTGAGAAATGACAGATTTCGCCTGCCTGACAGAAAATAATCCAAGTAACCGCTAGGTGTACTCCCCCCCACCAAAAAAAAAAAGGCCTACCGTAGGAAAGAATATAAAAACCTTTATATTATTACAGAAAAAAGTAAAAGACCGAACTAGTTCCGTATACAAGACAGTAATGCCTGGATATGAGCTAAATGCAGTCATGAGAGAAACGAGGCCTGAAAAACTCTAGGCTCTTGTCTTTGTACCAAGAGGAAAAACCACTTCCACTAGGAAACGGAGGTTTTCATGGAACTAAAATCCCCCCTTCCCCCCGACGTTCCCAGCCTTGTTTGGCTACAGAAGATCTAGCCTCTCAAGAACCAGGCCTTGAGGATAGAAACACAACACTACTCCTGTGCAAAAAGGAAGTAGCTTGTAAGCGAAAACAGCCAGAAGGCTGTTTAACAGAATTTTTTTTTTTTTTTTAAAAATCAGAAAGTACCAAAGGTTGCCCAGAGCCACGGGATCGTGGTGGCCGATTCCTTAACTACAGAGGTACTTCAGAAACAAGGGATATATTTGGGGGAGGGAGGGAGGGAGAAAGAGAGAGAGAGAGAGAGAGACCTTATCCAACCAATCTTGAGATAAGAAAATGCATTGGAAGGAACTCAGAGCTGGGGCCTGCAACAGGGAAAATGAGAAAACTGGTGGTTTGGGTTGGAGGCGAAAATTCAAATCTGGACCCGACCTTACCCCGTGAACGATGTGGCCAGGACTTGTGTGCCGAGGGCCCACTTGTAGTAGCCCTGACTAGGCCAAAGTGTTGTCCTTGCCCGACACATGGATGAGTGACAAACATCTCAAAGGAAGCTAGCTAGAGATCAAAACTCATAGCTATTGCAGAGACATTACATACAGTGTCGGCAGATAAGGGCCTATGGCCCACCTAGTCTGCTCATTTGAGTTTGTAACTTCAGTTTGTTTTCCTAGAACTCTGTTGCCCCTTACCCTGGTCCTCCAGAATTCCTTTATGTCTATCCCATGCATTCTTAAATCCCGTGATTGTTTCAACCCCCAGAGATTGGAAGCCTTGTGTCCCAAATGCTCATTGGAGATATATAGGATAGGAATTTCATCTGGTCTTCTGTAGTTAATGACCTCTGGACTGTAAAAAAAAAAAAATGCAGGCCTGATAGAGATGCTCTGAGACTCCAGGGACTGATGAAAGGACCATCTCAGAAACCAAGACCCAATGACGGAACCCCCCCCGAAGGGAAGCACCCACCAGAAGGAAGCCTCTTTACCGAAGATTTGAAGGGAAGAGGTGTGAAGTTCCCAGTTTCCTTACACCAGTCCAGCTTGTAACAGGGGACAGACTTCATGAAAAATTCTAGTTTGGAATCTGACCTAGATGTCTGGCCCCTAAGACTCTAGTGACAAAACGATGCACCATATACAGGGAACGAACTTCCTCTGACAAGAGATGAGCATTGCCCCCAAGAGCTGCCAAGATTTAAATGGTTAGGGAACTTTTTTCTAGTAGGTACAAAAGACTGTAGGAAATAACATCAGACTTAGGGCTTGAAAAACCAAAGTCAAGGAGAATCGGATGACGTCGGCCAAGCCATCCCCATCCTAGAGAGACAGGTTGTCCAAATTGGGATGCCAAACCAGGCCTTGATGGATAAGGTCCATGGCGAACTTGAAGGTTAAGAGGTGGTCACCTTGACATATGAATAAGCGGGGACCATGTGTGTAAAAAGCCATAAGGGACCAACTACACTCATGTCTATCAAGAGCCTTCCTCAAAGCGGCTCTGGTCAGGGCGGACGTGGCATCGGAGATCAGGCACACAGGAGACCAAACTCACCCCAGTCTCGGGACAAGGTGTCCCGAGCTGCCGCTGGTTCATCTTTGCCAGGGAGCAGAATTGCTGTACCCTGTAGATCCGCCCACAGTTGAAAAGATCTACCCGAGGATTGCCCCACTGCTGTTAGGATGTGGAAGGCACTGTCCTTAGTCTCCCAATCCCCTGGCAGAACAACTCTGCGACTGAGCCAGTCTGATGTCACGTTTTCATGTCCTTGAATATCCATTACTCCGTAGTGCTCTGTCCACTGAAGGAGGAGGAGGAAGTCCCTTAGCATTTATGCACTTTATACCCCCGATGGGTGATGTATGCCAACCATGTCCTACTGTCCGTTGAAATCAGTCCTTCCTGATTGAGGAACTGCTCTTCAGAGTGCTTCAGGGAAAGCATACTGCACTCACTATGAGGATGTTTATATTGTCCTTGTATTTAACAGCGACCGCTTGCCCTGTGCTGACAGCGGATGTCAGCGAGCTCCCCAGCTCCAGAGGTTGCATCGGTAGTGATTCGGGTTGGTGAGGATGGCCTAACTTGTGACCCCTCATAACCACTGTCCTCCGAGACGGTCACTGGAGGGAGGGTTCAATCTGTCCCAGTTAGCTGCGTGAAAAAATAAGCAGGCAGCAGAGGAGCTGTGTGAAATCCTTGATGAGCTTTAGCCAATCCTTTCACTTGAGATACATGGGGAGAAAACCTTTTGGTGTCCTGATGTCTGGCCCCCAGAGGATTTTGGTCTGGTGTGGGGTTAGGGCACTCCGCCGCTTAATAAATCCTGGAGGATTTAGATCCATCATGGAGTTGCAGAACTTTATCTCCAATAAATGAGAAATCCACATGCCAAAGGGCCCGTGACTACCTCTGCCCCTGCATGTACCGTTTGGTTCAACTGTGGGACCTTTATGTGGACTGTGCCTGCTACTGGCATCTTTAATAATGCCCATGGGACTGGTGGATACTCAAATGGCAGAACTTTGAATAGAAGAACTGCTCCCCCACTTGAACTTGAGTTGGCTTGTGTAGTTCCTGAATAGGAATCTGCAGATTGGTCTCTGCCAATCGATGGATGTGGGGAAGAGCCCCATTCTGTAGTTCCCTGATGTTTGATGGCCAGATTTCCACCTTGAGGGTCTATGGAGGATAGAAATGTTCAGGACTTTGAGATGTAGGAGGGGCCTGAAAACTCCTGTGCGTTTCTGCACCATGAAGAATAGGGGGCAACCCCTTAGTTGGTCTCTGTGGGTGCACATTGCTCCATATCCTCTAACTGTAGAACAGTGCGTCTACGGGTGGGTTACCGTAGAGGTGAGGGCACGACACAAGGTAGCGGGGGCTTGCTGGTGATTTATAGGACCCATTGCTCGAGAAAAAAAAAAAAAAAAAAAAGTCTGCCCCCTACTCGAGGATGGGCCAAGATAGCTTGAGAGTACTCTGTGACCCCTGTGTTGATCTGGGGTTATATTGGCTTCGCAAGGAGACCCATACTCTTTGTCCTTGAGCAGCAGAGTTTGATCCCAGGTATAAATTTCGGTATGAAGATCTGGAGTCTCAGGACCCTGAATTGCCCTTGCCCGTGACATGCACTGCCTGATCTCTCCCAGCAGAGGTCTCTGTCTGCTAGGTTCCAAGCCATGTGTTGTGGTGAGCTGAGGTATGAGCATCGCCCCAGACCACATCTTCTGACTGGGAGCCAAGGTCTCACCAGTTTGCTGCGTAAGGCCTCTACTCTCCGATTGGTTCAGTTTGAAACCAGAAGGCAGCTTTTACTGCAGTTTTAGTAATTTTTCCATTTGCTTCTTTCGGAGCCTGAAACCTTAGGATCTGCTGGGGCACTGGATAAGCAAGCTTAGGGAGCTGTCACTCCTCCTTCAGCCATTCCCTAATGGCAGGAGGAATATGGAAAGCTGTTACCAGTTTGGAAGACAATGTCAGGTGAGAATCTGTTTCTGTTGGATGGGAGCCGCCAGGTGGAACCAAGGGAAAATCGACAGTGCCCCCTTTGGTCAGAGATTTGCCCACTCGCTCCCTCTCCAGAAGATGATAAACTGGAGTCTTGGGAGTCCAAGACGCGCACCCCCTGCAACGCTTGAGATTACCATCTACAGTCGTGGCCAAAAATACTGGCGCCCTTGCAGTTTTTTCTAATAATGCACCATTCCTTCCAGAAAATTGTTGAAATTAAAAAATATTTTGGTATCCACATATGTATTTCTTTGGTTTGCAGTGGAATAAGACACAAAAAGCAGAAAAAGTTACCAAGTCTTAGCTTATTCCACACAGAAATCCTTAAATGGCCCAGACAAAATTATTGGCACCTTTTAGAAGTAGTTAGAAATAATTAGATTTCAAGCAGGTGATTCTCCTTCACTTTGGAACTGAACTCACCTGTGGTAAGTTGCAGGTGCCTGCAATATAAAAATCACTCATTCAACCAGTTTGAATAGAGAAAAGGACTCATTCTCCTGTTTTGTGTCACTGTGTGTACCGCAATGAGCATGGAGAAAAGAAAGACAGCCAGAGAACTGTCTGAGGAGGTCAGACAGAAGATTGTAGCCAAGCATGGACAATCTCAAGGCTACAGATCAATCTCCAGTGACCTTGATGTTCCTGTTTCCACCGTATGTAATGTTACCAGGATGTCTAAGGCCCATGGCACTGTAGCCAACCTCCCTGGACGTGGCCGCAAGAGAAAACTTGATCGAAGATTGCAGCAGAGGATTGTTCGAATGGTGGAGAAAGCACCTCGATCAACTGCCAAACAGATTCAAGCTGACCTTCAGACACAAGGTACGACAGTTTCAACTACTGCATCATCAGTCGCCAACTCAATGAAGCTGGTTATATGGTAGGAGGCCCAGGAGGATCCCACTGCTGAGAGAGAGAGAGAGAGAGAGAGAGAGAGAGAGAGAGAGAGAGAGAGACACAGACTAAGAAAGTCCGACTGGGGTTTGACAAAACACACCTGAACAAGCCAAAATCCTTCTGGGAGAATGTCCTGTGGACAGATGAGACCAAATTAGAGATTTTTGGTAAAGCACATCATCTCTGTTTACAGAAAACAAAATGAAGCCTTCAAAGAAAAGAATACCTTCCCTACAGTCAAACATGGAGGAGGTTCACTGATGTTTTGGGGTTGCTTTGCTGCCTCTGGCACTGGATGCCTTGAACGTGTGCATGGCATCATGAAATCTGGAGATTACCAGGCCATTTTGGAGCGCAATGTTGACCCAGTGTCAGAAAGCTGGGTCTCCGTCGAAGGTCATGGGTCTTCCAGCAGGACAATGACCCCAAACACACTTCAAAAAAGCACCCAGGAATGGTTCAAGACAAGACGCTGGACTATTCTGAAGTGGCCAGCAATGAGTCCAGATCTAAATCCCATTGAAAACCTGTGGAGAGATCTGAAAACAGCAGTTGGGAGAAGGCACCCTTCAAATCTGGGAGGACTGGAGCAGTTTGCACAAGAAGAGTGGGCCAAACTGCCAGCAGAGAGGTGCAGAAAGCTCATCCATGGATATAGGAAGCGGTTGATTGCAGTTATTTTGACCAAAGGCTGTGCTACCAAATATTAAGTCTAGGATGTCAATTTTTTCAATGCCATTTCTTTTCATTTTCTGATTTAAAAGGATATTAAATTCTAAATCAAAAACAAAGGTTCTGTAATATTAACAGAGAAATAAAGAATTGTGGAGACCAAATACTGTACTGTTAATTTCAACTTATGTTTAGGGAAATTAAGAGTTATTTGAAAAAGTGCAAGGGCACCAATATTTTGGCCACGACTGTATATCTCATCTTTCTGCTGAGGATATGGAGGGTCCCATTTCTCGTGCCCTCTAGGGAGGTCTCATATCTGGTAATCCACTGGATCCAGGGCGAGGCTCTAATTAACCGATTTGTGAGGTCTGTGTCAGAGGGGGCTGTAGACTGCTGGGTCCCTCTGGTGGCTGCCGCTTATTATGACCTGTGAGCTATCAGACTGGGCGAGGAGGGTCTTCCTCCATAACGTTCAGCCTATTCGCAGCCGCTGCCCTCTGGACAAAGCTACGGGGGGGGGGGGGAGACTAGTAGCGCTGGCTTTTTATGTCCCTGGAAGGTTCGTGTGAGGCCATACCACCACAAAAAAAGGCCCTACTTCCCTTTAATCCAGCTTACCCCCCCCCTTTCTGATGTCATGCTGCTAAAGCAAAGATCAAATGTGCTAGTCCTTTAAGAATTGTGTTAGTCCTGTAAGGGCCATGCTGAGCTGCCTTTACGTGATCCAAAATTTTATGTTACCTGTAGACTATGCAGGATGCGCTGGCCCTTTAAGAACTGTGTTAGGCCTGTAAGGGCCACACTGTAGTCAAAAAGATTTTCACTTTTCTGTTCGTAAAATATGGAGGGATCCAGCCTCCAAGAGAACCCTCGGGGCTCACTTCTTGAAGATTTGGGAAGGGGTGGCCACTGAGCAAATGCTCCAGAATGGCGCTCCTCCCATGCTATAGCGCTCGACAATGTAATCCCTCAAGTGGGCAGGATGAGACGCTAAGCCACGCTGCCGGTCCACTGTCGACGAGCAGCTGAGGCAATGGGATGCCAGCCGTTGACTGGATGTCCTCGTGTCAGCTGAAGCGCTCCCCAGAAAAGGGCTCCTTACCCCTGAAGCCCTTGTCGGCGAGAGCTCCCTGTCGCAGAGCTGCCACAGATATGTTGTCAGCCCCCATCAATGAGGTGCTGAGTTTGCTCAAGTTGGAATGCTGCCGACAGGAAGAAAGAATACGGGGCAACAGTCTGAGTGGGGAGCTATTCTTCCTAAGTCCTCCGCTCCCCCTCCATCTCCTGAGGGATAGGACTGAGCATTGCAGCGTCTGCAGAAAAACGCACAAGAAAAATGCACCCTTCTAACTCAATACTGTAGAAATAGGGCAGAAAGCGCGGGAGAACAGCACCACTATAAGATGGGACCATGCATCCTTTGAGCCCTCCAGTGTCGTTCTGACTCCCTGCCATAAACTTTGCACGTCTCCGAACACTCCGGTGCCCGATCTGAATTTCCTGAAGCACACTTCCACTGCACTGAGGTAACATTCCAGGCCCAGTGCAGAAGTGCGGGGAAAGAACAACGCAGTGAAAAAGGTGACAGACTGTGCAACTTACAAGGCTGAGACTGGCACCCACACTGGATTTCTAAAGTACATCTGCGAATTCTAATATCCCCATGAATCAAAATTGCTTGACAGTCTGCAGTCTTCAGCTCTGTCACATGGCAAAGCTCTGCTTGCAGAGAACCTGCAAGACTAAAGGCAGGAAGTAAACTGGAGACTACAGGATGTGGAAGGCTTCCTATCCCCCTGCTGCAGAGCTTTAGACCTGCCTACTACCATCATCAAGAGGTACAGCCCAGGCGTACGGAAGCCCGGAAACCAGCTTACGCAAGAGAACCACAGATTTCCTGTCTTCAGGTGAGAAACGCCAACCTACCCAGATACCTGGAGAACAGCCTGATTTTTTTTATTCCATATCTGAGAACACTCTGGAGGCAGTCTACAAGGCATGGAAGAAAACTGGTAGCCGCCTGACCCAGGCTAAGGAACTGAGAACATAGAATGTATTTAAAGAGACACCTTGCATTTGCAAAAAACAGACCTGAGTCAAGGAAGCATCCTGACCCCAGGTTGCGAAAGTTGAGAGAGATTTGCTGTTCCCTAATTTTCCTTTAAAATTGAGGCAATAGCCCGAAAAAAGGTGCAACTCCCAAGGAGAAGGGAACCATTTCACGATTGTCCCTTTAGTGCTCTAGTTCCCACTGCTGACATGCTACTGAAGAACAGAATGCAGCACATGGAGGTAAACCTTAGTTATTTATCGTGTGTGTGTGTGTGTGTGTGTGTGTGTGTGTGTGTGTGTGTCACACCCCCACACCACACCCCACACATACATGTATATCTGCATACATATAGCCCCCTATATTTATTTTAAACACCAAAGAAGGGGTAAAAACTTAAACCAAGAAAAAGAGTAACTGAAGAAAAAAAAAAAAGGGATTACCAGGAATGACACGCGAGCACTCCTGCCTAAACCCCTGGAAAACTCTACATTTGGAAAATTCCTAATGTTTTGGCGCAGGGATAAAAAAAAAAAAAATGATTAAAGGGAGAATAATTCCAATCCAAAGCCCCCCATATCCTGAGACTTCTGGGGAAAGAACGCTTATTTTTTTTTTTTTTTTAACAGAGTACTAAGAGTTAAACTTGTCCATACGTGCCTTTCCGTTTCAGTTTGCCATAAAGACAAACCAAAATTTGCACCAAAGCATAACCCAAAAGGCTGGAACTTTTCAGACAGGCAAGCCTAAGGGAAAGGACCTACGCCAAGACTCTAGAAGCTGTAACATTATGACTTACTATGACAGCATAGTGCTACTATATGCCACTTTGGCATCCCAGCAAACCTCCTTGTAAATAGTGCTCCAGAGCAGTCGCACTATGGGAAGGATAGGATACATCAAAAAACTTTAATATACGATAGCATATGCTACAAAAATAGGAGGCATTACGTAAAAATTTCTTATATGGTACGATTATATGGAGACCATCTGGAGGGAAAGCAGACAGTGGCCCAAGGCTGAGAAGCAGGCCGCTGTTTGCAGTAACTCTCTTTAGTTAAAAAGTGTACAGATAAAAACAGCAGGACACTTACCAAGCTGGTATTTCCTCCGAATGCTTCTGTCAACCCCAAAAAAGGAGACGGGGTTTCCAGAACCTACCAGTTGGTGTCTTCAGAGAGTTGTCAACTTCTTTGGAGGAGAGCAACCACCAGAACTACGAAGTCGTCGTCCTCCACCTCTTTATCGGTGTCATCCTGGAGGGGAAAGTCCAGGGAGTCCACCGGTTGAATATAAATGCCTCATTATACCAAAACTTGAATCAACCTCAGGGTGACCAACTGGAAGTAGTGGGCCCCGAGAGGAGTTCATGAAGGAAAATCCTCTCCCAAATTAAACAACATCAACAACAGATTAACATGGGGAGGAATACTCAGACCTGAATAAGCAGAGAACACGCCCAGAAATATAAAGTCTGGAATAACTGCCAAGCTCTCAGAAATTCAGTTGCAGAGGGCATCATTTTAAATCAACCCCTGAAGACTCCCAAAGTCCTTCAGGAGGGAGGGTCAGTGGAGATTAATCTCTATCTTTGTGCAGGGAAGAGGGCACCCTGCCCATTTTCAAATTAAAGGCTTGGACAGAGAAACAACTACTGCAGAACCAGACTTGTAATAAATACAAGTCCTAAGGGGACTTGTCATTTCTTATGTGTTAACTTGAGGTACCCTCCCTCAGCACTTTTAGAGGAAGGGGAGGTAGACTGAAAGCCCAGACAACAGCTAGGCCAAAGCTTAAACAAATCAAAATCAAATTTGAGATTTTTCTTTCTTCACCAAGAGGAAAAAACAGAACCACCGCCATACCTAGTCAACAAAGCCCACTGCACAGTAAACAAGAGTCTCACCCCAAAAGAGAGGGGATTACCCTTCAAATATCAATCATTTTGAATTTAAATAGAGAAAAAAGTGTTCCAAGAATTAGCGCTGGTGCACAACAGAAAAAAGTGTGCATGCTTCGCTAAATAAATCAATGATTTTAAGCTTAAAAGCGTTAAAAACCACCGATAAATACTAAAAACAATTAAATAAAAAATGATGCAATTTATAAGCATGCAGCAGGTAGATTTACTTCAAAAACACCAAAGCAGAAAAAAACACGAAAAAATCCCGCAACTGCACGCAACCCAGCGCAAATGCGGTAAAAATAGATGACATGTACAAAATACCTTAAAAGCAGCACTCAAAAAGAAAATGGCACAGGAAGATCTCTGAAGAGGAGCGCTCCAGGGCAGTGCTGCCAGTTCAGCAGAGAAAAAGTTCAGAGGTCCCTCAGGCACTCTAACTATATCCTGATTGGCCAATGCCTTCCTCATTTGCACAGACTCCTCCTCACCGGGGCAGCTGAACCCAGCTGGCATACTGCATCTGTCAGATGCTAAAGAATTACTGGGGTGGGAATGGTATTTTCTGCATCGCCATTTGTTTAAAATGACAAACAGATAATACAAAAAAAAAAAAAAAAAAGCTTCTAAGAATTAGAATAGAACGTTTTACCTCTGGGGCAGCATAATCCTGCAGACTGATGCTTCCTGTAAAACACTGACAGATTTGTTCAAAATGATTTTACTCACTACCACAAAATGTATCAAGCCATCCAACATGACAATACCTCTTAATGTAATTTTAGACTTCAGACTTTTTGTCTTATCAGAATGGAAATGACTGTTGGAGTTTGCCCTTTGTCATTCAAGGTCCAGTGTGGCATTACAAGTTTGTCCTGGGTAGTTAGATTTATAAAGTTGTCACTTGATCATGGTCAAGCCTTTTTATTGTACAATTTCTAAGTCGTGACATTTTTCTTAATGCCAAACTTCATGGTATCCATGATTTTTTTTTTTTTTTTTTTTTTTTTTTTAAATCTGCCCTGGGCATTCTATAAAGACATTTTCCTATTTAGGAAAGATTTAAAGGGGACAGGAGATTTGTGCTAATAGGCAGCTGTTTATAAAGTTTTTTTTCTCGGAAATGATGGGCATTCTACTATAGTATCCATATTTAACTGTACCTGAATAAAAAGCAATAGGTAAAACTGTAGTTTGTACTGTTGTGTTTTTATGGGCAGCATTCTGTTACAGTTCACTTCATGGAATCACTTAAGTGGAATGTTTACTATGTCACGATTTGTGTACAGAATGCTAATTATGAGCTGCTGACCTATTAGAATCCTGATTAGAATTTTGTACACAAACCACGACATAGTTAAAACTCCAAATTATTATTGTGACTTCCAGTGACTTCACGCGCCTAATGGCTGCATAATCGAAACAAGCCCCCACTTGGCCCCTTAAAAAAAAAAACACACACACACACACACACACACACACACACACACACACACACACACCTCCTAATTTAGCAGTTTCAGCCGAACAATTTTCCTACCTACTCATGCAGGATCACAGCAATGCCAAGGAAGGGTGACCAACCCACCCGTAAGCCATGTGGGGAAAGAGATGGGGGGGGGGATTATCGGTGGGGGACTCTGGTAGTGAGGGCTCGCAGGTCTCGACCTCTTCGCGCCAAGGCAGATCTGTCACAGCACCTTCCATTGTCCACGATCCAATAGCAGATGACCCTAGTACTAAACGAGCCAAGGGATTTCAGAAAGGAGATGAGATCCACCACCACGGCGCTCCGTACGGACATTTCAAAATTAGAAAAGCAACAAATGTCTCTCGAACTCCAAGCCACCAACGTGGATCGGCGAGTTGACAGCGTGGAGCATGCAATAGCACACCTGCACCAAAACATACATAGCTTGCAGGCAAGGGCAGGACACGCCGAAAGCCGTAAAAGGAGCAATACACAAATCTCCAGTGTTCCAGAAGGATCAGAGGGCTCAGATATGCTGCAGTTTATCAGACAGCTCCTAAGGGAAGTGACTGTCATACCGGAGACCCTCTAGTTGGAAACAGACAGGGCCCACCGCACTCTGGGCCCAAGACCGGCTATGGGAGCGAGCCCCCGAACGATCCTAGTTAGATTTTAAAATTTCAGGAAAAAAAGTCTGTACTTCACTCTGCCTGGAAACAAGGAACAGTTACTTACCACACAAGCAGGCTTTTTTTCTAAAACGATTATGCCCCCAAGATAACGTTTCGCACAGGCAGTTTATCCCGGTGATGACAGCCTTAAAATCTGCAGGGCTCCGTTTTACAACCCCCTACCCCGCAAAGCTAAAGGTCCACTTTCCTGAAGGGTCCCAGACTTGACAATGCGGAAGAGGAATCTAGCGAGCTGAAAAAGCATAATCGAGGCACCTCAAGAGCAGAAATCACAAAAACCCTCGATTTCCACCAAGCTGGCCCAGCAGCTATGGAACAGTGGCCAACAGGACATGAGGAGAAGGCAGGGACGAGAAGCCATCCAACAGATAAACTCCGTTCGAGTCAAAGATCAGCAACCATGTCCTGTACGTCTTCTGACAGATACTAACCCCAGATCTCCACGCTGATCTGCATCTCCAAAACGGGGTGCCACCCCATAGATTCATTAAGAACATGGGCAGCACAAAATTCCTAGCCCCTTTGAGAAGGGGACGATAGCGACCACTGAGGATCCTCTTTCTTCTTCACAGATCACCCACGCTGAAGACTCCTACAAAAGGAACTGAATGTTACTGCCGATTCAGATAAGTCTCAGTCTAAATTAATATTCTTTTTCTACTGCTTTTAAACTCTTTATTCCTAATGCCGGAGTGCTACTAACCCACGATATCCCCGTGTACAACATTGCCCATTCTCCCCCTGGGAAGACTGCTCTAAATCTTCCAAGATCCCAGTTCAGGAAGAGGGCTCATTGGTTAATAAAAAGGAAGCCCTGGGTGGAGTGGGATCTATTACTATTCTTCCCCCATCAGACTGGGACTCCCCAAACTAACCATCCTAACAACTAACTCCTAGAGGGAATGCTGTGGAGGGATGGGATAAGCGTCTAACTAAGATGTCGTGACCAAAGGTTAAACTAACAGATATACCAGCTACAGATGGGGCTCTAGAAACCTACTGTGATCAGGCGGGTTCCCCTCCCAGCCCCTTTATCTATCCGTTCCCTCGTGTAGGGATGGGAGAAAAAGGGTTATGCATGCCCCATCATTTTTGTAGGGGAGCAATGCTGACACCGGTTGCTAGCAGAGACCCCCGTTTCTGATGTGGCAGATAACTACACACAGCCAAGTAGTGCTATTTATTTCTTCTATTTATTTTATCTTCCTTCTGCTTTCACCCTTCATTTAAAAAAAAAAAAAAAAAAAAAAGATTGTTCAAGTATGATGGGTGAATGTGGTAGCTGCGGACATCCCCAACAACAACCACTACCTTCCTCTTCCTCCTACCTGTCCCACCTCTCCCCCATCCCTTTCAGACACTTACAGTGTCAAAGGCCCCTGGGCCATACGGGGGATACAGAAAGTAGGCCTCGAGCCTTCTTTAGGTCATGGAAAATGACCAGATTGATGGAAGCTCCACAGTTTCTTGGTGGCTTAGGCTTATGTTGATACCCAGTTGGCCCAAGAGTTCCCCTTTTAGCCACCGAGACCTAGGGGACACGTACTCCCTAAAGTTACTAACGTACTAAAATGCCAGCAGAATAGGCTTAATGGTCTTTCGCGTCTGCTTGTTTGGTCAGCCCCCACCCTGGGAGCTGACCTTGCTGCCCTCACTTGCCTTCTCTGGCTTCTCCCTTCCCAGTTCCGGATATCCTCGCTGCATTGGATTTTGCTTCCAGAACCCTTCCCCTGTACCTGTCCCACCCCCTCTAGAACCCCTCCATCGTCTCTGCCTCCACTAGCCCCCTAGGCAGCGCATCCCATGGCTCCACCACCCTCTTAGTGAAGTAGCACCGCCTCCTTTCTCCCCTGAATCTCCCCCCCTCCAGCTTCCACCCATGCCCTCTAGTGGCCCCTCCTCCTTCCTTCGAAGCACCCCGAAAGTTCCTTCTCTATTTACCCCCTTCATGTACCTGAAGACCTCTATCATGTCTCCCACGATCCCTTCTCTCTTCTAATGTGTACATATTTAGCTCTTCGAGCCTCTCCTCATAGGTCCTGTCCCCCAAGCCCCAAATCATTCTGGTTGCCCTCCTCTGGACCCTCTCCAGGAGTTTAAAGTCCCTCTTTAAGTGTGTTCTCCAAAACTGCACGCAGTACTCTAGGTGTGGGCTCACCAAGCAGTTATACAGAGGGAGTATCACTTCCCTCCTTCTGGAGGTGATCCCCCTAGCGATGCATCCCAGCATCCTGTTGGCCTTGGCTGCTGCCCTCCTACAAGTCTCCGAGTTGTTCATCTCGACATCCACCACCACCCCCAGGACCCTCTCAGCCATCAAGACTTATAGCATTCCCCCCAGGGTGTACACTTGGCCCGGGTTTCTGGCCCCAGGTGCAGTACCTTGCATTTCCCTGCATTGAGCCTCAGCTTCTACTTTCTAGACCATCTTTCCAGAGCCTCTAGGTCCCCCTGTAGGGCTACCCTCCCCTCCTCCCCATCCACCACCGCCCCCAGTTTTGAGTCATCTGCAAAGAGACTCATCTCACTCCCGATACCGGTCTTTATGTCAGAGACATAGGCGTTGAACAGGAGGGCCCCCCCCCCCCAAGGACTGATCCCTGTGGAAACCCACTAATAATCTTCCTTGGGGATGAGACTATCCTGCCAACTACGACCCTCTGGGTCCAGTCCTGGAGCCAATTGCCTATCCATCTGATCATCTGGCTCCCCACTCCCATTTCTCCCAGCTTACCCAACAGGTCCTCGTGAGGAACAGAGTCAAATGCCTTGCTGAAGTCTAGAAAGAGGATGTCCACTGGTCTACCCAGGTCCAAGGCACTCGTCACCCAGTCATAGAACTCCACAAGGTTTGTCTGACACGATTTCCTCGGGACGAATCCATGCTGTCTATCGTCCAGGCACCCTGACTTTTCCAGGTTCCCAGCCTCTCCTTGACAATGCCCTCCATCACCTTGCCCACCATCGATGTCAGGCTGACAGTTCCCTGCCACCTCCCTTGATCCCCCCTTGTGGACAGGCACTATATGCGCCACCTTCCAGTCCTGGAGCACCCACCCTGTCCTCAAAGAGATGGTGAAAAGCTCCACCAGGAGTTTCGCCAGGACATCCGCAAGTTCCTTCAGCACTCTGGGATGTAATTTATCCGGCCCCGGTGCTTTCTCAGTCTTAAGGGACCCGAGGGCTTCCCTCACTCTCTCTGCTGTGATTTACCTCCGCTACCTCTTCTCCCTGCTTAGCCTTCCCCTCCTGCCAGTGAGGCCTCCCCTCCCCAGACCCACCGATCGGTAGGGTCCCCCTCCTCAGTATCACTGTCTCCTCCTATGTATGATGCATCACCCCATTTTCCTTGGTGAAAACTGAGGTGAAGTACTCATTTAGTGCCTCAGCCTGCTCCCCCGGGTCTTGTGCCCATCTCTCCCCTGTTTTAATCCTGCTAATCTGCCCATTCACCCTTCATTTTTCTCCAATGTATCTAAGGAACCCCTTGTTCCCTCTCCTAATTTCCCTGGCCAGGTTCTGCTCCTTCTTTGCCCAAGCCGCCCTCACCACCCTGGTGGCCCTTCTAGCCATCAGCTCGTACTCCCCTCTATCCCTTTCACTCCTTCAGCACTTGAATTGCCTATAGGCTGCCTTCTTTCCCCGCACCACCTCCTGGACCTCCCTGGTCCACCAGCAGGGTTTTCGGGCCCTACCGCATTTTCGTCTTACTCTTGCACAGGTGCTGGTAGTATCCCGCACCCCTCTCCTGATGATTTCCCACCTACTATCAGCATCTATGTCTGACCCAATCACATCCAAATGCTTAAGGATCCTTCCCATTTCCTTAAAATCCACCCCCCTGAAGTCAGTTACCTCTGTCTTTGTGCAGTCTTCTACCCCTCCTAGGTCCAGGCAGAACCAGACCATGGCATGGTCACTCCCCGTCAACGGGTCCCTTACCTCCAGGCCCCCCAATCTGGTCACTGTCTGCCAGGACCACATCCAGTACCCGTGCCTCCCTGGTCGGTTCCCCCACCTGCTGAGTTAGGAACGTGTCTGTAAAGACATCCAAACAGTCTCCGTCTCCGTCTCCGTCTCCGTCTCCGTCTCCGTCTCCGTCTCCGTCTCCGTCTCCTCCTCCTGACCCAAATCACCTCCACGGTTTCCTCTACTCCCCCTATGCCAATGCAGTTTCAGACTATCATTGCTCTCCTCCCCCCCTTCCCTCCCCCCTGTCCTTCCTGAACACAGTGTAACCCTCCAGGTTCAGGCCCCAGTCGTGTCCTGCGGTGGCCCAGGTCTCAGTGACCGCTGCCACAGCCACCGCTCCCTCAGCATCGCCTGGAGCTCAGACATTTTACTGCCCAAGCTCCTGGCATTTAGCAGGACTACCTTCCAACCTTTCCCTATACTTCCATTTCCCCTGCTCATGTTCCCATGGGGATTCAGTTTTCCCCTGGTCTGCACTTTATCGGTCCGCCTTTTTCGCAATTCCTCCAGCTCCCGGGGGCAGAGTCCCTCCTTTATCAGACCCCCTCAACAGCCTTTTCTCCCGTCCCTCCCTTCACAAGTTGAACCCCACTTTTCACCAATGAACCCTCTATTTTCAACTTAAGGATTCCCCTCCCCTCCAAACTGAGATGAGTCCATCTCTAGCATACAGCTCCTTATCCTCCCAGGTCTCCCCCCCAATCCCCCATCAACCCATACCCTCTGGCCTCACACCACTCCCTGAGCCACTGGTTTATCTCCCTAATCTTCCTTTTGTGTTCCCCACTAGCGCTTGGCACTGGCAGGATTTCTGAGAAGGAAATTGTGCATCCTATGTCATGACAGACCCTGGCAAGCTCCCTGAACCTTGCCTGCATCTCTAGCTCGCTACTTCCCTCAATGTCATTTGTACCCAGGTGGACCAGTATGTCCAGAGAACCCCCACAATCCTTTGCCAGCTGATATATACCTCGTGCTTGGCCCTGTGCAGTGTTAGTCCAGGGAAGCATTTTGTTCCAACTGGCCAGGCTTCTCCCTCCCTATCCCATTTGATACCCCTGATCATAGAATCCCCCAACAGGAGCACTCTGACCGCTCCTTTTCCTCCATTCCACCCCCTTCCATGTCCCTCATCCTTTCTACCAGCCCCTCCACCCAGTCGGCTCCTTGTTCCTCCCTCTATCTGGGTGCCACATGCCGCCCCTCCTTGTTTACCCTGGCCACCCCTCCCTCCAATCCTATGCCTCTCCTCCTCCCCCAAGTATCCTTCTGTACCCTCGATAACCCCCCCACTGCTCGCGACTGGTCCTTCTC
This sequence comes from Neoceratodus forsteri, assembly GCA_016271365.2. Classification (NCBI taxonomy): domain Eukaryota; kingdom Metazoa; phylum Chordata; order Ceratodontiformes; family Ceratodontidae; genus Neoceratodus; species Neoceratodus forsteri. Next base: position 1,178,132,728 of record CM057456.1, on the reverse strand, counting down.
CCCATCCGCTAAACTAGCCTGGCTCGTCCTCCCTTCCTTCCTGTCTCCATCTAGTCCCTCCTTGCTTGTCATGCTCCCCTGGCCTAAACCCTCAGCTCCCTTTACTGTATCCTCCTTGTACTTCTGGTCCTTCTGCTTGCCCTTTCCTCCCAACTGGTCCTTCTCCTTGTGCTTTCCTCCCTCTTCCCCCTGCCCCTCCTGCTCCGATTCACTGCTCCCCCCATTTTCCTGCATTCCAGGTTCCCCCCCGTTCCTCCTGGTATCCAGACCCCGCCTCCTGCCCCCAACTCCCTTTCCATCTCTAACCACCCCTGTCATGGCTACATTACCCCCCTCATCCTCAAGCAGAAGGAGAATTGAAGTGGTTACTGAGCGCAAGGTCCGATCCACCTCCCCACCTTGCTTCCTTCTGTCCAGCCCCAGCCATCTGCCTACTTCCCTGAGAATGTTGTCCCTCTGGCCCCCCTTTGTGAGGGTCCCCAGTTACCTGCCTGCTTCCTTGGTAGTGTCCTTTTGGGCACCCTCTGCCAGGGTCCCTGTGTGACCCCAGAGTACTCTCCTGCACTCCTTTCCCTATGCCCCCGCCCCTAGTGCTTGGTGCAACCTCATGGGAGATCCCCTGCCCTCTTCCCCAACCATGCCTCTCCCCTTCCCCCAGCTGTCTCCTAATCCCCGCAACCTCCTCCCCAAGCTGTGCCAGCTGGTAGCACACTGGGCAACCACCGAACTTCCAAGCCCAGTCCAGTATCATGGCTGCCCCACAACCTGTGCACCCCACCACCCTCCCAAAGATGCCGGCCCTAATGACGTGTGGTCCCATCCCCCTCCAAGGAGGTTTCCTTGGGTGAGCCACCAGGTTCCCCACTAGTCCAAGATACACCCCTACTGCTTAATCAGGTTACCCACTAATCCTAGATACAGTCCCACAGTAAACCGGTAACCCGGTTACTAGGTGCAGTACAACACAGTAAACTTATAGGGGAAGTGAACAACTCCCTAAGCTCCTCTCTCTCTCCCAGCCTTTAAATCCAACCCCCAGTGGCTAGAACTAAATGAGCTGCACCTGCAGCCTTTTCCTCCAATTGCAGGGCAGGTGTTCTCCTATAAATTAGCAGAGCTCTGGGGAGGGAGGGGATTTGGGCCTACACCAGACTCTCAAGAGTGTGTATCAGCCCTGTGTCTGCCCCTCCAAGCCCTGCAGCCAAAGAACCAGCCTCAAGCAAATCCCACCAAATAAGTTTTAAATCAGAAGAAATAGGCCTCCACAGCGCAGCCTGTTACACAGTGAAACATCCAACAAATGAGCCCACTTACAGCCACCAAAGCAGTTTTCAAACTTCCAACAGCCCCAAAAACAATACCCTGCTAGCCCCTTAGAAGAAAAAGAAAATAAATAATCTTCTACCAAGTAAAATCCACAAGAAACCCTGTAAAAACAACAAGCAGCAGCTACTTTACTGGAACACAACCGATTCTGTCCCTTTCTAGTTCCTTCTAATTAATCATTCTGTTAGAACCAGTTGTAGTTTGATAGAAAAATTATTTTGCTAAGCCCACGGTTTCTTGTTATGGGCTATTGGTTAGATAAAATAGCTTTAAGGACCCACCAAAAGGAGAAGTATTTTAGGAAGGTAGTAAACAGTCACAAGGCTTTAACAAATCAGACAGATATTGCAGTGCCGTTGTTATGACAAATGGCTTAATTTACCAGATACATATCTGTTTGACAAATTGCAAACACCAGAAAGTATACTCGTTGAATGTGAACAGTCTGAGTAGCCCGATAAAAAGGTCTAGAATTATTTCGCAAGTGAAAAAATTCACTGCTAAAATTGTTTATATGCAGGAAACTCATCTGACTCCAGCGGAGCACAGGAAGCTCAAGGGAAGGGGCTATATACAGGTTCTCATCAGCAATGGCCAGTGGCAGGAGAAAAAGGGTCGCCATACTAATCTCGGCACACATTCCCTTTCGGAAGGTGAAGGATTGGGCAGATCCGGCCAGACGGTTAATAGTCCAAGAGACCATGCAAGAGCAAGAAGTGACCTTAGCCAATATCTACCTCCCACCACACACACACACACACACACACACACACACACACACACACACACACACACACACTCTTTTTGTTTGACAAAGTAATTGAGATGACCAGGGGAACTCTAATCCTGGCGGGGGATTTTAATATTGCCCCAAGACCCTCCTTAGACACCACCAGGATTCAGAGCAGCAGGCAAATCGGCCTCACACAAATTTTTCAAAACAATTCGTGGGGGATGTGGGGTGGCTAGATGTATGGCGATACCTGCATCCTAGGGACAGGGATATTCCTTCTACTCTGCGGTCCATGGGACCTATACAAGAATAGATCATTGCTACACACAGAGGAAAAACCTTGGCTCACTGGGTAATGCAACATTGGGCACTATAGCACACTCAGACCACGCACCATTAATTACCACATGGAATCTGGGTTTAGAGAAGCGCAGCACCAGGTGGAGGTTTAACCCAACCCACATGAAAAGTGAACAGTTCAGAGATTTTCTCAGTGAGAAAATCACGGAAATTACTCATGACAACTCCTCCCAAGAAATATCATCAACCATACAATGGGACACTGAAGGCAGTCCTGAGGGGGTCACCTGAAGAAATATACAGCCACATTAGGGAAGGAACGAAAAGAAAGACAAACACAGCTTGAGCAGACATTACAGTTCCTACAGCTAGCACATCAGCAAGGAGACCACTCGGTACTTGCTCAAATTAAGCAGACTAAGAGGGACTTAAGATGCTTTATGCCTCCAACAAACGGAGGTGGTACTGGCACACCTGCGACAGAGATATCTCCCGCCTTTTGGCGTACTGTCTGCGCCAGCAATGCAAAATGTCCACCATCACAGTAATAAAGAACCCTAACACAAGAATACAACACACCAAGCTCAAAAATATATCCCAAACTTTGACAATATTTTAGAGCCCTCTATACCACGGACCACATGACAGACCCCACATTCACCAACACTATCAGCCCTAGAATTACCCAAACTTAGTCCCAAACAGCAAAACAGCTTAACGGTGCCGATTTCCCCAGAAGAGCTGAGGCTGGCCATCTCCTGGTCCAAAACTCAAAAAGCCCCTGGCCCAGATGGATACGGGGCAGAGTTTTATAAGGGCATGACACAGTTAATTAAACTCCTGCGAAGCGCCTTTAACGAGGTTCTTTTGGGGGAAGGCCTTCCCCCAGCTGGCCATATGCAACAATTTCAATTATCCCCAAAATGAAGACCTTTTACAATGTGGCTCATATAGACCAATCTCGGTGCTTAACATGGACTATAAGTACTTTATGTTTATTTTAGCCCAAAGGGTGGATGTGATCCTACCTACACTGATAGGCCTGGATCAAACAGGCTTTGTAAGCTCTAGATCAACCTCGGACAACACCCGCAGAGCCCTTCATCTAGTGCATGAAATGCAATCCCGGGAGGATCCATCAAGCCCTTCTCAGCCTAGACGCTGAGAAGACCTTTGACCGGGTGTCATGGCCCTTTCTTTTCTCCACTATGACCGCAATGGGTTTTCCGGCCCCTTTTGTGGCCATACTCTAGAAAATATATTCCTCCCCACAGGCCTGCGTAAAAAGTTCAGGTCACCATTCTGAGTATTTCCCCCTTTTTAGGAGAACACGACAGGACTGCCCCTTGTCCTCCGTTCTTTTTGCTATTTTTATAGAGCCCTTGGCCCAGGCAATTAAGCTAGCACCTGATTTCAGGCGTATGTATGGACGAAACAGAACACCGCATAGCCCTCTATGCGGATGACGTTCTATTATTCCTCACTGATCCCCCACAGTCCATCCCGACGGTCTTCCAAATCCTGGAGGAATTTGGAACACACTCAGGCTATAGGCTCAACACTAGCAAGACTGATGCGCTTACCTTTCACTACATACCCTGGAGTCACTTAAGGAGAATTACCCATTCCACTGGGGGCTCTCCAACATTAAATATTTAGGATTACACCTTTCCCACAGAGCAGAAGATGCCCTGAGTAACAATTACCTTCCCTTCACGTTATAGATGAAGCAAGATCTCGGAAGATGGAATGTCCTCCCACCGAATATAATTCAGAGAGTCGATGTGGTGAGGATGGTGATCCTCCCAAGGGCCCTTTACCTTTTTCAGAACGTCCCACTTAATCTACCGAATAATCTATTCCGTGCCTGGAATAAGGCCATTTCTGGGTTTGTCTAGGCAGGAAGACGCCCCAGAATTAAACTGAAAACTCTTTCTCCCCAAAATGCAAGGAGGACTTGCACTCCCAAATCTTAAACTGTACTACTGGGCTTCACATCTGTCCTTCATAATTCAGCGCCTGGTCAGAGCATCCCCGGCCCAATGGAGAGAGATTGAGGAGAGTGTACTACCCCAGCAGGATTATCAAAGGCTTATTTATAAAAAAAAAAAAATCCACCCCCACGAGGCCAACTGACTCAAAATCCCTGGATCATACACCAAATATGGGCCTGGTGTCCAGCACGTAAATCCCTAGGGATCACACCTTTTCTGGTGTGGATTTGCCAGATAGACTTATTGGAGAATTTCCCTCCAGCTGTAATAGACCACACATTTCATAATTGGAGACATACTAATCTTACAAAACTCTTGCAGTTCCAGATGGGACTCTTTAAGGAATTTGGGGCGATCAGGCGAGAATTTCATCTACGCCAATCGGATTTTTTCCGCTACCTACAATTACGACACTATTTTGAGGCTCTCCCTACGACTGTCCGCACACCGGGGGAAACACCCTCACATGGTTCATCTGCTCCAACAAACATTAAAATCCAAGATGTTATCACATCCCATCTCAGCCCTGTACAAGTCCCTGATGGAAACAGGTGGAAATACAATGGCACTAAGGGAGAAATGGAGTGATGAACTGGGTTATCCAAATATCACCACAGCAGTGGGGCATAATGAGACACTCAATATCGAGAATCACCTACTCACATAGGTGGAGACTGTTCTCGTGGCAACTGCTAGTAAGATTTTTCCGCTCTACAGCAATAACCTCACACTGTGATACAGGCTCCACAGCTTACTGGCGCCAATGTGGTGAAACTAATGCCCATCATTCCCATATCCTATGGTCATGCTCAAAGTTACAGCCATTCCTACAGGGCTTACTTGAGGAATCTGAGGAGCTCTATGGGCTTAGGCCCCCCCCGACCAGGGAACCCTTTATCTTACATGTCTTTCCGCATGAGTTACGAGACCCCCACTGCCAGTATCTGCTGGGAATTTTTCTCCTTGCAGCGAAGAAGGCCATCACCAAGCATTGCCTAACTACATCAATACCCACACTCCTCGGACTGGAGGGAGATAGTCAACCTTATATACAGATCTGAGAGAATTACATACAACTTAAACGATAAAGCAAACCTTTGTTCTATAAAGTGGAGAAGATGGATAATGCATGTTATGGTCAAAGACCCACAGTTTATACCCTAGTAGCTCTTACCACCTATTAGTTGGGCCAGATCCACCATACCTTGCATAGTGTCCAATTCTCAAGATATGAAGATAATATCATAATAGGGTACACGATTCACATTTAGAGGGGCGGGGAAGTGTAGCAGAAAACACACCAGGGGAGATGGAGTCCGAGATGGATGAGAGGGAAGGGCATGAGGAGGAAGGATCCCGGAGAGGGACAAAGAGTGACAGTTGGGAAGGGCAGACTAGACCTGGAAAGAGGGTTGAGCCCCTCAGGTAAGACTGTCACACAATTTATGTATAATATAATAAACTTATATGAACTGTAATCCTGCATAAACAATTAATCACAATGATGTGCAATGTGACTGTAAAAATCATAAAATTTTCCAATAAAGCATATATTTGCAAAGAAAAAAAAACTCCAAATTATTTGTTCCATGAAGAGAACTAACAGAATGCTGCCCATAAAAACAAGACAATGCAAACTACAGCTTTTTATATCACTTTTTATTCAGGTACATTTAAATGTGGATAATTTAGGTGAATGCATATAATCACCAAGAAAAATAACTTCATAAACAGCTGCCAGTTAGAAATGATTTCCTGTCCTCTTTAAAATATGCTCAAAAGGGTAGCCATTCTGTTGTGTTTTATTTCTTATCTGAGCAACCAAATTTCATGTGCAATTTTAAATTATATCTCTATGTCTATATATCTATTTCTATCTCTATCTGCCTGCCCCCTGGAAACAGGGGATGTTTTAATAAGGTACTAGAGTGGAGATGTAAATAAGAGCATTAAAGTAACTCCAGACGGGTTCTCAGTTACCGGATGGGAGTGTGGGAGAGAATGAGCGAGATCATGCAACAAGGACACTGCCTGCTGGAATGAAATACTGAACTGTTAGTCTGGTCTGCCTGTAGCTAAAACATGCTCAATCAATGTTGCTAAAGATTCTAAGGAACCCTTTGTTTTGATTGCTACAAAAAAAGTCTCCCCCCCACCCCATTTTCCTATTAAGAAAGTTTTAAAATCTGCTCACAGAAGAGGTAGCCACTCCATGCCGTTTACTGCTCACTTAAGGAACTAAGTTTCATGTGCATTTTTTTTTTTTTTTTTTTTTTTTTTTTTTTTAAATCTGCCTGCCCCAGTGAGTTTCATACTCTCAAAAGATTTAACAAAACCAAAAAAAAAAAAAAAAAAAACAATGTATCGTGCTCCCTTGCATGGACTGTGCACGTGACCTCCACCTGTTTAAATAGAGACTGGGGCCATGGTGTCCAGGCGGCGCTATTTTAAGCATAAGGAGGGACTGGTATCACAACCTGGAGGGTGAGCTGAAATAAGTTCCTGGCCCCCAGAGCGGCAGAGAGGCTCACTACACTAAGCAGTGTGGGCTGTTTTGCAGCCATCTGGCCATGTTAACTCTTCTTCCGTTGTTTTTTACAGTGAAGTAAACCAGTCAATGCACAGATGTGCAGACGTTGAACTAAATCCACTGCAGGGTAATACCAGGTCACCCAGAAGCCCATTTAAGATGGTGCCCCCCCCCCCCAAATCCTGCATCTCGCTTGCTGTACAAGGCGTCTTGGGAAGATGAAGGAGGGAAGGGAGAGGACTGACAACGAGGCATCCCTTGAGTAACAGGATGACAAAGCTAGTGCACTTTCTCAGATGCCCCCAGAAATCTCCACCAGTGGAGAGGTGCTCCTACCCCAAAAATCTCAGGACATTTCATTTTTTTCTTTACTGTTTTGGGTTACTACAGTGCTATTTCCTTGTATATCACTGGCTGGTTCAGATCACCCTAGAGGATTGTGTGAGGCAGACTGTGCCAAGGAATAGTAGAGGGCACGGCTAGATATGGAGTCTACCCCCCTCCCCGGGCCTAGGGAGTGGCCTGCTTGTCTGGCAAAGGCCAATACCCCCAAGGGCTCTACAGAATCATTATCTTATGATGAGATGCATAAGAGTGCAAACAAGTTTACTGTTTGGTTTTATAGAGATCCTTTATGTCTGTTCAAAGTTGCTGTAATGTATGGATGCGATAACGGGATAGCACAGGGTAAGATGTGTCCATGGTCAGACGTTGACACCACCACTGTACAGTACCCCATCAGAGGTAGTGCATCTCTCTCCCCTCCCCACCCACCGGAAGTATGCACCCTGACACTGTTGTAAGTTCCCATGTCTCTGGTTAGGGATGCCCCCCATAACCATTATTTAAACATGCATCTTCAACCATTAGCTTAGTCACTTAGCGGTTTCACCTCAGATTTTCTACCACGACTCCTACCTGTCAAGACTATGGATGATTTAATATGCCTTACATGTAACGTCTGGGGGTTAAACACACAGATTAAAAATGCAAAAAAAGTTATATTTCACTTAAGTATAATTCCCAAACGGTGTTCCTGCAAGAGACTAAGCTGACTGCTGAAGATCAATCTTACTCGATAAAGGACTGGAGGTACCAAGTCAATACAGCGCAACAGAAAGAGCACTACAAACACCGCGTAGTACAAAGCGCGGAAACACTAGTAGTGACAGGGGTATAACAGCGTTAGGAACTACCGCTACCCCTGTCGCTGACCAGGAAGTAGGTGAGAGGGATGAAAGATGCTGAGCTGCGTGATCTGGCCAAGCTGCTCCCATGGTGGACTGGTCAAGTCACAGGACCCAGCAGCAAATGAGACCTGGGACTGCGGTTCAGTTCCTCCCAGGTCTCCTAGTATTGCAACTACTCCCCCACCCCCAGAGTTGGTTATTTAAAGTCCAGGAGATGTGGTGTGTGTGTGTGTGTGTGTGTGTGTGTGTGTGTGTGTGGCAAAGCCCACCCCCATGTTCAGGAGTGCAGGGGGCACAGCCCCCCACAAAAAATAAAATATCCCCATTGGTTTCAATGGGGTTTGCACGTACCTTGTTTGGTCAATGTTTTCACCAACCCCATTTAAGTTTGCGCCATTTTTGGTTGCGGCATTGTTTGCGACGTTCTTTTGTCCATGGCATCATGACCTTGTGCCAGGACTGGGTAGGGCAAACTTGCTGTGCCACAGCCCCCACTAGGAAAAGGGGAGTAGCAACATTGCTCCACAAATCTTTAAAATGGACTCCTCATAAAATAACCCAGGATCCAGGGAGGAGATTGGTCTTTGCCCCTCTATGACATGCTGACACTGCTGGAATATGTATGACCAACGAGGATGACCTGGACTTTAAGAACTGCCCAAATCCTGACCGATAAACGGGGCATGTGGCTACTATTCCGGGGGCTCTCACCAGATCCCATATTGGACTGTAGCTCTACATCCCCAAACACACCCCAAGGAAAGCAGACTCTCAGCCACCTAATGACAGACCTAGGACTAACGGATGTATGGAGTGTTTTTCACCCCAGGGACAGGGATTATTCTTTACTCACAGGTACATGGCTCTCACAGCAGGATGAACCTCTGGTTCACTTCCCAACAAGCCACCGTAGATTCGGTAATACTCCCGACGGTAATCTCACACCACGCTCCAGTTCAGCTTACTATGTTGTGGGACACACATCATTTTGGTGGCTGGACCCACTGCTCATGAAAGAAGCAGACCGTCACCTGGGCTCAAAGAGAAACAATGTTTTTCTTTTCTCAAAATCCCATACACGAGACCTCCGCAGGTAATACGTGGGAGGCTTTTAAAGCCACCATGAGGGGGGAGGACAAGCTATTCCACACACAGACGAAAAGAGAGGGAGAAGCAGTTACAGCAATTAGAATCAGATTTAGGTAAGGCAGAGCAGAAATTCAAGGCCATACCACATCCAAACCCACATTCCCCCTGGGCAAAGAACTTATAGCGCGTATTTATTTCTCAGATTACAATACCTTTGAGCCTGAGGCTCTTTTACAAAAGTTCCACGTCAGGTAAAAAACAGTTAATGGTAAGTTACAAAAAACAGGTAAAGTGATCAATGCATGATAGACAAAATAAACTAAGGAGAATACAGAACAACAATGCAGCCAGGCAAAGGCGATCGAGAGGGAGGTAGAATAGGAGCAGAGGGAGTATGGGAAGGGAGGATAAGAGACAGAATAGAGAAGCTTAGATCACTGGGAATAGGGATGGGGAGGAGAAGAGCAGAAATAGAGGTCCAAGGGGAGGTCAGTGTCACGATAAATTGGGGGGCGGGGATGGCTTAGGTCAGACAGACAGTCACACCCGAATTGTGTTGCAAGGTGCTGACAAAGTTTGTTCTTGAAGGAGCCGATCTTAGACTGGTCGCAGATTGATTTGGGGAGGTTATTTAGCCAGCTTGGTGCCCTATACTTGAAGGAGCGCTATGCCATGAAGGTGCGACAGAACGGGACTTGGTAGTCCAGGTTAGACATTCCACAGGTGTGGGGAGGGTTAGTTACCTCGTTAAGAAGCTTTAGGAAGACTGGAGGGGTTAGACCAAGACGGATTTTTTTTTCCCCACAAACAGACAGGTCTGATACTTTACAGTCCTTAAGGTGTAGCCAGTTAGATCAACCATGCAGCTCAAGTATGAGTGAGTCTATGTGCCCCAGTAGCTAGTCTGCAGGTTTTATTAAGGGCTATGCTGATTCTTTTAAGCATGGTATCTGTGGCAGCACATAAATAATTAGCCCATAGTCAATTTCAATTAAGCAGTATATTGAACAGTTGATTGCTATGCGGAGGGCATCAGGGGTGAGACACTGCCGATGCTTCTGTAAGAGCCCAACCCTGGTGTTTACGGTCTTAGCTAAATGGTCCAAATGGGTGGCAAATGACATGGCGGTCTCTAGGGTTATGCCAAGGAATCTGAACTGCTGGAACAGTTGAAGGGGCGAGCGGATTGTTAAGGATGGTCAACTGGTGTAGTTTATTCCTATTGTGAGGACTGGCAGAGAGCATAGATTTAATTTTTTTTTGTAATTAAGAAAGAGTTATGGTCAGAAAACCATTCGACAGCAGAGAAGTTATCCTGTAATTGTTCAAGGTGGGGGGGGGGTCAGGGTGACTTTAGAAGATGACTGCATCATCCGCATGGAGAAGCAGGTTAGATGAGCACGTCTGAGGGAGGGTGTTGAGGAATACATTAAAGAGCAGGGGACCTAGGATCGATCCTTGCGGGACCCCAGATCACATGGCGGCTGTCCGAGAGCACATTACTTATTTTGCCTTTCTTAGGCTTGAAATAAATACCCTCTTGGCACGAAAGGTGGAGATAGCCATATTACGCCTCAAACACAGATACTGGGAGGAAGGGGAAAAGGGAGGGAAGGTGCTGGCCTACAGACTTAAAGGGACACAGTCAACCTTTTCTGCACCATACTATTTAAGGACCCGTTCGCACTGGGGTATTTGAAACGGTTCTCAGCGCTTGAACCGTTTCAAATGCGTGCTGGCCCGGATCGTGTTCGTACATAACCCGCTTTTAGATCGGAATTTTGGAAGCATGCTCAAACCCTGATGAGACCTGGGCTTGAGCACGCTTCCAGAAATCAGTTTTAAAAGTAAAGCGATTTACCTAGAGTGCGAACGTGCCAGCTCGTATCCTTTTAATGCACTTCAAGCAAGCGCGCAAAGCATCACGGTAAGCAGCTTTTCCATGCAGCTGAATTTGGTTCATAGTGGGCACGGATCTCTGCCGCAGTGTGAACGCTGTAAAATGCATTGCCTGATGCGGATCACAGGAAGGGGGTTGCAGTATGAACGCTACAGCACGGTAAGTGCTAATCCACTTTTAAAACGTTTTGCGCAACCATGCTGTAGTGCGAACGGGGCCTTTAAGTAAAAACCCACATTTTATGATTGTTTCCTTTCTCTAAAATACATTGATGTTGTGTTTTGTTTCTGCCTCCTTCCTTATTAGAACCAGAATACATGGTAATGTATAGCTATGCCGAGCTTTGTTTTGGTTCAAATCACTGAACTGCTCTTACTACACACTTCCTGAACAGTAGAAACACTCTCAAGAAGTGCAGCCACTTATGATACAATAGTCTCCTCTACTCCCTCTGCATAAAGAGTGGCTAGCTTGTGCTGGTGGTGTTCCTGAGCCCAGGAAAGATGCAGTGGGAGATGGTCAAGAAATGTAAATAAACATGTTTTGGTGTGGTAACACCAGCATGGTGGGCAGTCAGTTTTTTACTTTTTTAAAGAAAAAAGGGATCTGAATCAAACTACCAGTTGCATTAACAGTCTTGGTGGAATATGAACAATCATAAAATGTGTTTCTTTAGACTAGGGGCACTCTGAGGCCTAAGGGGGTTGACAGCGTCCCTTTAAGTAGCAACAAGTCGATCAGCACATAGCAGGCCTGCAAGATGCATTAGGGAAGGTGCACGTCCTCAGACCAAATACATCTTATTATGAAAACATATTACACGCATCATCCAGAGAAGCAGACTACCACCATTAACACATTTCTGAATTCGGTCAAGCTCCGCAAGATGTCTGCAGAGCAAGCAACTCTTAGTTGCCCCACTGTCAGAAGCAGATCAGTACATCCCTAAAATCTCTTCAGGTCAGGCAAGCACCAGAGGGGGGATACAGCAGAGTTTTGGCAGGCCTTGGCCTCATCTTGAAACAGGTTTAGGAGTAAGCAGAAACTGCAGGTGCGCTCCCCCCCCACCCCAAACACCAAGAGAGGCAGTTATCACTGTGCTACCCAAAAGGGAAGGACCCCACCTTGCCTAGCAGTTACCGCACAATGTGGACAGTAAGATCTATAACAAAAGCTCTGGCCTGCAGATTAAAACCCAATTTTTCCACAACTTATCCACCCAGCACAGATGGGATTTGTGTCTGGCCAATACAGTGCAGACATCACAACAGGTCCTTAATAAACTTAGTCCAAGAGGCAAAATCCCTTCTCTCACCAGCTGCAGCAGTGGCAATAGATTTTGAGAAGGCTTTTAACTCCCTAGAATGGGACTACCTCCACCTAGTACTAGAACATAGACCGGGTAGCAGGCTCAGGGCACCACTTTGGTCGCTGTATACAAAACCCTCAGCCAGAATCTTAACTAGTCATACAATGTCCACCTCCTTTAAATTAGGAAGAGGCACCAGGCAAGCTTGACCCCTACATACCCTCCTCTTTGTCCTAGCCATGGAGCCTCTAGCGACCACGATTAGACAGTATGATGAGATACAAGAGGTTTCAGTGGGAAAGAAAATACAGTACCCTCACGTACACTGATGACCTCTTAAGTCACTGTCAAATCTGCCTGCATCCATCCCTCGCCTACTTCAGCTGCTCCAGAATTTTGCATTGCTTGCCAGTCTTAAACCAGTCGAAAACTGAAGTCATGCCTCTAAACCAATACTGTCTGCCCATAATGGTGGCCAATTCGGGTTTATTGTGGGCAGTGGATGGTATTCTTTACTAAGGCATCATGATTACCCCTAATCTGGTAAAAATCTGGGAAATGAATCTTCAACTTTTACTTGCCAGTCTGGTCGCCAATGGCCAGATGGGAGGGGAAAAAAATGCAGCTAAGACTAGCTGGGAAAACTGCAGCAGTCAAAATGGTCACCACCCCCAAAATATTTTACTCTCACATCCCCCTCGAGTTTCCCAGCCACTGGTGGCCTAAGATACATAAACAGATGGGGAGATTTCTGTGGGAGGGCAAACAACCTCGCTATAGCCGCAACAAGCTCAGGTCCCACTGGAAAGCAGGAGGGTGGTGCCTGCCATGGTTTGAGGGATTAAGTCAGCATTCCAGGATACACAAACAATACGGTGGTTTCAGCCCCAGGTGGATGACTCCCCACAATGGCTATATATGGAAGCAGTCCAGAGTAAGGTCCACTCTCTCTCCCCCCCACTACTCCTTACAATCCCCCCCCCCCAAACTAAAGCCAGGTTTAGATTATCCCACCCCATGCTTGGCCCTTCTATCAAATACTGGACACAAACAGGGCAGAAGCTAGGGGCAAACCTACACCACTGAAGCCAACCCCTGTGGGGTAACACTAAGATATTCATGGATAAGAAAAACAGTATGGAAGGAGTGGGTACAGGTGGGGATAAACATGACAGTTCTTTTGATGACTGGATCTCAGCAGATAAGACACATTTCAGTCCTTAAAGCAGAGATCTTTTCCAGGGAGGGATTTCTAGAAGTACCTGCAAATCCACAGTGCCGTCCAGATGGCTAGTAAAATATGCACACAGGTCAAGGATTCCATACCCCTCACAATCTGATACCCCCCCCCCCCAAAAAAAATTAAAAAAATATTGGGGAGCGGGCCCTGCAACTATCGTTTAGTTGATGATCAATGGCGGGAGTGTTAGACTGGGACGCAGGTCCATTAAAGATGAGAAGCAGGCTCATTCAAAATAAGATCTTACATCTATGGTACAGGACCCCAACCGTACTTTACAAGGCAGCTGTTCTGAATAACGATCAATGCTGGAGGTGTCAACTCCCACAAGGGGACCTAGTATGTATACTGTGGCTATGTCCTACATTGCAACCCATATGGACTCAAGTATGCAACCTGGGTACACAAGTGATAGGCAAAACTATTCCAATGTCTGCTGTCCCACTCTTGCGACCTAGTAGGGCGTGCATTAACCCCCTACTGAAGTCCCCAAATGGGGATTTTGAAGCACAAAAATGAAAGTAGTGCTTCAGCACTGACCCTGTATATGAAAAAGTGTTCACCGATTGTTAACAGAAAAAGTATTGGGTAATGTTTTACAAAGTCGCTACAGCAAATATCAGACCCCCAAGGGGTCCCTTCTCTGCAAGAAATCCTAGCTTCAGTCACCCAGCTTGCCTCCCTAGATAGACTATCCCACCTCACTATGAATACATTAGCTGAATTCAAGACTTGCTGGCTACCCTTTCTTAAGAATAAGACCCCCAAAACCAGGGTTGGGTGAAAGGTAACCTGCAGTGGTGTAGATTATGGAGGGGCGGGGAGGCAAGTTGCCACCCCTGAGAAAAGCGACCGGGACTTTTCTATCGCAGTTCAGTTTTTGTTTTTTTTTTCCTCCTTCAGCTGGACTTGGGAACCAAGAAGAGTCCAGGCTACTTTCTGTACCGGGTGGGGGGGGTGTTCTAAGTTGGGTTCATCACTATACTGTGCATTTTTTAAATTTAACATGGTCTCAACTCCCAAATTTCCCTAAATCTGATTGGCTAAAAGTCTGTGGTAACCATACTAATGTGTCTTTTCCAGCCAATTGCAAAGCACTGCAGCCACAGTCGCGCGTGCGTCATGCCTTCATGAGCTGAAAGCAACATGCTGTGCTTTGCCTGCCATTGAACAGCTTGTCGTCTGCTGGTTCGACTAGTCGGTCAGACGTCCACCACCCGCCGTCGTCGTCCAGTATTTGTATCCTCGAGTCGTCCAATTCCCTGAATGCACAGTGGCACATTGCAGGAACCAGAAAGGAGCAGACTGGTCAGTGGCATTAGGAAAGGACTGTGGCCATCCTCTTGGAGACGTAGAGTCATGTTGGCACCAGTGCCAGGCCTGGGCCTCAGTGGCAGCAGGACCCCCCCACAACAGGTCAGGGCCAGAACTGAGTTGGAACTCTTACGGAGTTAGATAGCCAGGCAGCCCAGAGCAGAGACAGACAGCCTCCTGAACTGTAGTCCCAACAGGACTCCAGTCCTCAGTGTCCCGAGGGGAAAAAAATGAATAATTCTCTCACAGTGCAAGATATTATTAGTTGTTTTTTTCCCCCCTCAGTCAGGACACTGAGGATTGGAGTTCTGCTGGGACTGCAGTTCAGGAGGCTCTCCCTCAGTCTGCTCTGGGCTGCCTGGCTCCCTTTCTATCTCCCTCAGTTGGGTGGGGTAAAAGTTAGGCCATGTTGTGGCCTTGCCTTTTAAGGTATGAACTAAAACTTAAGTATATGATCATTCACAAGCAAATCAATCACTTATAGTAATGTGCAGTACAATACTGTCACTATCAATGCATGTTATGGATGTGCTGTGTAATTTAGTTGGTGGAAAACAACGTGGCCATCATGGTGGTGGTTTCATTCCAAAAACTCTTTTCCAGGAAGACTGGTCAACTAGAGGAGTCAATCAGACTTGGTTTCTTAGGGTGTAAGTAATCTTTCTCTGTTTGTCTTCTACCCAGAAAGGCTTTTTTCAAGGTGTAGCTTTGGTAGTTCGGATGGTTCTGTTAGGTTGGGTGGGTAGTGGGGGACGGGGGTAGTGGGGAAGGGACTGGGTACTTTGGAATCAAAACTGATAGATTCGACTCCTCACTCCAACTTAGTGACACTAGATGTTTTGGGGAATTTGCTTCTGCAGTTTGTGTCTGCTGCCGATCATCAAGGCCCCATTTGCCATCTTGCTTGGCCTGAGGCTGAAACTTGAGTTTATTTTTAGCCCACCAGGCACCAGACCATCATGGAGCAAACTAAAGCAAGCTAGTGGTTTTATGGTCTGTTGGTTATGTAACTTGCTTGAAGGGAACAGGAGGGAAGCATACAGACAGCAGCAGCTCGGCAGTAGGGTAAGAATGGTAGTGTCAAGTCAATCCAGCCAGCCCAGGTGGCAGAGCAGGCCGCAGTGGATGACATTCTGATCTGTGGCAGTGACCAACAGTTTTGCCTGCTTTCCAAGTTCTACTTTCCTCCTACTTGTCTTCCTCCTCCTTTCTCCGGTCTGTGCTACAGCTGCTGGCCTCTTGGTCCAGGCTGGCTGATGAGTGGAGCGTGGCTGATTGGTGGGTGAAATTAATACACTAAATGTTTTTATAATATGGTCGTGACTGGGTGGAGTGGGAGAGGAGAGACCCATCCTGGACTAACTTAAAGAAGCAGCCAAGCCAGGCAGCAAGCTTGGAAAGGGTTAACATGGTGTGGGGAGGAGGGGGGATAGACTAGGTGTGCGTCTGATTCTGCCGCCATTTCTGTGTGTCTCCTGTGGTTTTGAAGTTGCACTGCTTGACTGCTGGTGGTTCAATTGTACTTTTGCAACTGGATGAGATTCTTGTGTGACTTCACTCATTTTGTGAATATGATTTATGTTGTGGCTTTCCACCTCTCTATCTGTGGGATATATCACCCTATTAGGGTACGATGCAAGGAACCCTAGAGAAGGGCCCCCCCATAGCTGCCGCGGTGATGATTCAGTCGGCTAAAAGTAGCTTAGGAAGAAGCCCACGGGTAAGAGACGTGCCGCTGGAGGAGGGTTGGATGGTGGGGCAAAAAGAAATGAATCCTGGGAAGGCCCGGGTGAGCTACCCAATAAAGCCTGGCGGGGGAGTGACGTTGTTATTCCACCCAATTGAACCTCAGGCTTAAAGCTTTCCCCATTCGATTGTGCTTATGCAACTGGATGAGATGCTTGTGTGACTTTACTTTGTGAATACAATTTGTGTTGGGGCTTTCCGCCTCTCTATCCGTGGGATATACCACCCTATTAAGGTACAACGCGAGGAACCCTAGAGGAGGGCTCCACCCCATAGGTGCCGCAGTGATGATTCCGTTGGGTAAAGGTAGCTTAGAAAGAAGCCCAAAAAGAATATCCTATTGGGTGTCAAGCATCAAAGAGGCAAGGATGATGAATGAAAAACTGACAAGATGATTTAAGGCAGACTTCCCACGGAGAGAGGGGAAAGCCAGGGCCACCATTCGTTTCCATCCAACAGCAGAACCTAACTAATTAACCTAAGATGGCACTTTAACCTAAGGAAGCACTAACTAGCTAATATTATGACCATTAGTATGGAGAAGAGGAAACAACCCCTTTTTATTAAGGAGGAAACCTCTGGGGATCCAAGGCCTAGGTCGCCTTCCCTCCAGGCTGACGAGATTTGATTTAAGGACGAACTTCGTTAAAGAGAAGGATGAGTAGGGAGGATGATGACAGGATAGGGGAAAAAACCCAAAAGGAAAGCACAGATCGAAGAAGGAACATGAGGCAGCAGGGACCCAAGAGGGGTATGCTCAAGTAGATAATGGGAAGGAGATCCATGTAGAAGTCAGAGGAGCAAGGGGTATTCCAGATGCGCTCACTAGAAGACTGAGGATGAGGCAGACTGATGGAGATCGCTGCAGGTGCGCAGCAGGCCAACATGAGTAGAAATGGAATGCTCGAGTAAACAATGTAAATAGATAAACCTTGAGGTAAGGCAGAGTGAATGATGACTGGAGTTATGAACCTGATACATGCGGCAGGATGGCCGCAGGTCAGTGAGTCAGGATGGTTATGCCAAAAAGAAATAAATATCGATTGCAGGCCTCGATTGGGGGAATTCTTAATGGTTAATACGGAATGTGAATGAGAGGAGACTAGAAGGAACTTGAAAATGAACTAGAACGAAGGTCGGGCCTGCCAGCCTAGCGGTGGATTTCGCTAGACGCCAGCAACCCGGGTTCGGGAACGGACCCGGATCGCTGAGGGTTGGCTGGGGAGAAGGATGGCGCGTCCGATGGGCAGCCTCCTTCTCCGGGGGAGGGTACACTCGGAGCACTGAGGACTCCTGGCGGAGGCTGGGAGACCCCACGCCGCCGACGCTCAGCAGGGGGGAGGCGGGGCAGACGCTGGCGCCATTGCACGCCCCGCCCCTCTGGTGGAGGAAAACTAGAAAATGGAAGGCGGGCCGACCACCGAGTGTATGAAGCCCTCCCTGGAGGTCCTCAATTCACCGCCGCCACTGTAGGGACCCTGACTAGTCACAGTTCCGTGGCCACCCCCACCCGCCGGGGGTGACCGAGGGTTCTCGGCAGCAATAGGCGGCGGTGGAGGTCTCTGGGGGCAGTGACCAGGGCAGAAGTCATCGGTGGTCCGACCAAGAAAAAGGAGAATTAAAAAAAAAAAAAAAAAAAAAAAAAAGAACTTGAACGAAGGTATCATGCTCTATAGAGTGATGCAAGCAATGAGGCTCCTTGAAATGAGGCAGACAGAGGCCAAGAAGGCATGTCAGAACAGGCGATGAAGAGGAGCCAAATCGGATAATGTATGACGAGGAGAGACGCCATGAGTGGAAAGAATCCATGATTGCCAGGATGAGAAAAGGTGCTAGGCTGAGGAAGGTAACATAGGAACAGATAAGGTACAATGATGTATTGATGCCATGAAGGCAGATACTGGAACGCGAGGTATGAAAGGACAAAGGACGATAGGGAGGTCAATAGGGTAGCACAGGACCTAGCCGGAATGGGATGAGAACTACAGCTGGGCAAGTTGTATTAGGTGGCATATGAGCCATGATAGGTATGCCTAAAAGAAATATCGATAGCAGGCCTCAGAGGGAATCCACGAGAACTGGTGAAAAGACAGTCAGGAACTCTATCCATCAATGCAAGAAAGTGGACAGAAGCAAGGAAGCAGACACGGAGGCCAATAAAACAGACTCGGAACCAGATGGTTAGAGAGAAGCCAAGAGTGGATGGAATCCTCGATGGCTAGTAGGAGATAAGGCAAAAGAGGAACGGGCAAGATACGATGACGGTGGGAAGCCCAGAAGGCTGGAATAGGTAAGACATATGAGATACCAGACTGAAAACTAGGCAGGAAGCATCCAAAGCCGATCATGGATAGACAAATGGTGCCACCTTCTGGACAGTAGGAAAACTCGCCTGTGATAGTGGAGGAAGCCTCCCTAGTCAGGTCCGCAGGTATGGCTGGACTATGAGACATAATACACAAGTCAGCAGAGTACACCAAATAACAGTAGATGCCATGACTGTCACAAAGCGCTAGGGTAAACGCACACAAATGTTCCATCGCACAGCAGAGGTGAGCATAGGTATACAGATGTGAACCATAATGGTAGAGCAACCCCAGGACACAAACCATGCAAGCAGTGAACTAAGGGCATAAAAATATTCCCAGACCCCAACTAGACGGGGCCCACGATCAAAAGACATAGAAATGGCAAAAGAAGAAAGTGCTACACATGCAGGGCCACAGCCATGATGCTGGAAGGCCAGCGCTAGGAGTCAAAATGCTGAGACACATGAAACGAGGTATAACATCCATAGAGACTGCGAGGCCAAAAAACCAAGTGGGATTCACAAGCTCAGCAGCCCGGGTGCAACAGAAGATCAGCCGCTGAATCGGTTGGGCATGAGAGGCCAGACCGAGACCGAAGGAACAACCCTCTTCTGATGGCATCAGAAGCCATCAGAGGGAAGACAGACTGCACTAGACAGAAATGAACTCACCGAAACTGAGCCAGCACCCCAGTGCAGCAATGGAGAACCTGCAGTAGGTAAGAACCATGAGGAATTCAGGGCATGTGTGGCAAGAAGGTAGGGCGGGAGCTGAAGTGCTCGGGAGGCAGGGAGCGCACACGCCAACAGCACAGCGCAGGTGATGAGCAAGGAGCAGCCCGGCAAGGGAGAAAGAAACAGGGGGGAGGAGTGGGCGGCTGAGCTGCACTGATGCATGGGGAGGAAGGGAAAACGCAACGAAGCCAGCATGAGATGGCCACAGAACAGGCAGCCGATGAGGGAGGAATGGTGGAAAAGAGAGCTGACGGCCAGAAGCCAGTGGCGGGGAGAGCCAACATGAGGCTGCTGAGGTGAGGAATGAGAGAATGAAGTGAGCTGGAGGTGCTGCAAAAGGCGGGGACATGGAGAGACAAAATACCCAAAGGAGAGGGAAAAGGAGCAACGCCTCCGGCTGCAAAAAAAAAAAAAAATCCTGGGAAGGCCCGGGGTGAGCTACCTAATAAAGCCTGGTGGGGGAGTGACTTAGTTGCTCCACCCAATCGAACCTCAGGCTTAAAGCCTTCCCATTATTTACAGTGACAACCACTTTTTTTGTTTTGCAAATATTTTATTAAAGTGGTGGTGCATGCTCACTCCAGCATTACTTATGTGAATCATTAGCTGGTGTGGTGGTGGTCTGCTGCAATGTTTAAATTAAATGTATAATATCTAGTCTAGCATTTGAAGTGTAGCACTGTAGTCCTCATAATTATTTTAGCACAGCTGTCCCTCAGTGCGAGTCCAGTGCGTCAATCTTTTAACAGAAATTAAGAATGCAATTGTATCTTGTGTGCGTGTGTGTATCTATCTATCTATATCTCTATCTCTCTCTATCTATCTACACACACACACATATATATATATATATATATATATACATATATATATATATATATATATATATATATATATATATATATATATATATATATATATATATATATATATATATATATATATATATATATATATATATATATATATATATACACACATATCTATCTCTCCATCTCTCCTCCATCTCTCCCTCCATCTCTCCCTCCATCTCTCCATCTCTCCCTCCATCTCTCCATCTCTCCCTCCATCTCTCCATCTCTCCCTCCATCTCTCCATCTCTCCCTCCATCTCTCCATCTCTCTATATCTATATATATGTGACCATGCTGACTACCAGCAGGGTCGGACTGGCCCACCTGGATATTTCCAGGTGGGCCCCCCTCAGTTGGGTACCTGGCCACCTTCTGAACTCTGAAAACTTTTTTTATCATCTTTTCTGATTAAATGGGGTACCTGGGACACTGTAGATAAATGTAAGGTGCAGTCACAGAGTTAATGTATCAAACTGGAGTGGAATACTTGTATGAGTGTATCACCCTGGGCCCTCCTGTATTAATTTTCCAGGTGGGCCCTTGCATCCTCTTTCCAGGTGGGCCCCCTGTACCCCAGTCCGACCCTGGCTACCAGCCTGTTTTTATCTTGTTTCATTTGACTGGGAATGGAGGACTAAACAATTCTGCCTATTTTAGCCTGCCCTTGTCCCTAGGGGTTGGGGGGTAATCATATGGTTGTCAAATGACACTGAACCACATTAAGCTGCTGGTGGTATTTCTAGTATTCACAATTTTTGGGAGTATTCCGTTTCTGTTGTGGGGTTTGGGGCACTACTTTGGGCACAGTCTTGGTTATTGGCAGACAGTACTGTCCGCCTCCCAACAGACCATCCTGCTCGTACTTGTGCTGGACTTGCTGCTGGCACAAGCAGGGGCCTTTTGCATCCTTTTGCAGCAGGTTTTTGTGCAGATGAATAGCAGTCATCTTCCTTTTAAGGAAGGATCCTCCATCATCATCATCCACACAACAGTGCCGATGGCGGGCTGCCACATTGGTACTTTCTCTCCTGTCCCAGTAGTCAGCATGAGAACTGCTAGCATGGTCGTGGGCTGAGATTTTCATGGGGTGGCAGTCATGGCTGTCCGAATGCTGGCACAAGTGGAAGGTCCCAGGGGCTTTCGGGAGTGGCAAACTAGGAAGCAGTATATCACAGTGGTTTAATGCTCTGAGCTGCAAACCTGGAGACCTGGGTTTGAATCCCACAGCCCCCACTTGCATACTGTGCGACCCTGAGCAAGTCACTTATCTTCCTTGTGCTCCCAGGTTCCACCTGTAAACAAGCTTTCAGCCTAGTGAGTCTCTCCTGGTAAAACAACGGTTAAAAAACAAACAAAAACTAGACTAGTCTGGTTGTGTAAAACCGAGTAAGTTCCACTTTCGACACCATCAGCACTTGACATGATGTAAGTGACGGTGTAATACCAGGGGTTGAAATTAAGTTTTGCAGCCGCTAGCCAGCAGGACTAGTGACTGGGAAAATCAAGTAGCCCCTCAGATTTTTTCAGTGGATCAGTTGGTGTACTTACTGAAATTTTACCTTCTGAAGCAGAAGCCCACAGGGCTAGTTAAAAGAAAATCTTAGTAACCCAATACAAAATCTACCAACATCTGGCTAGCGGGCTGGTGTCAGGTTCGACCCCATAATAAACAATTTGTGCATGAGTCAGAGAGCTGCCTTATGGCTAGTGAGTTGTGTATTCCCCCCCCCCGCTTTATTTCAAAGCTTATAAAGGCCTGGAGTTGGGAGTGGGAGACTGAGGCCCCCCACGAGCATGCACAGTTTCTTATGTATGTTTTGATTATGCGACTGTTTCATTTTAACGAGCCATACTTATTCAAGCTTAATGCTTGGGTGGGGATTAGGACATCTGGTACATCGGTTTAAATTTGATCCACCTTTTCTTCTTTCTACAGGACCTCCCTCCCCCGATCTATTTATTGTCTTGATACACGAAAACCAGGACTTTACTACTTTGCCCCCGTAAAAACCCAAACTACGCCACTGGTAACCTGTTTCAGTGACACCCTAAAACCAGTAAGTTACTGACAGTAGATAAGTCTCAGCATGTCGATGAAGATTACTATTAAACTCTCCAATTGTATATAGCTGAAGTTGCATTTGTTTATTCTATGCTGCTTAGTGGTCAATGCAATGTTTTGTGGTCGGTTTTCTTCTCTGCAGGATGAATGCTGCCTTGTCCAACACCAATTCAGAGTAGGACTCCTACGTTACATACATATAAACAAGCAAGCAGAAGAAGGCCATTTGGTCTATCAAGTCTGCTCGTACTGCAGAGTCCACAGCTTGAGCTAATGTCCCTGCCCTCCCTCCCTACCCATAATTCTTACCACCCCCCCATGCCTATCCCAGGCTCTGTTAAAGCTGCCCCATCTTCAATGAGATGACCTCTTCCGGCAACGCATTTCAAGTGTCCACCACCCTCTCTATGAAAAAATGCTTCCTGACCTCCAGCTTAAGACTGTGCCCCCTCGTGTTATGGCTGCCACTCAACTTAAAGACTCTCCTTATCAACCTTATTTATCCCTTTCAAGTACTTGAAGGTCCCAATCATGTCCCCCATCTCTCTCTCCAGTCTTCCAGGGAGTACATGTTCAGTGCCCTCAACCTCTCCTCATATGCCTTACCCTGCTGACCCGCCATCATCTTTGTAGCCCTTCTCTGGACCTTCTCTAGCAGGTAAATGTCCTTTTTGAGGTGAGGGCACCAGTACCAAACTCCAGATGCGGCCTTACCACTGACCTGTACAAGGGCAATATAACCTCAGTCCTACTAGTGATCCCCCTAGATATGCATCTTGCCTTTGCTGCTGTCTTGCACTGCGTGGAGTGCTTCAGGTCTCCAATGATCCTCACTCCCAGGCCCTTCTACTCCTCTGATGCAGATACTCAGACTCCACCCAGTTAGTACTCTGTCCTGGGATTCTTGGCTCCAATATGCATAACTTTGCATTTCTTGGGATTGAAGCCAAGCTGCCAGAGATCCTGGACCATCTCCCCAGCTTTTCCAGATCTTCCTGTAGGTCCTGTATTCCTTCAGCTGTGTCTACTGTCCCGCAGAGCTTGGTGTCCTCCATGAATAGGCACATTCTGCCCTTAATGCCATCCCCAATGTCACTGATGAAGACACTGAACAACACCAGCCCCAGCACCAAGCCCTACGGGACCCCACTGGTTACCTCTCTGGTGCTGGGCAACTCTCCCCCCACAACCACTCTCCGAGTTCTGTTCCTCAGCCAGTTTTCCACCATCTGACCATCCCCCCCACCCCAACAACTTCCTGATCAACCTTTTGTAGGGCTCAGAGTCAAAAGCCTTGCTGAAATCAAGATAGTGGATGTCTACCGCTTGGCCAATCTACTGTCTTAGTGGCACAAAGAACTCAATCAGATTTGTTTGACACAATCCCCCAATAAATCCATGCTGCCTCACATCCTGGAAACCATGCTCCCCTAGATATTCCAACAACCTTTCCTTTACTATGGTCTCCATGAGCTTGCCCACAATGGAGGTCAGACTGACTGGTCTGTAATTCCCTGGGTCATTCCTGGGACCGCTTTTGTGGAGGGGCACTACATATGCTGTTCTCCAGTCCTGCAGTACAACACCTGACTAGTTACAGTAACTATTAAATAGGTCTGCCAGTGGCCCTGCCAGCTCCTCAGCCAGTTCCATTAGTATCCTTGGATGTACTCTGTCCGGGCCTGGTGACCTGTCCACCTTCAATGCCAGCAGCCCCTCTCACTCTATCCTCCTCTATCACTACATCTGTGTTCCCCTCACTCCTCTTTTCCCTCCTGAAGGTACTGGTCCATCCTCCCTGGTGAAGATGGAACAGAAGTATTCATTTAGTATTTCTGCCCCCCCCCCCCCATTATCCTCCACCCCTTTGTTAAGTCTAACAATCCCTTCCTTCTTGTTCCTTTTCTCACTTACGTAGTGAAAAAAAGCATTATCCCCTTTAATTCCTTCAGCTATCTGCAGCTCCTTCTGTGCCTTTCCTCGCCGGACTTCCTCACTAGCCAACCTTGGGTAATTTTCCCTATCCACCTCTCTTGGTCTTCCTAAATTTTTTATAGGTCAACCTCTTTTCCCTTACTGCCTGAGCAACCCCAGAACTGAACCAGCTGGACACTTTGATCCTTGTGTTCTCCCCAAGTCTAATGCACTCATCTCTGGCAACCAGTATTCCTTCCTTGATGGACCACCTTTGGTCCACCCCCATATCTGCTCTGATGCCCATCAGATGGCTCCTTAGCCCTTTGCCTATTTTCCTGAAGTCCGCCCGCAATCCAAGATTTTGATCTTAGCCTGGATGCTTTCCCTGCCCATATCCAATCGGAACCACACTGTGCAATGGTCACTTCCACTCAGTGGCTCCCTGAGCAATATTTCCTGTACATGCTCCCCATTTGTGAGCACCAAATCAAAAACTGCCTCAGCTCTTGTTAGTTCAGTGATGCCCAGAGTCAGGAACCCACTCTGCAGTCCTTCCAGGATCACCAGACTCCTAGCATGTTGTGGATGGTATGCTCTAGTCCACCTTGGGCAGGTTAAAATCCCCCACAACTGCCAACTCCCCTTTCCCTGCAGCTTCCAGTATTTGAGAGTTCAGTTCCCTGTCCCTCTCCTCATCCTGATTGGGTGGTCTGTAAACCACCCCCAACCTCACCTTTCTCCCCCTATTGAAACTTAACTTAACCCATAATGCCTCCACCCTCATGCAAATTATTCCCTCCCCGATGTAACCTGCCACCCCTTCCTGACTACTCTGTTCCTCCTGTATAGTTTATATCCAGGGATCGCTAGGTCCCAGTCATGGTGTCATGTTGCTCAAGTCTGTTACTGCAGCTATGTCCACCCTTCTGTCAGCTAATAGTGCCTGCAGGTCGTCCATCTAGTTTCCAAGACTCCACGTATTCAGAGACACCACCCTCCAACTAGAATTTGACCTTCCTTCGGTTCCATTTTATTCACATTTATCCGCTCTGTGTGCACCCATCCACATACCCTTATGTGTTCCTCACCCCCTCCACCCTTTGCCAGCTGTGTTCTCACCCCTTTCACCTCCTCCTTCCAGACATCTTCCATGATCCATCACTGAAGAGAAGTTCGGGCAGGGCCCACAGCCCAGCACCATGGACACGGGGGGGGGGGGGAGAAGGTGAGCACTAGTCCCTTCACAAAAGAAAGGGTCCTACAAGAGCTTGATAAGCTCAGGGTGGCAAGGCAATGGGACCTGATGGCATACATCCCAGGGTACTAAAGGAGCCAAGGGTAGAACTAGCAGAGCCATTATCAGAACTGTTTAGAGAGTCTCTGAGCAGAGGAGAGGTCACAGAAGACTGGAGAAGGGCTCATGTGATCCCACTCCACAAGAGTGGTAGCAGGGAGGAGGCAGGAAACTACAGACCAGTCAGTCTTACCTCAGTAGCGGGCAAGATTATGGAGACATTCCTTAAGGAAAGGATAGTGCAACACCTGGAATCCATAGGAGCACAGGATCCAAGACAGCATAGGTTTACAAAAGGAAGGTCCTATCAAACTAATCTCATCTCCGTTCCCCCAGGATTTTTAAAATGTTAGCCACTGTGGCTAAAGTGACCCCCGGCTGTTTAGCCACTATGTGAAATCATGAGCCACAACATGATATACACTGCCAAATTAGTTATTCTAAACCACGTACTATACTATTGCTAAAAATGGCATGAACAGAATGTTTTAGCCTCTGTGGCTCGAGTAACTTTAAAAATCGTTAGAAATTTTAGCCACACGCTAAAAACATTCGCCGGTGGCGAGTGGCTAGTGAGAACATAGCTCATAGCTTTCTTTGACTGGGTAACCACAGTGGTGGACAAAGGGGGAGCAGTTGATGTCTCCTACCTTGACTTCAGCAAAGCTTTAGATACTGTTCCATATAGAAGATTGATTAATAAGCTGGGTAGGCTCGGAGTGGGTCAGAAGTTGGTCAACTGGGTGGCAAACTGGTTGACGGGCAGAAAACAGAGTGATGGTAAACAGTATACAGTCAGAAGAGATGCAAGTCACAAGTGGGGTACCTCAGGGATCAGTCCTGGGGCCAGTCCTCCAATATCTTCATTAGTGACATTGCAGACGGACTGGAGGGTAAGGTTTGTCTATTTGCAGAGGACACCAAGATCTGCAACAAAGTAGATGATCCAGATGGGGTGGACAAAATGAGAAGAGATCTGGCTAAACTAGCAAAATGATTGGAAAAGTGGCAACTCGGGTTTAATGCAAAGAAGGGCAAGATCATGCACATAGGGAAGAGAAACCCTGAAGCCACCTATAGGCTGGGAGTGGAGTTGCAGGCAGTCACAAGGGAAGAAAGAGACGTGGGCATCATCATCACCGATGACCTGAGATCATCCAAGCAGACCACTAAAACAGTAGGTAAGGCTGGGGGTGTTAGGGTGTATTAGTAGGGGTATCACAAGTCGGAAGAGGGAGGTAATAATCCCTCTTTACAAGACACTGGTTAGACACCATCTGGAGTACTGTGTGCAGTACTGGAAGCCACACATTCACAAGGACATTAACCAAACTGAGGCAGTCCAGAGAAGGGCAGTCAAAAGGGTGCATGGACTGCATCAGAAAACATATGAGGACAGATTAACGGAGCTCAATATGTAAACCCCAGAGCAAAGGAGGGAGAGAGGTGATATGATCAAAACATTCAAACACCGCAAGGGCATTAAAGTCAAAGTCTAACATGTTTCAATGTAAGAAAAATACCAGGACAAGAGGACACAGCATGTGATTAGAGGGATGCCGATTAAGGGGTAATTGGAAGAAGTTCTTTTTCACAGAAAGGGTGGTGGATGCATGGAACGGCCTACCTCAGGAAGTGGTGGATATGAATACAGAGTAGGGCTTCAAACAGGCATGGGATAGGCATAAGGGAGCAATACATACGAGTATGAATAGATAGGACACTGACAGAGCAAAGGCCGATGGCACATTTATAAGGTAGAAAAAAAAAATTGGACTGACTGGATGGGCCTTGTGGTCTTTATCTGCTGTCACCTTCTATGTTATCACTGTGGGCTACAGCTTATGAGGTGATAGCTGCCTTGTCAGACACCTGGGTCGTTCCCCCCCCCCCCACACACACACACACACCAGACAGAAGACGGTGGGGCAAGTCTATGTTATCAGACCTGTTTATTACTCACACATTGCATTTCACATGTAACCAATGTTTGATTTACCCCGCTTCATCCAGCTTCCACTGGTGTAACTGCAAGAATTCAAGTTTTATAATACAATATGGAAACTCAATAAAAGAAAACTGTAAAAAATGTTTAAAGTGTGTTACCACCCTTTCATCTTTTGCCTACATGAGCAATGGTGTGTATATATTTATATCCATCCATAATGTATCTATACATCCCCCCCCCCAAAAAAAAAAATCCAGGATGCATTAGTACACACACACACACACACCACTGCCTCCTGGAACAAAGGCACAAATTATTGACGATGTTTCTTACAAACAATATTTTCCAACCAGTCAAAAGTCGGTGGTTGGAGAGCATTTTAAGCGCCAAAGGCCAATGTCCTCAACGGACGGACAGGGTACCGTACTGAACTACTGACTAATGAACTGCACCAGTAAATAACCGTTTACGACAAATATGTGCTTAAACTGAACGTTTCCTGGGAAAGTGCCAGCCATCGGCAAAACCGCCACGATACAGTAGTATCTCCTCAATGGGGCGTGCGTTCATAACGGTAACAAAACGAGGGCCAGCCTGACCCCTACTGTACTTCTAGGGATTCAGTTCGGAAAATCGTGAACGGGGTTGGGGGCCGCACCTGCAGAACTTGGAAGTGAGTGGATTACATTATCTGACACAAACCATCAATGCGAGGATCAGTGTTAAACCACAACTTCCACTGAAATAAATCTTTACAAATTCGATTCTAGTGGGACCTCAGTTACCGTGACCCACATAAGGGAAACGAACTGTTTCTAACCAGCCTGTTTTTTGTTTCAATTCATTGGTAATGGTAACTAGGTACTTAGTGTACGACCAACTGGACAAAGAGCCCATTCTCGTTTGGCGGAGATACGACCCGAGAGCATTAGCGTGATGAAGTATTTGTCACAAAATACATATGGGAATCAACCCCAGCTCTCTCCATGTAGTACCAAGCTCGTATACAGTTCGTGGCATATTCCTCAACCTTTTGTCACCGACACGAAAAATGAGGAACATATAGATACAAGCTCAGTGAAAAAAAATCGTTTACTCGAAAACGTTTGAGGATATATCTCAAAATGCTGAATTTCTTTTTTCAATACTGAATTTACAGGACATTCTCTGTGCGAGTAGCACTTTTTCCATTAGAGACAGTGCAATTTCGACGGACGTGAGCGATGTCCCCTAACCGAGGACCGCACATAAATACGACTTGTTGCTCTACGCTATAACGCCATATAATTTGTCTAGTCGTATAAAACTATGTAGCTGCTACTGACTGGCCCATTCAAAACGTCTCCAACAAAGTTCAGAACACAAGTATATCCGTAAAAGTTGCATAAACAGCGAACATTAGCATACAGTAAAGCAATGGCCCATTTATTCTGTGGTCCACATCCAGTGCCTCACTCTTGGTACTAGTCGCGGTCGTCGATGCATTATTGGTAAAATAAAAAAAATATGGCCGACAACAAACACGTGAATAAAACTTGCTCGACCCGTCAACCAATGCCAATATTTCTAAAAGACACGCATTGCGAGAAAACACGATATATGACTCACCATTTCAAACTGGAACAGGGCAGATGAATAAATACCTAAAACTAGGAAACTAAAAACAACCTACTAACACTATCAGACAACCAACCAGAACATAACCACTAATTAAAATGCCGCTTGCGACGTCCACGTCTTATACAGGTGGTGGAATTCGCGTCGGGCGGTCTATTAATCACGGGGAGGACGAGCACAATACTTCAGATGCTATATACAAGAAATAAACTGTATGCCAATCCAGATAGGCAACAGTGTTTCCGCCGACATAACAACTACAAACTGTATGTAACTGTGCAGAAAAATAAGTCCGATAGCACTCTTCGTCAACAATTAAACACCTTCACCCCCCCGTCCATTCTAGTAAAAAAAGGAAGCTCCCTCTTGGTGGTTACTCTGCCGCCAATAGGCAGGGGAGCGATTGGCCGGCATGCAACAGGTAAGTGAGCTATTGGCTGGAATGCATCACACTTTGCTAGTTGATGTGCACGCGCTCGCGTGCTGAGTGGAGAAAACAGGCATACAGACACTTCGGGTTGGAGTATGTACCATCCCAGCCACCACCTGGCATGTACGGTTTCCCACTCTTCGGTGGTAGTCGCTCCTGTTTAGTTGCAGCTTTGGAATCAACGTGCGAAGTCTTTGATGACTGTTTTCGGTTAGCATTAAAACGCTATCACTGTAAATCCAGACATTGAGATCTAATCTAAAAAAAATTTGACATTGGATTATGAAACGCCGCTCCATCCTCTGTTTGGCTACTAAGGCACAATGTTGTAACTATTTTCATCAGTTACTGAAAATCTGCTGTGAGAGATTGCTATGATCTTTGTTGTTTTTTTTTTGGGGGATTTGTCTCACGCCAATCACAGTAGAAAAGTGTTTTGATGGCGAGGAGCTGTGTATTTGTGCGCCAATACTTTAATTGGAGGGATAAAGAATTTTTCCACAATGGACAAATCTCCCTAAATAGGTCCCCTGCGCGGTCTGCCTGTCACATCTTCAATATCCCATTCTGTCGTACCTCTCATACATAGAATTCGATTACCTACAAGGGCCCCACGTCTTACAACTATTTGTTCCCTGAAGTTCTTGCCTGTAGCTCAATCAGTTCTTTCAGCTGCACCCTCAAGGACCACCACCGGTGATGAAAGTGAACAGGAACTCAGTTCCTGTACCATTTTTTGCAGCAGGAACGGAGTTCCTGTACTTCCCACTGACACTGGAACTGAAATTCTTAAACCAGCAACATAATGACTGTTTCTGGCCCTGTGACCTGAAATTAGGGTTTCCATAACAACATTTGACTTGTACAACAGTGCTATTTTTGCTAGAAATACTTCAGTATCTCTAACTGAATCTACTAGTGTCTAAACAGATAAATGTGTGTTGGCACAGCTATCCTTCAGATTGAAGATCTTCATTTAGGGTTACCACCTGTCCCTATTTTCGCAGGACAGTCCTGATTTGGGCAGCTGTGTCCTGCAGAAAAACATGAAAAATACTAAATGTCCTGACATTATGGTAGAAAAAATATTTTCTGATTTTCCTCTAAAATGTTGCAAAAAACTATAATACCTTAACTAAAATACCTTAAAATAATAGAAAACACAAGAAACAACTAAAAAGCTACAACACTTAGTCTTAATTCTTATTATTTAGAGAAAACATGTCTGCTGCTGGTCAAGATGACACATTGTCCAGCAAAAAATCCAGTTTCAGTGAGAAATGTCCCACTTTGGGCTTCTTAAAAGGTGGTAACCCTATCTTCATTCTGCATTTCATATTTGCTAGTGCTTGAGTTCCTGTACTTCTTGTGCACCACTGACCACCACCTCAAATCTACTAACTGTGTGTGCCCTGGACATCCTCCCCTCTGAATATACTAAAATATTTTGTTATTGTCCCTCTCATCAAATATTTTATGCTATTTTCCCTCCTTTCTAACTCCTACTTCCTTCACTCTTCTCCCCCGTTTCTGCCTCTATGTCTCCCCCAGCGCCTGCCTCAAATACACCCTGTCTGGGTGTTTTCCCAAGTTTGCTCCCTATGACTATTTGCTTCTGTATGAAATGCTTTCCACATATATAAATCTGCTGTAATCAAGTGTATATTCTGTATAATTTCGCACCTCACTGTATCATGTTTTAACTTATTAATTCTGTACTTTTGTGTCCAGTTGTTTTGTAAAAATATCTGTACAACTGGACGTTTGTAAGCATAGGCATTTGTCTAAATTAATTATTGTCCGACATTGGCTGGACAATTTACTTCCCTCTTTTAGAGAATGGCACTCTGAGATGCTCCAGGCCCTGGAAATGGAGAAACATATTGCCCGAAGGCAAGCCCGTCAGGATAGCTTTTTGAATCGATGGGGCCCTCTACTAGCTCTTCTACCTTTAGCACAGTCTCCTTAAACGTCGAGGGCTGTTTTTGCCAGGTAGCCAGCCCCCCCCCCTTTATGATGTAGGGGGGCTGAGGACTGTTCCCTCTTCTGCCCATTTCGGCTATCTCCTCTATCTTTTCTTCCCCCTTCTCTAACATAGCTACTCCCTTGGCTGTACTCTGGGGTGGGTAGGATTTTTTTTTTTTTGGGGGGGGTATGGGGATTTTGTATGGGTGTTCGGCTGTTTTTTTTTTTCCTCATCTTTGTTTGGTATTACTGTGTACATTCACCTTGATGTTATTGATCAGAACATAATGGCTGTTCTTTGTTATTTGTTCTTTTCTTGTTTTGTACTTCCATATTATAATGATTTTTCTACTGATACAGTTACAGTTGATATGTTGTAGATCTGTTGGTAAATACTCAAAAGTATATTTAGTTCGAAAAACATGGGTATTTTTGCTCACATACTCTCCAGTATAAAGCAAAAATTGATTGATTTATGTGGCACCCAACAGCTCTCTGTAGGGCATGGCTCTGTACAAGAGACTTCATGAACACACACACACATATGTATGTTAATTTGCCACATGCTCATGGGCTACAGTTCCACAGATGATATATTAATTTCAGTTTAAACATCTACAGTATGTAGAAATGTTTGTTTAGCCCTCAAGATTTACGCAAATGCCTGGAGATGCTCTGCTACTGTGTATAATTGAAGTTGTTTACCTATGGTTCTGTTGTTGTTTCCAGGACGAGATATGAGTGCTGTATTGGTTCTCTTTATGCAAATCACAAAGCTCAAATCTGTTGGAAACATAGTTTTTTGTCAGTAGAAAAGGACCTTTAGGCCCATCCAACCTGCCCCTTGTCTCAGCCTATTCCATCATCACTGACCCTAGCTGGTCATAGATTTCTCTCCTCCATCCCCCATTCCTCTACCTAATATGGCCCTGTGCCTATCCAAGGCATGCTTGAAGCTCCCCACAGTCTTTTCCTCCACTGCCTCCTCTGACAGGCTGTTCCAGTCATCCACCGCTCTTTTCATAAAGTAGTATTTCTGCACACCTCTCTTAAACTTTCCACCTCTTAGCTTCATTGCATGCACACTTGTTCTAGTACTTTCCATTCTCTGAACTAGATCCTCTACTTGCATCTCGTTCACTCCTGTGAGGTACTTGTAGATTTCAATCAAGTCCCCTCTCGCTCTTTTCCAGAGTGTACATGTTGAATTCCTTCAACCTTTCTTAGTATGGCTTCTCATGCTGGAGGAAGCTCTGCAGTACATGGGGCAGAGCCCCCCTTTTTTTTTTTTTCCCAACCAGGACAGGTGTCCTGGTGTACAGCTGCCACTAATAAAAGGGGTCTGAGAAATAGGCCTTTTTGTGGTGCTCCATGTTGTCAGTGGGTAGTTAGTATACAGTATATGGGCAGTGTGCACCCCTACTAGGGGAGATGGCACAACCCAAGGCTGCAAACCAGCATAAAATCTTTGGCACGTGAAAATGCCAAATAGCAGAGAGACTCCTGTCTTTGCTGTGCCATCGAAGGTGAAGCAGCATAAAATATTTCCTCGGAAAAAAATCTTGTTTTTTCTGTGTCTAACATTGCAGAGTTGCACTTCTGCAGGGCAGATTGGTGCTACCTCACAGAACTCGAAAGGAAAGATTAGAATAGCAACGCCCCCTTCCGAGGCACGTAAAGCATGCTGCATCTTTTGGATGGCAAAAACGTGATGTCTCTGGGGGTTGTCGTTAGATAACATTTGGGCACTTATTAAGTACAAAGGGCACCGGAGGAAAGTTCTTTCAGCCTGACAACCTATTCTGTCCATATATTTGCTCTGCTGGCCCTCTCAACTTCAGACTGGGGCCAGGGAGCACTTAAAGAAATGAAACATGAGTTTACTGCAGCTGACAGCCGCATGTATATTCTGCCTGGTCTTCTCCCGAACTTGCAGATCAGGACTGGTGAAGTAGACACTCAAAATGAGAGACAAGGTGGGACACAGCATCATCAAACTAGGAAAATTGGCTAGTGTAAGGGCTGGGGAATGGTTCAGATAGGATGGGGAGGGGGGTTGATCTGTGGCAATGAAGAATTGTCCCAGGGTGTATCAAGTAAAAGAGCAGTGCAGCAGATAGTGTGTTGGGGGGGCGGGGGCTGTGTGGTGATCCTGGTCCATGGCGGGGTTGGGGGGGTCTGGTCTGTATTACTGAAGGATTGTCCCAGTGGTGTATCACCTAAAGGAGAGCAGTGCAGCAGATAGTGTGTTGCAGGTGCCAGGATGGTTAGGTGGTTAGGCTGTCCCAGGTGCTGAGTGACTTACAGGTGCAGAGATGGTGGTCATGTGGGGTTTGGTGGCTGGTCCAAGCCTGTGGGATTGGGGTGTTCTAGCTGTAGGAGTGGTGCCATAGGTGGGCCTGGGA
This sequence comes from Neoceratodus forsteri, assembly GCA_016271365.2. Lineage (NCBI taxonomy): Eukaryota > Metazoa > Chordata > Ceratodontiformes > Ceratodontidae > Neoceratodus > Neoceratodus forsteri. The sequence goes on along the minus strand of CM057456.1, from coordinate 1,178,098,523 downwards.
GCTTGGAGGGTGATCCAGCAATGGGGAGGGGTGGATAGTCTCTAGGGTAGAATGTGAGGGTGTTTGGCTGGCGGGGGGCCTAGACCAAACTTTTGTGGGATGGTCCAGTGAGAGATAGGGGGGGAGCAGCTACAGAGACAGTAGTCTGCTGAGGGAGGCTGGTTGGGGTGGTAGTTTGAGGGAATGATTCAGCTACAGGGAGTATGCTTGACATAGGGCTGAAGGCTGGTCCAGATGCAAGGAGGCTAGATGGGGGTCCAGCTCTAGGCAGGGTGGTGGGCTAGGCTCTGGTCTAGGGAGGGCTGTTGGCAGAGGAGGAGTTATGCTGCTGTCCCTGTGTATGGGGGGGGGGAGATTTAAATTGACTTTATATTCCTGGTGTAAAGTGATCTCTCTCACAAGAGCCTGTATCACTTGGGGCACCTAAGAACACTAAAACAAGGAATTGTGTTCCCTGTATATCCATGGCACTCCCACTTCTTACCTTCAGGTTATGTACGCCTAATAGGCTGCTGATGCACACGTGACCTTAAGATCGGATATCTGTCTAATGCCAAGCCCGTTCTGCATCCCATAATCCTCAGTTTTCAACGTGTGCATCTGACCAGGCTGCAGCACCTCGCCAAGCTCCTCTAATCATAACGTAGGCATTATGAATAAGAAGTATTACGTTTCTAAGAATAATATAAATTTGATAAGTGCCCTTTGGAGGGCAGCTGAAAATATGATTTGAATTGTGGCCTTATCATCTGTGGGACACCCAAGATTAGGAAAGAAAGGCATAGCCAACTGTTGGTTAGGGCTTGCATCAATCAGCGTCATTTTTTAGATCCAAATAGCAGAAATATATAGCCAGCATTATAGGGAGGAATTAATTCTGTCTACTTGACTAAACTTAAGCATGTTTGAATGTGGCGCCTCCCAGGGTCATCCTCCATGACTGCCATCCCTCATTTAGCATCAGCAGAACATACACCCTTGCAGGCAATGGGACAAGCCCACAATTTGTAACGCTGTGCACTCCCCTTACGCAGCGGAGTGCACTGGCGACTGCCCGACACCACATCCTGCTCTGGTACGCTCTCCTTACACAGCGAAGTGTACCTACAGGAAAAGGGGCACAAAAAACATGGTCCCGTATTCACTGGAATCCCCCTAAAAGAAAAATGCGCTAAAGACGAGCACTCCACTGCAATCCCCACTTACCAGAGCCACATTCAAAAGCAGGCCAAGACCCATGCTCTCGCCCAACAGAGGAGGCCAGGGAACAGGAGTCTATCCTCAAAATGGCCACTCCTGCTTGGAATGCCAGCACTCTCCCATTCTTGCCAAATCCTCCTAAGGCAGCACAGGACTGCTCCCTCCCCGCCATCTTAGGCATGACACTGGCATCTCGTGCATGCATGCGCACTACATGCCACGCCGCCATCTTTTGAGGGGCATAATCACTAACGGATCTCCATCACGGAGAGATGCAGGGCATTCATTAGCTCTTCTCAAGAGTCAAATAAAATTAAAGTCCCCCACATGGACATTTGGGGGGGGGGGACACTCTTCACATAGAAGAGCCAGAGAAGATTTCCCCAGCAGACTAACCTGCTACATTAGTGGCATGCTGCATTACAGAGGAATGACAATTACTGGTAAGGCTCTTAAAGGGGAAGTACCCCCTATTCAGACAAAGTGTTATTAGGAGCCCCTACACTGTACCACTCAAGGGGAGACGCCACAGTACTCACAAAGAATTACCGCTAATTACAGATAATGACAATAAGGTACATTATGGTGATATATAGGCAATTAAGAGGGGGACCCTCCCAGAAATATTAAAGGTGTCCCATTGTCATTCACAGATGTCCAGTTCAACAAACTGCCTGTCATGCAAGTCACCCCTACTTCCACATCAAAGAGGGGTCATCTGCCCTGACTGTGAACATGAGTCCCCAGAACAGGGAATGGAAACCCAGGAATTCAAAGGGCCATGGACTAGTCTGCCTTGACAGACTTGGCAGGTCGACCCGGCCACGATTGCCCTCCAAAAGGCCACAGCGGCCATGATGGAGAGCCAACAGACGTTCATGCTGAAGGTCGTAGAACGCATGACAGCCATGAACAACCCCAACCCAAGCACCAACAGGTCATCAGGGGCGGGTCCCTCAAAACAAAACAAGGACACAAGCGCCAATTTGGCACAACCACAATCCCCTCTCTACACAAATCAGGAGGACTCGATAACTATCAGGAGGATCCTGACCATCAGGATGAGGGGGAACCAGACTCCCCTATCGACAGCGATCATGAGCCTGACATAGAAACCCCTCCGGAGGACCCCCCTCCACCACAAGAGGGCACTTTCATATCATCCAAACTATTTCCTATAGACAATATAATGGACCTGGTTAAATGGATCTGTACCACACTAGGATTCAAACTGACTCAGCCAGCTCCAGAGAGTGAATTAGACCCCATGCTACAATCTCCCTCCAAACAGGAAAATTACTTTCCAGTATGTCCAGCCCTGAATGACTTAATCAAAGAATGGGAATCCTCCAACCCCGCCCGACTGCCAGAGAAACAGGCCTAGGACAGAATGTACCCTCTGCAAGAGGACAAGGTCAAAACTTGGTGCTCGGCACCTAAGATGCATCCCAAAATTGCAGAACTAAACAAGAGAATGGTACTCCCAGCAGAAGGTACAGCCGCACTAAAGGACCCAGTGGACAAGAGAATGGAGGACCTGCTCAAAAAAATGTACGAATTTTCTGGTCAGGCAGTCAGGGAAGCCACATCGGCATTTTATATCTCCAGAACCCAAATAAGGTGGTTGGAGGAAGTAGACAAGAAACTAACGCCTAAATTCCATGATGCCAAACTATTACAGTATTCACTAATGGTGGCCAGATACCTGGGGGACATGTCCATAGACTCATTAAAGATTAATACCAGATCCGCAACTGTCGCCAATAGGGCCAGACGTGCCCTATGGCTGAAACTTTGGGCTGCGGATAACGAGTCCAAAGCCCAATGAGTTCCTAAGATGGAGAGGACAGGGCAGAGATAACAACCCCAACAAGGATTCCGGTTCTCTACCATCACACACAGGGCATGCTTACAGGCACAGGAACTGAGGCGACAGAAGGCATAGTGGTAGTTTTCGTGAAAGAAAGAATGCCACCCAAACGAAACCCAACTATCAAAACGGGGTTGGGGGGGACCAGTACTGCTCCAGAGGAGGGTACACAAGAGGAAGATTCAGTAGCCAAAGAGGGATGAATTTCAGAAAATTCACCCCATGACTGCCCGAGGAACAAAACCTTACACCAACAACCAGTATCACCTCAAACAATAGCCATAGGAGGTCGCCTACAACAGTTCAGCACCATATGGACCAGGACATCATCAGACAAGTGGGTGAACAAAGCCATCACAAAGGGTACGCTATCGAATTCCAGGAAAAAATGGACAAGGAAAGATGCATAGTATCACCACTAGCAAGGAAAAAGTGGTCCGCACAAGTGCAGACCATCCTAAACAAGTTACTAAAATCAAGGGTAATACAACCAGTATCACTAGAGGAAAGGGCCAAAGGAATCTACTCAATATTCTTTTTGGCCCCAAAGAAGACAGGGGATTTACGACCAGTTTTAGACCTCAAACTAGTGAACAGATATAATGTTCCCTCTAATTTTTAGTCTCTGTGGGTGGGCGACTGATATGTGTGTGCGGCACTCTGTGCAAAACAATTGATTCATGTGCGCAAATTGGGTGGCCCAAACAAGTGATATATTTTATTGCCAGTAAACAGTAGAAAATATAACCAAACATTCAAATACTCAATGCAAAGTATAAATATACATTCTGACACAGTCTGAAACTTGGATGTGCATTGTGCGCCATAACAGTATGAACTGTAAACGTGTAAACTATGTACATTTTAAAGAGTCTTGCATGCATCTAAAAGGGGTGCTGCTGATGATGCATTGCTAAGAAATCAACATTTACTGTTTTTTCTCTCCTGTGTTCCCATTCTTCCAGTGGACTTATATTTTATTATGATCCATTTTTCCTCCAGATGTTAAAAACAATTTTGTTTGCATCAGCATATCTAAATGGCTTTCTTCCAAGCAGTTTCTTTGTTTGCTCTTAATGCAGTTCATGAGGCTGAAGCCTCTTTCACAGTCAGCACTAGAAGCTTGGAATGTAGTAGTAGTACAATTTATTGTTCAGCATAAAGCAGTTATAATAAACTAAAATCAGGACAAAGTAAATAAATATAAATAGACAATAAATAAATCAACAAGGAACTTAAATATCTTTACAGTGCAATTCAATTTTACAGAGTACCTTTTCACCTAAAAAACCTCCACAGGACTTCAAGTCCCCCTAATAAACTTTACAAATGAGTTGAGATTAAAAATCTTGCAAAAATCTCTTCCCATGTTCTTCTCTTTCATAGTAAACAAATATTCCACAAGATCGTCCAGGGGGAGGCCAAGATACCCCCAGCAGTTTTTTTTCCTAGTTAATTTGTACCTAGGACACAAGAGTACCACATGTTTGAGATCATCTATAGTCCCCACTCCACATTTACAATATGGAAAAAGTACCCTCTCTCTTTTGTCTGAAATGAATGCATTGAGCATTATAGTTTTCAGTTCCGAATCTTGTATATATTCTTCTTTGTTTAGGACAGGTTACAAAAGAGAGATATGGCTCATATCCCCATGAAATCTTTACTTTTTTATAAAAACCATATAGCTTAAGCTTGGAGAGTTGAACATAGAAATAATTTATGTCATAAGTCAATAAGCCTCAATTTGACATCCTGCCTAATCTCCTCAAATGGTCTCGTGTAAATTTTATATAGGAGGTGGCCCAATTCGACCGGCATTATTGTTTCCTTAATAAGTCGAATAAAGGGATGTACATATCCCATGCTGGTCAATTTGATGGCTTCCACTACACACATTCTGGGATATCTTTGTTTGGGCAAAAGAAAAAGTTTCAACAGAAAGAGAATCTGCCGTTCACAGATGAGAAAATTCAAGGAACGTTGTCCTACCTCCAAGGCAAGAATACAGCCTGGAGTTCCATTTAAAAACATTAAGATGTATTTATAGATTTTATTCAGAATTATTTCTAATTCTCTAACCTTAGTATAACCCCAGATTTCAGAGGCACATAACATGCTCGTTCTTATTTTGGCATTAACAATTCTTAATACCCCACTCACTGATGACTTACCCATCTTGCTGTTAAATATTTTTAGGGCATTTACAGAAGATCCCATTTTAAATTGAATAGCCTCCAAATGTTTGGTCCAAAATAGGCTATAGGCAAAATGGGCACCTAAATAGTCATAACACTTAACAGTGTCTATATGGTCACCGTTTAGCCTAAAGCCTACCGTATTCTTGGTTTGAGAGCCAAAGACTACAATGTTGGTCTTGCTGAGATTAACTTTTAGTTTCCTTTGTGAACAGAGAGATTCAAAGTGAGCCAATTTTCTTTTAAGACCTAGGACTGAAGTAGAGAGCAAGACTAAATCGTCTGCATATGCTAAACATTCAATCCTTTGATCATTAATTTTTGGAGTATGAAAATCTGGGTTCCGTAGCTGATCCAAGACTGTATTAATGTAGCTGTTCAATAGAGTGTGGGCCAAAATACATCCCTGTCTACCCCCCACATTTGTCTCAGATCTATCAGATGACCAAAATATCTGTGTTGTGGGCTCAGGATCGCCATATAACTTTATGGACTCCACCATGTTTCTGGAGATATAAAATCCTAATGCTCTTTCCAAGAGCAGCAACAAATCTTTCCTAACTTTCCTATGAGAATCCTTGAGTGAAACCTTCCCCCCAAAGATAGTTATGGTCCTACTCAGCCATACTTCTCTTTGCTTCAGTACGTGATCCTCTATCACTCCCAAGATTTTTCTCTGTGCTGTCGTAGCCTTCTCACTCTGCACCTCCCTATGGAGAATCTCTTCTTGGGAAGGATAAGACTGTGTAGGAACCATTATACATGATAGCTTCATGTTTAGCTTGGAGTGTAGCACATACATCAATAAGTTTAGCCACCATGCTGTACTGCACGTTGGTCAAAGCAAAGTGGATCATGTCAGTAAAGGATTTTAATGATCCTCCCTTTATTTTTTTAGCAACTATAAATCTGAAGTCATTGTACTGGCTAACAATTTCTGCCTGATCCACTGATGAAAATAAATAGTCCTGATATTTGCTGTACAGTTTCTCAATATTTGATAAGCCAAACTCAAAGCTGCAGTATGGCACTGCTGCAAAATCAAAGGCATATCAGTCAGAAAGTTCACCTGCAGGAAATCAGCTGTCCAGATGATCACATAACAGGCCAATGAATTGCAAAATTGCTGTTGTGTTGTGCTTACTTCTGCTGTGCAATTAGCCAAAAGCAGTTTTACTGGTTGGCTCCAGTAGACAGTTTCACCCAGGTACTTGCTTCTGATCTTTTTTTTATTTTTGCCCTAGCAATCTGTACAGCTTCAACTGTTGTTAGACCACTTTCTGAAACATCTTAGACAACTCTGTAAACTCCAAAAGTACATCATTTAATAATGTTTTGGCAATGTGGTATTCAGGGTAGGAGAGCTTCTTAAAGCCGTACTTAGCAATGGGATCTTTGATGGATGCATGCATAATTGTATGTGATGTCATTTACCCTAGGTATGGTTTACAATGACTATGCTGGGTATTGTCAAGCTCAATGGGGGGTTTAAAATATATTTTTGCAATCTAGTGAGTGAGTCAGTGTGATGTGAGAGAGGAGATGCATTTAGGAGACTGTATTTCTCTTCCATTCTGGATCCCATACTAAGCGCAGTCTGAATTTATGAAATTAAATGAAAAAGAAATTTTTTTGCGCTACTATTTCTTGTTGTCTATTTTAGAATTATTATCCCCATGTAGCCAACATGGGCAACCTTTTACAAGCACTGATTCATTGAATCTCAAATGTGTATAGAATATGAGACCCTGTTTTAAAGAGTAGCGCAATCTCCATCTCTCTAGACATATGTACAGTTAGTGTGTCAGCCTGCTAATTGAGAAGGTTATACCCATCCTAGCCCCCAACAAATACATAAAAAAAAATGACACAAACAAACAGTAGTTTGCTTTGATGCTTTTATTGTGAAAAAAAACAATAGTTTTCCCATTTTCTTGTACTGAAAAAAAAAAAATGAACACACTTTCAACGGTGAGGCTTTAAATCCATTATAAACACATTTTGTATTTGAGACGCTGCTTGGGGAGGAGGCAGATTACACTGAAGTTGTGCAACTTTAAAACTGAAATAATATAATATACACCCTGTATCAGAGAATCTCTCGCATTGCTTTGTTGGGGGAGTCTACTAAACAAATAAAACATGCCATTTCTGTGAACAGCAGGGGAATACTGTTCATTATCAAGTACTGTCTTACTGAAAAGAGGTGTCAAGCTGAAAAACATTGCTGTAACTGCAAAGCCGATTGGTTGGAATTTTGCAGATCGGTTCCATTGTTCAATAGTGGAGCAAGAGTGAGATGTCTGGCTTGTTAAAGTTAATGGGTTGTGGCCTCGGGGTGGGCATACAATGTTTCGTTCCCATTCGCTTTCATGTCCTGCTGTCTGAGTCTAAAATCTGAGTGACTATAGTCACTACTTCATGAACATGAGGATCCCTGTCAGCTGCTTTGTGCGCTACTACTGAAGCCGTGTGCGGGTTATTTCTGACTGCTGTCTAGCATGCGTCTGCGCACACCTTAGGGGAACATAAGTCAAGATAGGTCCCTCCCTCCCTGATGTGTGAACACCATCCTCATATTAAAAATTCTCTGGTAGTGTAGTGGTCCTCTCCCCCTCATCGAGGTCAATCCCTGTCCCATTAATTTTATTTTCATTACCCTGTTAGTCTAGTGGTCTCTCTCCTCCCTGAACCACATCCTGTTAAAACCCATTCCCTCCGTGATGGTCTAGTGCACCCCCTGTCAGATAATCACTCCACTCTGCTCCCCCATCCCAAGTCCCGGTCGGCGTCAATCCAGGCCCTCCTCTCACCTCCTCGGCTGGTTGCAGACTGAGCTATGAATGAGCATGTGCTATCTAGTATGCGCTTATTCATAGCTCAGTCAGTGGCCATCTGAGGAGGTGAGAGTAGGGCTGTGCTGGTTGCCAACTGGGACTTGGGATGGGTGGAGCAGGGCGGTGGTTGATTATCTGACAAGATGAGGGGGTGGGGGTGTAGTAGACCACCACAGAGGAGAATGTTTTTTTTGTTTTTTTTTTTTTAATTCTCCCTGCGACCTGAAACTCTTTTGGGCTACCTCTGCTCGTTGGCTGCTCTACTGCTGACCTGATCCCCTACCTCCTCAGAGGGTATGCTGCCCCTCCTCCAACCTCCGACCTGGAACCCCCCAGCTCTGAGCCCATCCGATGCTCTATCTACAATCTAGTGCCGACTGGGGAGGAGGAGGAGGGGAGAGGGATGGAGGCAAGGTCCGGTGTTGGCGTGTGGCAGTGGAGCGGAAAGAAGCCATCGCCTATCCAGGCGCAAGGGTTTTTTTCCTTCTTGTGTGCTTGTCCCTCACGCCCGGCCATGCAATGATGTCAGCACGGAAAGGTCCATAGATGTTGGCCGCACCAGTCCCGGTTTTGATCCCGGCGTCAGTAGTACCTCCGGTCTCCACCGGAGGCCACTATTGTGCCAGGATGTCCCTGGATCCCACCCCAGGAAGAGGAGAGCTGTCCTCTGGACGTTCAATCCTACTCCCTCCCTGCCGACCCCCAGCACCCAGGCTAGTTTCCGAACCCAGGTCGCTGGTGTGGCGTCCAGCGCCTCAATCCTCAGCGTCATCAGGCCGGGTGGGGAATGGGTTTTAATGGGATGGGGATTGGGGACAGAGGAACTCAAACAGTGCCATTGTGGTGCTGGTGACAGTCCTCCCATCACCCATCTGTCTCTCCATTCACTCACCTGTCCCCCGTGGCCACAACAGCTTTCTGGTAGGTCTCTGTTCTGGGCACTGCTTCAACACAGTGCAGACCTCCAAGCACCCCCCCAAACAGATTGCCATGCCAGCAAACCTCATACAGCCTGATTGCGGTGTTGGCATTATCCCCCTGTCACCCATCTGACTATCACCAGCCCTGCCTATGCAGTGACCCCCCAGGGCCCACTGTATGCAGGCACCCCCCCAACACACTGCCATGACAGTGGACATCTGGTACTCTCCCAACACAGTAGCATGACGGTGTAACTCATATAGCCCCACTGTGGTATTGGTGCTACCACTCTCATTACACATCTGACTCGCACTAGCCCTCCCTGTTTATTGCGCCATCTCCCATGACCCTGGCAGCCTCTTGGTGCTCAGCATGTGGCCCCACAACACACTGGCATGGCAATGGAGAACATACAGTCTCATTTGGGTGCTGGTGCCATGCCTTCTGTCACTCATCTGTGTCCCACCAGCCCTCTCCATTCAGTCTCCTGTTCTCCATGACCCTGGTAGGTCTCTGTCTTGGGTGCTGCATCAACACAGTGCCATGCCAGCCGACTTCCAGATGATCCTGAAACACACTGACATGGTAGCAGATCTCATACAGCCCTTTTGAGGTGCTGGTGTTACTTCCTCCCATCACCCATCTGTCTCCCACCAGCCCACCCTATGCACTGCCAAGCCCCCCGGCTGCCCAGCGTGCAAGTGCCCCCCCAACACACTCCCATGGCAGCGGGGATTAAAGCACCACCACAACACACTGGTATGGTAGCAGAACTCATACAGCCCCATTGTGGTGCTGATACCACCCCTTGCTGTCACCCATCTGTCTCCCCCAGCCCTCCCTATGCGCTGCCTGATCCCCCATAACCCCTGCAGCCTCCCGGTAGATCTCTAGGGAGTACTTTGGGGTGTGGTGCCCGCAGTGCCCCCCCCCATTATGCCCAGCATATCGGTGACCCCACCCCCCAAACACACTTGTATGGCAGCGGACTTCATACACCTGGTGGACCATGATGATGGATGTCTCTTGTGTTATCTGCAGAGAGTTGTATATTGTTTGTCCTACCTGATGATGGCTGTCTCTGGTTGCCTGTATTGCCTTTCCCCTTCTGCTGCTTGTAGGTGGGGGGAATGTGGAGTTAGAGTTGAAAACCCTAACGCCACATTTCTCTTCCTTTGTGGCATTGAGTGTAACCCTAACTGATGCATTAATGCAGTTTTTTGCAATCAATTTCCTTTCTTTTTGAGATTGTGTAATTGTATCCTCATTCATGCAGGTCCCTTCTGGACCTATGTGAACAGTTGCAGATGCACAGAGACCTGGGCCATTGGAAGAGTCTGTCTGCCTACTGGGCCTTTGTGGGACCTGCACTTGCATGCAGCGATAGATGTAAACAATTCATGGTGCTGTCTGGTGGGCTGCATTGTGGGGCCCTCTGTTCCCTGCACTTCCATGTGGCTGCAGATGCAAGAGCAGGAAAGTAGGTACTGCACTCGATTGTCTCATATCCATGGCTTTAGTGAGCAATTCAGTGAGCAAAATTGTAGACTACTGATATAAAATAAATCGGTGTAAACAGATGTGGTGTTAGAGCATTATTTAGCTGATACACCACTTGCCCTGACGCTTCAACTGTAGTCGTCATCAGGGGCAAGCTTCTGGTGTAATCCCACTCCTTAAGTACTCCCACATCATGGTCTAGACCAACTGTGTTAGACCATTACAAATGACTGACGTTGCTGGCATGAAGGGCAGAGACTCCCATGCCTCACCTACCACCACACTGGTGACCTGGTTTCGGGGACCAACTCAGGTCACTGGGGGCTGGCTGGGGAGAGAAGATTGAGCATCCGTTGGACTGCTCTCCTCCTCTGTGGAAGGAAGGCTGCAGTCACTGGCACTTGTCTGGCATTTAGCAGAGGCATGAGGGAAGGCAGCCAGCGCTGGCACCTTGGGATATGGAGGGACTGCAACCATCAACGTCCCACGTACAGTAATATGCATGGTATGTCTGGATAGCATTGCTCATCCATCCCTCCAGGGAAAATTGCAAAGGGAAAATGGCCGTGTGCAGTGCGAGATGACACCAACCCCTTGCAGGCTCCACACTGGCTACAAGGCTGACTCCTGAACCTGAACCATTTGTCGGCAGTGAGGCACCAGTCGTTGACCCCCGCCATGAGGGGTAAGCCGTGGGAGAAGCATCAAGAAGAGGTAAGTCCCTGGGATGCTGGGTGATGGGGCTGGGGTGGGGGTGTCGGTGGATGACTAGCCTGCTCTATGGAAGGAGAAAACAGTATTAACGGCAAAAAAACAAGTGATTGACGTGTAGAGGTGTAGTGAGATTTGAACCTTAATTTGTGCTCCTAGGTTACATACAGACATTAAAATTCAAATCATTTCACAAAATGTTCAAATGATCTTGAGACAATAAAAGTGTTCCAAAACATGTTCAATGAAAAAGTATTATTTTCTCTCGTAAATTATTCAAACAATTTTTTGAATTTATAAGGGAAAGACAGAAAAGGTTAAAAATTGCTACTTTTAAAGAATTGAAAACCTGGGAGACAGGGTAAAGAGGCAAAGAGACGTGAAAGAACAAAGTTTGAATGTGCAAATGCACATGCGCCAGTATTAGGTAGGAGGATGTAGGGGGAAGGGGGGGAGAAAGTGTTTGAATAAGGGGTATAGTGGTTTCTCGGTGCAGCAGAAACTGTGAGGATATTGGGGAGAGATAGCACCTTGGAGGGACATAGGTCCAGGCTGATAGTGGAGGACTACAAATCCACTTATGCTCTTTTGATAACTACGCTACACTTGACTCCATGTCGATCCATGCTCTTACGCTCGCTCCACTGCTAAGCACACACTCAGCCTTGCTCCAGATGCTCCACTCTGCTGATTTCTGCGTTAGCGAAGATCTATGGAACCACTTACGCTAGTTGTGTTACTAGTGGTTACTTTGTATGGCTCTGTTGTTTTGTTTTTTTATTAATTTATTTTTAGTTGTCCCCACACCTCCATGTTTAATTAAAAAAATGGGATGGGGGAAGCCCCATGACTCAAATAAACTGATATAAAAACTGCACAGCCATTCCAAGTAACCCCGAGTAGTGTAAAGTGGTCTGTAACCAGTGCAAGAGAGTGTCTGAAGATCACCACTTTCGCCCCGCTGTAGGGCCACTGATTTCACATTTTCAATGGAAAACACTGGTACAAAATGAGAGTTGCAACTTTTAAATGTAACCCCCAGAGGGCGCTATCCTAAGGGCTACTACCCCTGCCTGCTCTGACTGTAACAGGGTGAGGGGCCTAGATCCGTTGGCGGGTGCCTCCACCCAGAGGTCAGGGTTAGGACAGAGTATGACTTGGTCACAGCCCTCTGGGTTGCTGCAACCCCCCTTTCTTCCCACTAGTGGCCCACACAATTCAATCACAGTGTCCTTACCATATACACTCCCGGCTCTAACCAATCAGCTTGCTCCGGGGACCCTCTGAAAAGTAAGTTGCAGTTACACAATATTCACTGTACAGTAATTCACCATTAACACACAAACTAGCCAGTGTACCTTTGCAAAATGATCAATATGATTTATTTAAGGGGAAGTAACAAGGACTGAGGGGAATCGGGTTAATTAGCTTATCACTACAATATATGAATATCTATCTAAGGCTCTGTACACAGGCCTAACCTATAAGTCGCTGTCTATGGGTACCCAAGCCCTAAAGGCTAGTTCCTCGATGCAGCTGGTTGGGGCCCTGACACAAACGAGCATTTAATTCCTACGAAGATTAAGTAGAGCCAGCAGGCTCAGATAGTGTCACCAATACAGAACCCAGAAAGTCCTGCCCTCACTAGGACCCTTTGCCAGGGAGCTACCCTGATTTAGTACTCAACTCCAGCAGACAGAGTGCTCTCGCACCACTCACAGGACCAATCCTGGACTTCAAGCACTTCTCCACACATTTATATGCAAGGCAGAGGGGTACCATACCAGGCAGCTGCTGTCCTTCTCGATCACCTGCACGCCATACACCGGACCAAACCGACGCAGCTTCACTGTTCCTGACAGACCGAGCGCGATTCAAGCAGATTCTCCAGTCTTCTACAGGGTGAGCCTGGTAGGTAGCCACGCTCCTGCACAGCCTCCCTCTGACCGCTACCAGCAGATTTTAGTCGGGTATACAGGCGTTTCCAAAGCGCCCGACACTGGCTTATATAAAGCTTTTCAGCCTTGGCTGTCAAAGCCAGCGCGCAGGAGCCCTGAGCTCCTTCCTTGCTCACAGCCACAACGTCTCTGACTCTGGTCAGTATGGGGCAAGCCTCTCAGTTCGGGCACCACCCGATCCCATTGGTGGGCTGCCGAGGCCAGTCACTAAGTTCACCCCCCATTGGTGCAAAAAGGCGCCATGGTCCAGAACTCCACTTCTCACAATCACTAGCTGTATCCCCATTGGTCAGCCGGCTCCAGTTTGAGTCCTGATTCTGGTTGGTCATTATTTACGCCATTTTAATGCTCCCTCTCGCTCCATTGGCCCAGTTCAACCACCCAGGTCTAAAATGGAAGGGCCAAGTACACAAAGTCCCAGCTGCAAAGAAAGCAGGTTAGACAAGCAGCAAATTCACTAGTACTCTAAGTAGTTATAGCCAGCAGCCACATCTATTGAGCAAGCCCCCTTTGGCACTCATAGCGACCACAGATGGGAGCGCATCCACCACAGCTCTGGCGGGACTCGAGCAGTGAAACCCTGTCCCTTCCCCTCTATGTAGCCCACTGAAGCCTGCGAGCAGGCAACTCTTAAAGGGACGGCACCGGAGACTTCTAAAAGACTCACAACCAGCAGCATTTTGCCGAACACCAGTTAAACAGTGAGCCGCTAGGCAAGCCCCGGGAAGGTTTTTAGGAACCCCCACTTGTAGGGGGGTTACACCCTTCCTGGCCTGGAAAAACTTGGCGTCTGTATCAAGTAGTTACCTTTAAATCAGTTTAAGGCAAAACTGTTTAAATTGACAGCACATTAGACCTTGGGTTACATACATTGGTACTGTATCACACAGTTTACCTTTTGACTATACAACATTACACATACCACAACCCTTTCTTTTATAAATCAGGTCATTATTTCCGCCCATGACACTTAAAGGGGGCCTTCCTTATCAGTTACCTGAGGGCTAACAGGGGCAGTAGCACTGTACTCCGAGGGTAATACTAACAGTTGTGAATCGTTCCCCAAGACTAGCTTGGGCAAGGAACTCGGAGATATATAGACCCCTTTATGGACTACATTTAATGGCAGGTCCACAGGCTGACCCAGAGACTAGTGGATTGCCCCTAAAGAGTTGACTCAGTTCATAAGAGGGGTAATACTCAACATCACGTTCACTGTCTTCAGACCCTTGAGTGAGATTAAGCAGGGGGCGGATCACCCGAGAGTAGTCTCTAATAAATCATCGGTAGTACCCACAGAACCCCAGGAACCACTGTAGCTCCTTCAAATTTCTTGGTTGGGGCCAAGTGGTTAAAGCTTCTACTTTGCTGGGGTCAGTCTCTGTGCCTTCAGTGGATGCTATGTGGCCCACATATTTCACAGAGGTTTGAAAGAATTGGCACTTGTCTATAGATAATTTAAGACCAAAGTCCTCCAGCCGGTCCAGGACCTTGAACAATCAACTTCATGTTCTTCCAACGAGCTGCCAAACACTATAACATCATCTAAATAAACGAAACACTCAAGCACGTTCATGTCCCCCACAGCACGTTCCATCAGGCACTGAAAGGTGGCTGGGGCACCTGAAATTCCTTGACGCATCCGGATAAACTCATAGAAACCTAGGGGGCAAATAAACGCAGTCTTCTCTCAATCCTCTGGAGCAATCGGGATCTGACAGTAACCACTGCAGAGATCTAACACAGAGAACCACTTACTGCCATTTAGACAGTCCAAGGCGTCCTGTATGCGTGGCATGGTAAACTGGTCAGGGATGGTCCGCCGGTTTAAGGTACGGTAATCCAGACACATCCGAAGGGCCCCATTCTTTTTCCTCACTACTACAATGGGGGAAGCATAAGGGCTCCTGGATTCTTGTATCACACCTGCAGCAAGCATCTCTTGCAGATGCCGCCTCACATCATCAATGTCAGCAGGGGCCAGGCGCCGAGACCTCTTTCGAAAAGGCCTTTCATCATGCAGTCGAATGTGGTGTTCAGCCCCTTGCACACATCCCACATCCCATTCTTTTAGGGAAAATGTCTGGTCTCTTTGGGCAAGCTTTTCACTGATCCTCACTTTCCATTCAGCAGGCAATGGGGAGTCACCTAAATCAAACAAGTCGGGCGTTACTCTGTCATCCTTCCCCAAACCCTTACTATTGAGGAGTACTGCAGTGTCCGCACAATGCACACTAGCCAGGGTGCAGCCTCTATTTACTCGAATCTCTTTGTCAGACACATTATGGACTTGAACCATCACCCTCCTGGCATAAACATGGGCTCTAGCAGGCAAGATACTGGGTTTAACCAGCAGTCCCCCAGGCAACTTTCCTTCCCCAGGTGCATCCAGCATCAATAGTTTATTCTTGACATCCTTTTTAAGCCAGACCTCCCCTTGCAAAACATACTGGGCATTTGGGGCTAACAGCATAGGCTCCAGATCCTTCCTCCAGATGACACCCACTGGGCCTTCAGGTTCCTCCTGATTAGCCTTTCTCTGAGTCTCATAGACCTTCTGGATCAAGGCGGGTATCCTAAGAGCTCGCCCAGTCCTGGACACCTGCTTTTCAGAACACAATTGTGCTAGTCGACCAAACATGTGAGCATTGGTCCCAATCAGCAAGGGTACCCCATCATACAGTCCAGTGGGGGGGCATACTAAGGCCAAGGTTTCCACTTGTTCGTCCACCCCAGCCACAGAAGTAGGAAACGACAACCAGATCCGGATATACCCCAAATACGGATAAGCCTTATCACTCAGCCCCCATACATGTAGACCATCCAAGGGTTGTAGTGGCACCTCAGGTAGAAGTGTTTGATACCAGTCCTGGAACATAATGGTCACCTGAGAGCCACTATCCAATACAGCCCGGGTGGGTATCCAATTTACTCACACCGGGGCCTCCATCGAGGGCCCTACCACATCAGACCATTCGGGGGGGCACAGCGTTGACAGTTGCTTGGGCATTGGCCCAGGTCACAAAAACCTTCCTAGGGGGTCGGATATAGGCCCTGTGATGCCAGGTGATCAGCCTGCTGTTGACCTTCCTTAAATTCTCCAGCAACTGGCACTCAGTCTGAAAGTGTCCATCCTCCCCACAATGGTAACAGAACTTGGAGTCCCGGGGGTCTCTATTGGGAGGGGAATACTTCATCTGCTGGGGGCCATCCTGGGGGTGAGGGGGCTCCCCTTGGCTAGGGCATTTGTTTCTAGATAACTCTGGTTCCCCAAACCTAACATGGTGGGTAGCGGTTTGCTTCAAGTCCCTCACCAGTTCTCATAAATTTCTAATCTTGGCTCTCAACTCACTTTCTACTTGGGGATCAGAGGAAATGGCACACACCCCCACCCCTCCTTGTAACTCTGGGGATATATCAGGCCCCCCCGAAGGGTGGGTCTCATCGGATTCGCTAGACTCAGGGGTTTGGCACAGATTCACAGCCCCCACATAGGGTTCCCACCCCTCCTCTTCAGTCTCTACTTCTCTAATCTCCCTCATCAATTGACAGTACTCAGGCGGGGCAGCTCGTCGATCATGTAACTTAAGTTTTAACAATATCACACTGGAAAATCTAGCAGATTTTAAAACATGTTCCAACCTGACCTGCTTCAAGGCTGTGGCGGTGATCCCCCCCCTTTTCGATAGGCCTTCAGTAAAGCCGTTTCCACCCTAGTAACAAAGGCGGAAAGCTTTCCATTCCTCCACTGCTAAGCAGACTTAAATTTCCATAATAAGTCTTCCCCAGTTTCTATGCTTCCAAACACTCCCTCTAAAGCAGAAAGATACTCTGCTGTGGTAGCTTCCGGGCTAGTAGTCCGCAAGAACCAAATGGCTTCCAAAGCCGGACCCCGCAGGCTCTCCATCAGTCTCTTTCATTTCTCCCCCTCAGAGCATTGCCACTCCTGAACTAGGGGGTGGCATAGTCCATCCATGCCTCCAAATCCTCCTCCCCTGAAGGCACTGGTACTGTGCCAGAAAAAGTTTTAGCCTACGGTACGAATCTAGCTGTATAGAGGGAACCACTAGGGGCAGTGGGGCCAAAATAGAACTCTTGGGGGGCCCAGGAGAGGTACCGGGGGAAGCCTGGGGGGTGGAGTCACTGGAAAGGTCCAATGCCTGCAGTAACTCTTGGGTAGTCCTCCCCTCCACAGCTAACAATTTAAGCAGTTTATCTTTGACGCTATTAGTCTGGGGAGACCCCCCGGGGTGACTGACCCACTCCGGATGTGAATGACCCTCCACCCCTGTTGGGCACCTTCCGAGTAAATCACTGGGGGTACCCTCTCGGGGTCAATGGCTACACTACATAAAAGTGACACCTACAAAGTCTGATCGAGTAGGTCAGCCATACTGAGAGGCTTCACCTCTACCTTACCCAAACATTTAACACGCTCCACCACGGAAATAAGGTCAGCATTCGTTGTACCCAGAGGTACATCTAGCAGTAACACAATTCTCTGAGAGTCCAACTCTTCGGCTTCACCCCACCCCATCAGTTTATGTACCATTGTCTTAATGGGGTCCAACTTAATTTTAGCCATGATATCCTCTTCCAGCTTTTCCTTCAATTTATCCATAGTTAGGTACTTCGGCCACTAGGGGATGCTAATCCCAGCAGTGCCTCCACAATGTAACTCCCAGGGGGGCGCTATCCTAAGGACTACTACCCCTGCCTGCTCTGACTGTAACAGGGTGAGGGGCCTAGATCCATTGGCGGGTGCCTCCACCCAGAGGTCGGGGTTAGGACGGTCAAGTATGACTTGGTCACAGCCCTTTGGGTTGCTGCAACCCCCCTTTCTTCCCACTAGTGGCCCACACAATTCAATCACAGTGTCCTTACCATATACACTTACCCCCCCTCCCCCAGTTCGAACCAATCAGCTTGCTCCGGGGACCCCCTGAAAAGTAAGTTGCAGTTACACAATATTCACTGTACAGTAATTCACCATTAACACACAAACTAGCCAGTGTACCTTTGCAAAACGATCAATCTGATTTATTTAAGGGGAAGTAACAAGGGCTGGGGGGAATCAGGTTAATTAGCTTACCACTACAATATATGAGTATCTATCTAAGGCTCTGTGCACAGGCCTAACCTTTAAGTCGCTGTCTATGGGTACCCAAGCCCTAAAGGCTAGTTCCTCGATGCAGCTGGTTGGGGCCCTGACACAAACGAGCATTTAATTCCTACGAAGATTAAGTAGAGCCAGCGGGCTCAGATAGTGTCACCAATACAGAACCCAGAAAGTCCTGCCCTCACTAGGACCCTTTGCCAGGGAGCTACCCTGATTTAGTACTCACAACTCCAGCAGACAGAGTGCTCTCGCACAACTCACAGGACCGATCCTGGACTTCAAGCACTTCTCCACACATTTATATGCAAGGCAGAGGGGGTACAATACCAGGCAGCTGCTTTCCTTCTTGATCACTTGCACGCCATACACCGGGCCAAACCGATGCAGCTTCACTGTTCCTGACAGACCGAGCGCGATTGAAGCAGATTCTCTAGTCTTCTACAGGGTGAGCCTGGTAGGTAGCCGCGCTCCTGCACAGCCTCCTCTGACCGCTAACCAGCAGATTTAGTCTGGGTATACTGGCGTTTCAAAATGCCCGACACTGGCCTTGCATGCGCTTCCCGCACGAACGCTCAAACGGCGCAGGAGCCCCGAGCTTCTTCCTTGCTCACAGCCACAATGTCTCTGACTCTGGTCAGTATGGGGCAAGCCTCTCGGTTTGGGCGCCACCTGATCCCATTGGTGGGCTGCTGCGGCCAGTCACTAAGTTCGCCCCCTATTGGTGCAAAAAGGCGGCGCCATGGTCCAGAACTCCACTTCCCACAATCACTAGCTGTATTCCCATTGGTCAGCCGGCTCCAGTTTGAGTCCTGATTCTGGTTGGTCATTATTTACACCATTTTAATGCTCCCTCTCTCTCCATTGGCCCAGTTCAACCACCCAGGTCCAAAATGGAAGGGCCAAGTACACAAAGTCTCAGCTGCAAAGAAAGCAGGTTAGACAAGCTGCAAATTCACTAGTACTCTAAGTAGTTATAGCCAGCAGCCACATCTATTGAGCAAGCCCCCTTTGGCACTCATAGCGACCACAGATGGGAGCACATCCACCGCAGCTCTGGTGGGATTCGAGTAGAGAAACCCCGACCCCTCCCCTCTATTCAGCCCACTGAAGCCTATGAGCAGGCAACTCTTAAAGGGACAGCACTAGAGGCTTCTAAAAGCGCTCACAACCAGCGGCATTTCGCCGAACACCAGTTAAACAGTGAGCTGCTAGGCAAGCCCTGGGAAGGTTTTAAGGAACCCCCACTTGTAGGGGGGTTACATAAAGCAGCACTTTTTTGTCAGTTTTTACTAAAAAAAACAAAAAAAAAAAAACACTTTGCACAACCCCCTCAATTCTGAGTCACATTTTTCTACAAAACATGCTGAGTTACCCTCAATTCTGAGTTACAAATAGAAAACATGAAGTTTAAAATTTTGCCAAACAGAATTTGTCAGTTTTGAAAATGGAAAATCATTGGCTCTACCTCTGGGTCATGCACGAGCTGACAATGGCAGCAACCAATCATGCAAGTAGCACAGCGGTAGAATATCGTAATGTACACTAATTCCATGATGTACCGCTATACTAAACTTCCCTAAACTCCCATTACACATCAGATCTGCCCCCTCATCCTTCTCTCTTGCCTCCCTCCTATCTAAATTCACCTGTCCCTCCTGTAACTGCGACTAACCCCTCTTTTGACTCCTCTGCATTCCCTCACATTTTCTCTACTCTCTAATCCACCCCTTCCGCCCTCTTCTGCCTCATCCTCTCATTTCTCTTTTCCTCTCAACAGCTTACCTCCACCCCACCCCTCCAGTAACTGCTACTACCCCCTCTCTCACTCTCTCCCACCACCCTCCCCACCCACCTTATACCCCCTCCCCCTTTTCAACCCCAGTCTGTTCTCTTCTGTCCCCCGCCTGCCCACCCCAAGTCTCATCTAAGCTTTCCTCTGAGGCCAGGAAACCAGTACATGGACTTGGTGTGCACTGAGCCCTGTCTGGCCCCTGTGAGATTGCACTCCAGAGGGGTGAAAGCCTGCCTTTCCATTTCTACCCTAACCTCTTCTTTAGGCTGTCCTGGAAACCTAGATGTGGACTGGGTGTGCATCGAGATGTGTCTAGCCCTTGTGCAGTTTGCCCCCCGAAGGGACGAAAGTCAGCCTCTCCATCTCTACCCACCCCTTCTACCACCCTTTTTACATCCCCCTCCCTTCTTTCTCTCCTTACCCTTCTACAACAATTTCTTATCTTACAACTCTATTCCCAATCAGCCACTCTGTCTCACCATTCTGCGCGACCTCTCAGCTTCACTCAACTCTCCACTCTGCGCCTTCCATTGCTCCATAATTCCTTTGGTTCTCAGATGCTCCTCTATGCAGTTTGGGTTTACCTGTATTAAGTAAATAGTTTATCTATGTGTGATATCATGCATATTACTTGTAGCATTGTTTTAAATTTAACTGTATTCCCTCCTCCCCCTTCCCCCCAGGATGCATCTGGAAACAAGCCATTTCAGCTCAGTATGCCTTTCCTGGTGAAATGCTTCAAAATAAATTAATACTTTATACTATTTGTGCGGGTCCTTAGTCCTCCAGTATCGCCAGTTCCGGGGCTAAATAGGGAACTGTGACAGAGTGGATGGACCATTGATCTTTTTTCTGATGTCATTGTCTACATTTTATTTATTTATTTATTTAGTTAGTTAGTTAGTGATTCAGAAAAGACTTTTGAGCGCAAACTCTTTTACAAAGGTTCCACGTCATAGATTGCAAAACAAAGTACAATAGGAGAAAGCAAAGGTACATCACAATGAATGATACAGCTTGGATTCAGAACTTACAGAATAACTCAAAACATAGGTACAAGTTAAAATAACAAGAAAAACACTTTATGGTGGTGGGGGGGGGGTAATAAGCAGCCACAAAGTGCCTTGTCAATAGTTCAGAGGGACAGGGATAGCTGGCAGTGGGGTGAAGACAGAAGGGACAACAGAGAGGTAGGTTCTGTAGTGGAGGTGAAGGGTGGGGGAATAAGGGTGATAAGGTATAGGGAGAAATGGGGGGCTGAGGGGAATCTGAGCAGAGAAGATATGCTAGAGTAAATGGTGGAGTGTAAGGGGGCATGGTCAGGCAGCTTGCATTAGTAGTGACTGTTAGAGAAACTCACGGGACTGGGAGTTGGGGGGGAGGTGGGGTGGTGGGTGCCGAAGGAGCATGATGCAAACTGATTGCTGAGGCAAGTCATGACAAGGGACAGAGGAAGGGGGTACCTGAGGCCTGTCTAGTGCTTGCTGGGGGGCAGAGGGAGCAGGTGTGACTGGACTTAGGGGCAGGTGCACTTAGAGTGTTATTGGTGCTGTTTGAGGTCAGTTTTGAAATGGACCAGACAATTGGTGACCAAGAGGTGCCTGGGGAATTCATTCATCCACGGGGGGCCCAGTAGGCAAATGCATGTTACCCAAGTGAGGTGCGATGGAAGGGGATAGCCAAGGCCCCTCTAGTTCTCCTCCTGGTGACCTGTAACGAGTTGGCCGCCTTGATCAAATTGCCTACACGAGGTGGTATTTTACCCAATAGAGCCTTCTTCCCTAGGATGCAAGTCTGGAATTTGACCCTGTTTCTTAATGACAGCCAGTTTATGTGTTTGTACAGAGTACAGGTATGTGTGCCATACTCAACATCCAGGGTGAGTCTCAGTCTACAGGCTTTGTTGAGTGCAGTCTGAACCCTCTTGAGCGCTGTATCCATTGTTGCCCCATAGACCACTAGTCCATAGCCAATAGTAGATATAATGGAACTGTGGACTGAAGGCGGAGATGTATTGCCTGTGCCTGTACAGGACACCAATCTTGGCATTGACTGTCTTGACCAGAGAGTTAATATGGTGCACAAACGTGAGGGTATCATCTGTTATGACCCCCAGATACTTGAACAAGTGGACTTGTTCCAGCGGCTCACTGCATGAGTTGGAGATGATGAGGGGGTGGTGCTTATTTTTGTTGTGCGGGCTGGATATAAGCATGGCCTTGGTGGTCTTGTAGTTTAGTAGCAACTTGTGACTACAGAACCAGTCCTTGAGTTTGGAGAAGGAGTTCTGCAGCTCAGATTGTAGGGCAGCCTGAGATGTGCTGCTGCTCAGGAGCACAGCATCGTTTGCATATAGTATGAGTTTGGTGGTGTAGGCTGTGGGAAGGTCATTTAAGAAGAGGCTGAATAGTAGGGGCCCCAGTATTGATTCCTGGGGTACCCCTAATGATACTTTTCTTGTGCTGGATACTGGTTGCCCAATTTTGACACATGGATTTCTCCGTATCGGGTAGTCTTGGAACCAGCAAAGGGCACTGGGTGCCACACCCATATTTTGCAGTTGGGTCAGTAACAGGGGGTGGTTGACTGTATCAAAGGCTTTGGTGAGGTCAATAAAGACAGACCCCACCAGTCTGCCTTCATCCAGGGCCTTATGTGCATAGTCCATGTAGTCCAGCAGGGCAGTTGTGGTACTGTGATTTTTGTCTGAAGCCATGCTGGTTGGGGCATAGTATATTATACTTACTGAGGTAGTCGATGAGTTGACCCTCCACAATCTTTTCCAGTGCCTTGGATGGGGGGAGAGGATCGAGATGGGTCTGTAGTTGGCTACCAGAAACTTGTTACCTCCTTTATGTACTGGTGTAACTAGGGCCTGTTTCCAAACCAACGGGAATTGGGCAAGGGCCAGGGACTTATTGTACAGCGTGGTAATGGGCACTATAAGAACGTTCAGGGTGAGGGATAGAAATTTCATGTCTATCCCGTCACTGCCCAGTCTGGTCTTACCTAGTACTTTCTTGACCATAGTTAGGGCCTCCTTCACCGTCACCCTTTTAAAGTAGAAGATTGTGTGAGAACACTTGGTAGATACGTTGTTGGAATGGTTCAAACCAGGTTGAAAATAGGCAGGTGGTAGCACTGGGGTAAGATCGGTGAAGGCCTTATTGAAGGCTTCCTCAATAGCTAGAGAGTCTGTAGTGGGGGTGTCACGGATACTGAGCAGGTAAGGGTGCTTATTGTCCTCCTTTCCAAGGACGCTTTTGATGTTAACCCAGAATCTTTTCCCATCACCCCAAGAATTGCAAAGCTGGGCCTTATGATAGTTGGCTTTGGCGAGCCAGATTAGCTTGGTACAGCAGTTCCTGGCTGTTCTATAACACTGGTAGTCTTGCTTGCTACCTGTGTTTCTGGCCTTCTCCCAGAATATGTCCCTTTCTTTCAGGTGGGAGAGGAGCTCCCCATCAATCCAGCCATTTGCCTGCCCCCAAATTTTTCTTTTCCTGAGCAGGGCATAGATGTCATAGATGGAGCTAAAGCCCTCAATGAAATAACTGAGGGCCTGATCAAGGGTAGGTGCAGGTCGATAGGAGTCCAGTCATGTAGGGCAAGGGCTGATTTGAGGGCTCCAAGTTTACGCTTCCTCAAGACCCTGCTTTCAATGAGGATGGATGGGCTTTTGGTAAATTTATTAGACCACAGGAAAATGATTGGGGAGTGGTCACTTAGCATGTCTGGGAGAACCTTGATCTCAGAGATCCGGGATGGTGAGCTTGCTAGGACCCAGTCAAGGAGGCTACTGTGTCCTGTCTTATAGTTCTGTCTGGTGGGGCAGGTGACAAGTTGTGTCAGGTTGAAGGTGGCTATCAGATCCCTGAAAGGGGCAGGCTCCTTTCCATCCCAGTTTATGTGAAAGTCCCCGGTAATGACGAGCTCCATCCCCTTTGGAAGGGTGCTGATAACGTCCATAATTGTGGGAAGGCCTGCTGTGGCTTTCTTGGGGGGTAGGTAGATTGTGGCAAGGATGAGAGTTTTGCCATTCTGACTGACCTGTGCCTTTATCACTATTATCTCATGGTCCTCAGAAACCCTGGTTCCAGGGAGGATGGAGCACTGCAGAGAGTCCCTGGCATAGATGAGGCAGCCCCGCCTCTCTTGCCTATTCTACCAATCCTGTATGCTTGGAAGCCTTTGAGGGCAACTTTATTATCTTAAATTCAACTGGTCAACCAGGTCTCCATTAGGCAGAGGATGTCGGGGATATGTAGGGCCATCCATGCCTGTAGTTGGTCAAATTTTGCGGTTAAACTGCAGATGTTCAGTGAGGCTATTTTTAGGCCTTCAACCTTATGAACATCAGGGCCCGTTGAAGTGAGTGGGCCTGGGTTCGAGTGAATGTTGCCAGAGAGGAGTAGGAGCATAAAGATGACCTTTCTGGCAGAAAGGTTTATGCTAAATTTAGCTCATACCTTCCACCACTGAGGCTTCAGGTGATTTAGGTGGTTGGACACTGGTTTAATTATTAGGGTATAGCTAGCTAACTGTTACACTACCCCTATGCTAGGGGAGGGCATATGGCCACCCATGTTTGTAGGGTAAGGCAGAGTGAGTTGCTGCCTTTATTTATTTATTTATTTATTTTATTGTCTCGGAGTACAACATTTGAGCTGCAAGCTCATTTACAAAAGCTCCATGTCATAGTGAGAACATAAACAAGTACAATATTTACAGTGAATGGTACAGTAACATGTAGGTAATGGTTAACACAGGAATAACAGTTAAGCAAGTTATAAAAAACTAAAATCTGTATCAAAAAACAAAATCTAGATCATGAGGCAGTGTACAGCGATACAAGATAGTATCTGAGAAGGACAACAAAGTGTAGCAAGATGGGAAGGTTATGCAAGGATAGAGATGAGCAAGAGATTAATGTACAAGATGGAGGGGGTGGCCAGGGGAGAGGGAGTGGCAGGGGGGGAGGAGGAGACACCAGGGGGTGGTGAATAAGTGCAGAGAGGGGAGTGTAGGTGAGAGGTGGGTACCACAGGAGATTGGTAAAGGGAAAGGGAAGAAGGTGGGGGGTAGGGAGGGAGAGACGCTGGGAGAGGGGAGTGGTGAGGTGGATAAAGTGCATAGTAAGGATAGGCAAAAAAGATTATAAGGGACATTGATTACAAGTAGACATGTAAGACTAAGCCACAGAAACAATATAAGGCAGTCAAGTAGGTAACTTTGTCAGACAGTGCTCAGGTATGGTGGGAATAAGAGGGAGAGAGGCTGTAAGTAATAAAAAAAAAAAAAAAAAAAAAAAAGGGGGGGTAGAGCATGCAAAATAGGTGACTTTAGACAGCCAGTGACTAACGTGGAGGAGGAAAGAGTAGAGGATAGAAACAGGGAAATAGGGAAGGGTATTAGGAAAAGTTTCTGCAGCTACCAAGTTACTGGGTTTCCGTTGAGGGAATAGAAATGCACAGTAACCGGGATAAGACTTAGGGAGGGCAATCACAAATACTGAGTGAAGCGAGGTGCTGGTGTAATTTTAAATTTAAAGGAGCTAAGGGTGGCAGTAGCACTAATCTCTGAGGGGAGCTGGTTAGCCATGAGGGGGCTCTGAACCGGAAAGAACGCTGCCCTGGCATCTATGTATTTATCTGTGGTAACTGTTGAGCATTGCAACATCCCTCCTAACAGATAGCAAACTTTCATGAAATAAAAAAAATAGTGCTGTGTTATGTATGCAAGCAATAATGCCCGACAGGGTGGTCGGTATTGGGCAATACCGACCGCCAAGGGCGTAATGAGGCGGAGGGCCTTATAGCCCTTGGCCGGTCCGGTATTGCCCATACCGCCCACCCTGGAGGGCATTATTGTGCTTAAAAAATGGGCATCTGTGTCAGGATTAATTAAAATTAAATTTACAGAGAAAATTAGTTTAAAATTAATAGAAAACTAGAAGTAAAACAGTTGTTGGTAAAGTAGTCCCTCTGTTTTTTTGTGCTGTTGCTTCTTGTGTTGCTCCCCCCAGAGTTATTTTCTGTCTTTGTACCCCACCCCCATCACAGACACAGAGGAGAAACGTTTATTTTATTTTATTTCTTTTTGTGAGTAGTGAGTCAGAACAGTCTGCTGAGCTCTATGTGGTGACAGGTAACTCCCGTTTTTGTTTGGATTGCTGTTTGAAACGTGGGCAAGTCTGCAGCACCAGTCACTTCAAAGGGAGCACAATCGGGCTAGTGCTCTGTCATTTAGGAAAGGAATGTGTGTTTGCAGGGAAAACAGTGTGGTAGACTGTGGAAACAGTGAGAGCTAGTGCTGCAAGGGAGTGCCGCTTCATCCGTGGCATTTTTTTTTACTAAATTAAGGCATTTATTCGTCAAATGAAGCCCTCACTCCTCCTGCTTCATTTTCATTACCTGCATATTGGGAGAGTTGTGGAGAAGGACTGTGCTCAGATCAGTGGTGAGAGGGCACTGTCAGAAGAGCGTTGACTGCCGTGGTTGCTGATCGTAAAAATGCAGGAGCACAGTCTTGGCAGGTGGGTAAGTGACATCGGGGGAGGAAGCCTCGATTGTAAAGTCAGCGCTAGTGGAGTTAGGGCTAGAATAATACTGTAAGACGGAAAAGGTGTTGAAGTACGCTGTTTTAAATACAAACGTCTTTAAAAGAAATCAAAATCAATATACTTCTGCACCGAATGAATTTGGCTGAGAATACTTTTTTTATATTAACCGAAATAACAAAAGTTGTACAGGAAGAGTGAGTGTGTTTGTGTGTGTGTGTGTTGGGGGGCAGTGTCTCTTGGTAAGTGAGAAAAAAATATGTCATGTTTGCGATTTTAATTTTGTGGGGGTGAGTGAGAGCGAAGTCAGATCTAAGAATTGGGTTATGTACATAAAATTTAAAAAATGAAAAGAAAAAAGATAAGTTCCATTGTGTGGGGGTATTTTGAGACAGCTTGTAGTTAATGGCCCAATATCTCTTGCTAAGTGAGAGAAAAAAAATGGCAGTGATTTCAAATTTATTTCGATGTTGTTAGCCAGTGAGCAAGCTGGATGGGCAGAGGGATACCTGAGTGGGTGAGAGGGTACCTGGGCTGGTACTTTTTATTTCCTGGGCATCTATTGAAAGTTAATGTACCCCTCTGGCAAGGGTACTAGCCAATCAGATGCCAGGAAATAAAAAGCCCATTTTCTAACACCTTATAATGTATAATGTATGTATAACTGTTTTATATAAGTGTATGATGTATCTGTTGTGTATCAACTGTTGAACCTTGACCTTATCAGGTCCATCTTGTAAATGAGCCTTGCTCAATGATGTTCGCCTGAATAAATAAAGAGATGATGATGATGATGATGAATGTTAGAACGCTGTTAACCTTAGGAAATCATCATTACCTAAGGTTGTTAACCTATCGATGTGACGTAGATATGTTGTTAACCTATCGATCCTACGTCACATCGATAGGTTAACAACAGCGAGTGGTCTGCGCATATGCGCGCTTTTTTTTCGACGGGAACTGACTGAAGGGAACCCACGGGAAGGACTGAAGGTCATGTGGTGACTTTTAAAAAACGTAAGCCATTTAACTTTTAAGTGGGACCATACACTATAAAAAAATGTATGGTCCCTCTATCAACAACGGTCAATTTTAACCCGTCTAGAGTTTGCCATGGCGGCGTAAAACCTCTGGGCAAGCTCTCGAGGTTCACATGGTCGCCATGGCAACCTCTTGACTGTTAGCTGACCGGTTAACGATAGAGGACTATACATTATCCTCTATAATATATACACAGACAGAGAGAGACACGCACACACACACATATATATATATATATATATATATATATATATATATATATACACACACACACACACACTCTGTGCCATACATGGTCGCATCGTTACAGTCAAACAACAAAATATAGGTCACATGTTGAAGGTCTCTTACCCTGTTATTAGGGAGCAAAATGTAGGAGACTTGAAGGGATGTTGTCCCTTGGACCTGTAAAACAAAATATAAGAGAGAAGTCACAAAGAATCTTTAGTGCTTGAGGAATAAATAGAAAGGATAGGACAGGTTAGACACAGAGTAACAATTATCTGATGGGGAAGGATTCAATGTCCTGTCAGACCTGTTAAAAGAGAAAAATAGGTTGATATGGAGAAAATACAGTATCGAGAGCAGACGCAGACAACAGGAGTAAAGAAAAAGTTAGTATTACATAAAAAGTTGCAGACAGGACAACGTAGGAAGACAGACATATGGAGAAAGAAAATAAAATAATAAATAGATAGGAAAAGAGAAGAGAAAAATGTTGGTGGGGTGGCCTCAGCAGAATCCACTTATTGCCCCTAGATGGCCCAGTGGCCAGTCAATAAAAGTAGCAGCCTGGGTGGGCTAGTGAGGACTCTTTTTGGCTAGTGGCCCAGCATAAATAAATAATTTAGTATTGGTGGTACAAAGTGCTAGAGTTGTCCTATGTAAAGCCAGTAAATTGTATACCTAATATCACTGGTGGCCTAGTGGGCTGTTTTCCCTGGTGGCCAATGTCCAATGTATTCATATAAAACAAGAACCCTTTCCTTGGGGTCTAGTGGTGGTCTCTGGGCCCTGATATTATTTAACAGGCAGGGAGCTGGAGTGTGAGGAAGAGGAGGAAAACATGCTGGGGCTGTTTCGGCAGCTAGCATGAGCGACAGTACTAAAAGTGAGAATGCTATGCGGTGCTTTGTACTCCCAGCTCATACGGAGCCCAAACTGCATGCTCTGTAGAGGCATGAGAGGAGTGGTCAGGAACTTGAGAGGTGGAGGAGGGCAGTTTAGGAGCTCCTCCCTCCACCTATCCAAGCTGCTTCTTCGGGGGCAAATGTAATTGCCCTGAGGGGCTATGAAGCAGGAAAGACGACGAGGCTGCCATAGAAAGCGTCAGACTTGTGGATGTTCCATTTGTCCAGCATCATTGCTACAAGTGCCCCATGGGGGGTTTTGGCGCAAGTCCAGGAACAGGTACCAGCAGGAGGCAATGAGTGCCTCAAGTTAAAGCTGCTTCACAACTAAGTTTAAAATGCCTGACTGGGCTTTACTTCAGTAAATAATGCCTGCGGGAGGCAGAGGCAAGTAGAGTGCAGGCACTCTCTCTAATGGTAGCAACCACAGACTCTGCACTGCGCTTGTTGCTCCCAGCCCTGATGGGCTGAGTAACGGTCAGAGTGAGGGGAAGGGGTAAATTAAGAGATTGGGAGAGTTAGTATAGGGGAGCTGAGTATGAGACAGGGGGGCCTCCCCCAACAAAAAGAAATGGGGCTGCAAAAAAGAGTTCGTTCCACCTCCTGCAAGTCCAACCACTCAACTTCAATACATCATGTATGGAGAACAGTAACATGATACAAATATGAAAACACTCTAATAAAAAAGCGATAATCATAGTTATGTTTATGAAAAAGAAAGATGATGCACAGCCATCAAACAGTGGCAGATCCAGGAATTTATAGAAGTGGGGTTAGCACTTGGCCTGAAAACCCAAAAGTCTCTGGGGGCATGCTCCCCCCTGGGAAACTTTGAAAATGTAATGTGTGAAATGGTGCACTTTAGGTCCAGTTTCAGGAGCAAAGTGTTGATTAACCCCCTCCCCCCCAATTATGTTACAAGAGTGTGTGCCCTGTGTCCTGGAGATAGCGTTGTGGAAAAGGGACCAGGGAGTGAAAAGAGAGAAATATCCAAACGTTTGCTGCAAACTGAATTGAACCCTATCCCTCTGCCACTAATTGAGGTCCCCTAAGGATTTATGTAAGCTAAGCTAGTATCATCAAGAGTTACTGCTCCTTTAACCACTAGTTTTAGTAATTTGAGTGTCCTGGAAGGGCCCACTTCCCAAATACCCTGAGGTGGAGGCACTGTAGTATGTCACTGTTACTTTGTTTCCATTCCTTAAGAACTGTGTGGTAAAAGACCCCAGGCCACACCCCTCAGTGCAAAAGGGAAGTGCTATTGTGGGGGATAATCTCTGAGGCACTCCCCGGTCATGACATCATGGGTTGTATACACCTGATGGGTTGCTTGATGCACATGTGACTGCGAAAAAAGTCTGTCGCCCTTCCTTGGGGACATGCTCCAGCTAGGTCAGTTCTAGATGTGCATCTGAAAAGGTTGCAGCACAACCCATTAGCTCCAGAGCCAAAGACCTGAATATTGACCATCATGCTACTGATTTAGGTAAGACATACCATCTATATATAACTGGCTAGCATTCATTGACTCAGAGCATTATTATCAAGTCAAAACAACGCGTTATGGTAATGGTTTAAATAGACAGGAGGTGTAGTAAACTAAGATAGCAGTAAGGTTTGCTTAATCCAGTGATAAGATACAATTCTAATCGAATAATATGCCGTAGGCTCCTGAAACCCCTACTAGCGGTCCAGGACCTGACAGCGAGTTGTGCACATGTGCAACCCCATAGTGGCCGATCCCTTCGCCTAGCTGCAATGGGAGTGCTACTATCATGCTACAATGCCCAAAACATAAATCCTCTAAGAATCCTGCTGCTAGTACTGTGGCTAATGATGGCAGAGATGAAAAGAATACCCACTATTGCCCCCTATGGTGAATTAGAGGGGAACTTCACTCAAGCAGATAGCCCTCAAAGGGGACACCACTTCAATGAGAGGAGCCAGTACTAATAGCTCCAGGACCCCTCTCATCATGCACTACTACACTGCAGGCACAACTCTGACAAGGTGACAAGGAATGTCACATTAAGAAAATCACTACTCGGGGGGACATTACCAGACCAATAAACATTACTTAATTACATAAGAAATGTACCCAATTTATACTTAAAGGAGCAATGACCATACTAATGTACATTACCTAGCAGTATAGTGAATGTACCCAACTTGTCCTATGGCTCACTCTTTATGACATTGCTAAAATAAAGTTATGCATTACATTGGCATCAAACAGCCCCTAACAAAATACATTCTATGTCCCATTTCTCTACAGACCTACAATGGCAAAGACAAAGAGTTGCAGACACTATAAAGTCCCACTGACACCTGGCTAGCTGGTAAAATTTGTGTGTTTCCTGCACTGAGGACACAGCCTCTATACCCAAGGAAGAAGACCCAGAGGAAGGGACAAATGGCACACATAATAAACCACCACAGCCAAAAACCACAACTGACTCCCCTTCACCTTCTACCACAAACATGGACACAGCGACAGTCATACTCCAGAATACACAAGTGATGCAAGCACAGCAACAAATACTGGCGGCAATGTTAGATAAACTATCGGCCCTGACAGGCCCACAATGTAACCTCCCACCTGACAACCACAACGGCAGACCGCAAGCCACACTCAGACACATCCCAACAGAGGAATCTCAAATTCCTCAATTGGAGCACCAATCAGAAGAAGAGGTGGAATCAGAGGTAGATCCACAATCTCTCACAGCCAAATGGTGCTTTTCCAGTCAAATTCCAGCACTAGTCCGCAGTATAATGAGCATGGTGGGATTCGAGACACCTACCCCCGCTCCCACTTCCAAGATCATTCCATCTCTCCAACCGTCAACAAAAAAGGTCGATGTGTTCCCTGTTTGTGAATCTGTTGATGAGCTAGTCACTAAGGAATGGGAAGCAGCTGACCCAGCACGCATCCCTGAAAGATGATCATGGGATAAAATGTACCCATTACAAGCTGATAGACTGGCTCTGTGGTGTACACCCCCCACCATAGACCCACAAATAGTGTCCTTAAATAAGAAAACAGTACTGCCTACTGAAACTGCCTCAGGCCTCAAGGACCCAATAGACAGAAAATTGGAGGATATTCTTAAGAAAAATTCAGAACTAGCGGGTCTAGACAAGAGCGGCTATTAAAGCCATCTATGCAACCCATGCTCAGCTAACATGGCTCCAAGAGGTCATGAAAAAACTACCCGCAAAATCAAACGAGGCAATACTCCTTGAAAACACCATCCTGTCCACCAAATACCTAGCAGATATGGCAGTTGATTCTCTAAAAATCAACTCACGAGCTGCGGTACTAGTTAACAGAGCTCGACGTTCCCTATGGATGAAATTATGATACGCTGATAATGAATCCAAATCAGTGTTGCACAAACTTCCATTCAAGGGCTCTCTACTGTTTGGGGAAGGACTGGAAAGATATCTGAAGGGTAAAGAGGAAGGAAAGACACTCACCAAGGAACAATCACATAGATCGACATACCTATCAGCTAGACAGAGAGCCCGCTGTCACTCCTTTCGAGACAAGAGAAGAGGTCATTACAGCTATAGAGGTAACAACTATCACCACCGTACCCCCCCGCTAACCACTACATTAGATACTGTGGTAGGGGAGGATCCAATAGGGGCAGGGGTCACTACTCCTCAAGAAGAGCAAGCTCAAAACAATGACTACTCGTACTACGAGCATCAAAAAAGCGTACCAGTAGATGCAAGACTACTACTATTCAGACGTGTGGGGAAAAATCAACTGAAGACAAGTGGGTGCTTGAAATAATAAGACACAGATATGCTATAGAAGTATCACAAAGGCCATTCCAAAAACAGATTCATACTTTCACTGGTGTCAAAGCACAAAATCACACCTACACAAGTCCAACATTTTCTAAGGGACCTGTTAAGCGACAAGGTCATAGCAGAAGTCCCTGACCACGAAAAGGGAAAAGGAGTACACTCCATATTTTTCATGGTACTCAAGAAGATAGGGGGGCTTCGACCAGTACTAGACCTAAAATTTCTAAATCAGTCAGTAAAATACAAGTCCTTTGAGATGGAAACCATCAGATCCACTTTAAGGGTTCTTTTCCCCGGAGATTTCCTGGCCTCAACAGATCTCAAGGATGTGTATCTCCACATTCCCATGAGACTGTCTCACTTAAAATATCAGATTCCACATCTTGGGGAAACACTTTCAGTACCAGGACTTCCCCTTCAGCCTCGCCTCTGCCCCAAAGGTATTCAGGAAGGTCTCAATAGTTCTGGCAGCAAAACTAAGAGAGAGAGGCATAAAAGTCATACCGTACCTGGACGACTGGCTAATCAGAACCGGATCAGTCCAGCAATTCATGCAAGAAACTCGAATGGTAGTACAATGCCTACACAATCATGGCTGGGTCATCAATCACTCAAAAAGCTGCCTAACTCCCAGCCAGTCCATAGAACGCCTAGGCAGTCTCATCAGCACAACTCTAGGCATGGTCTTCTCATCAGAAACGAGATTACAAACAATAACGACACAAGCAAAACATCTATGAGATCAAAACAGACTGATGCTTCAATTCATATCACAGGTATTAGGCCTAATGTCATCGTCAATAGACACAGTGCCCAGGGCCAGATGGAATATGCGTCCACTCATGTCATTTCTGATCAAACAAGGTCCAACATATGATTTAGACCTAACAAAGAGAGTGACACTGCCCACACAGGTACGGAGAAGCCTGTCATGGTGGGCAAACAGACACAAACTCAACAGAGGTATGCCACTAGACATACAGCCGGATGCCATCATAGATACAGATGCCAATTTATCAGGATGGGGAGCAAGCTTAGAGCACCATACCGCACAAGGAAGGTGGTTGCTACTAGAGTCCGAATTACCAATAAATGTGCTGGAAATAAGAGCAGTATTCTTTGCACTCCTACACTTCCAACAGCACATCAAGAACAAGCATGTCCTCATACGGTCCGACAACCAAGTCATAGTGTCATACATAAACAAACATCGGAGAACACAAAGCACAGCCATGCAAAGGGAAGCATCAAAACTGATCCCATGGGCCCAGAAGCACCTCATTAGCATTTCAGCAATTCACTTAGCAGGCAAACTCAATACAACCACAGACTGGTTAAGCCGGCAACAAATACACCTGGGAGAATGGCAGTTGCAACTGGACATCTTCAGGAAGATCAACAGATGATGGGGACTGGTGGAGATCAACCTAATGGCTTCCAACAAAAACAATCAATGCTCGAGATACCTGTCCAGATACAGGTACAGGCATGCCTTGGGAGTGGATAGATTAATGGCAAAATGGGTATTCAATGTGGCCTACATATTTCCCCCTCTACCACTCATCCCACAAGTACTAAGGAAATTAAGAACATCCAGAGCAAGAGTGATACTGATTACACCACACTGGCTGAGATGGTCGTGGTTCACCATGACAGTAGCCATGGCTCTAGACCACCCATGGAGGCTACCCATACAACATGACATACTCCATCAAGGACCAATCTGCCACCCCAATCCTCAACACCTACAGTTAACAGCTTGGCTTCTGAAAGGGAGAGACTGTTAAAAGCAGGCTATCATCCCTTGGTGATAAACATTATGAACATGTCCAGTAAGGCATTCACAACCAACACATATCAGAGACATTGGGCAATATTTCTTAAATGGTGTAACCACTGTAAATCGAACCCCAAATACTCAACAATAGCTGATATACTACTATTCTTACAAGAAGGCCTAAACATGGGACTGTCACCATCATCACTTAGGGTCCAAGTGGCGGCTATTGGTGCGGGTAGGGACAAATCCAAGGCACCACACCAGGAGCACACCAGGACATTATATGCTTTCTAAAGGCTGCCACCAACATACGACCCAAGGTCAAAACTCTAGTAGCCCCATGGGATCTCAACATGGTCCTGACAGCAATGACAACTTGCCCCTTTGAACCGTTGGACACTATATCCCTTAAATGGTTAAACCTCAAAGTAATGTTTATGATGGCTATCTGCTCAGCAAGAAGAATTGGGGAACTTCAAGTACTGTCATGCAGAGCCCCATTCATATCGTTCCACAATGATCAAATCTCTCTAAGACCAATCCCTTCATTTGTCCCCAAGGTGGCAACACCATTCCATTCAAACCAGACTATCGAGATCTCAGCATCTATGCCGGTAGAAGAGGTGCACAAGATCCACTTCTCCACACATTGGGGATGAAAGGAGTGTTGACAACATATATTTCATGCACAGAGGGACTACGCAAGATGGACCATCTCCTTATCATCTCACAAGGTCACAGAAAAAGTCATCCAGCATACCACTCATCCATCGCATCATACCTAAAAGCAGCCATTACAGAAGCTTACAAGGCCAATAACACATCGCCTCCATCAGACCTCAAGGCACACTCAACAAGGGGAGTGGCCACATCATGGGAAGAGAAAAATGTGGCCACCACTGAAGAGATCTGTGCAGCAGCCACCTGGACCTCTATCCACACCTTCATGAGGCAGTACAGAATAGATGAGTCACAACACAACAAAACAAACTTTAGCCGCTCAGTATTAAGAGCAGCAACTACTGGAACATCCGAAGAAGAAACATCTACCCCACTCACAGATCAGGGTACTGCTTTTTAGAAAAACCCATGATGTCATGACTGTGCAGTGCCTCAGAGATTATCCCCCATAATGGTAGTTTACTCACCTGGTAAAGGTGACTGTGGGGGTATACATCTCTGAGGCACTCTACATCCCTCCCGGTAGACATATACAGTGACAAATAATAACTTTTTCTTACTGGCATGCCGTACGGGCCGGATTTATAGAGGGTATCAATAGAAAATAAACTATCCCATGTTAAACTAACTATGACTACTGCGCATAACACTTAATTAACCACAGGTCAGAATTTTAGAGCATTTCATTTCAGATACAGCTTTGGAAGACATCGAACTGACCTAACTGGAGCAAGTCCCCAAGGAAGGGGGATGGACTGCTTTAGAAGTCACATGTGCATCAAGCAACCTATTAGGTGTATACAACCCATGATGTCATGACTGTGGAGTGCCTCAGAGATGTATACTCCTACAATCACCTTTACCAGGTGAGTAAACTATCACTCCTCAAGGGCCCTGGGACAGCCACCGACAGACTGCATGACACTGCTACAACTTGGTGTGTGGGTACTGTTGCTTGCATCCCCCATGAACACCATCCATCACGTGAAAGATAAGAAGATGAACCTGTGAAAGTGAAATACTTTGGGAGATTTCAAATTTGTATGAAGGGGCCTGCAAAATGTAAGTGGCAGCCTGTTTTTTGGGAGGGGAAGTGGGGTACTGTGTGAAAAGGAAAGTGACCTTCATTGCAAGGAAAGAAGCCTGCAAGCAGCAGGGAAGAATAATCAGCATTTATATAATGCTTTTCATATACATTGTATCCCAAGCAATGCTAGACTGAAAGTGAAGTAACTGAATGTGTAGTGGCAGCCATTTTGCACATCAACACCCACACACAGCCTGAACAATTGCTTGAACTGGTTTTATGGGAAGGGGAATGTTGGCCAGGGACACCGGGGAAATCCCCTACTCTTGTGAAAAGTGCTTTGAGTTCTTTTACTTCCACCTGGATACCCACCAGGCCAGAAACCAGAGATGGGTAGAAGGGACCTTGGCTTAACGTCTCATGCAAAATATAGCATCCACCCGCCAGCACTGAAGTTATGATCCCAATCCCTGTGTGCAACTAGAATCCATAACCTTCTGGCTCAGATACAGGTGTGCTACCAACTGAGCCACATTGGCACCTAGCTGCCTTGCTGCAGAAAAAACGGGTGTCTGCTAACTTGGTGGGCTGGGTCAACAAGGCCTAGTCACCTTGCAGAGAGAGAGAGAGAGACAAATGGACAAAAAGAGAGACAAAGAGAGAACCATTTATGTCTTGCACCAACAAATATTGCAAGTCTGTGTGGGGAAAAGGAGGATAACTTGTTTAGGGTAGAGAGAGACAAAGTGTGGCCCTTGCAAAATGAAGTATTTGTGTCTGTGTCTGAACTCTTGGAAGTTTTTTCTCCACATGACTCTGGCCTCTGCCTACATAGCTGCAAAGAAGCAGAACTACTACTATGGTTTTATTCAACTAACTTTTCTTCCTTGAGAAAAAAGTCTGTAGGCAAAAGAAATTAGAAATGTGACTTTAAACATTATTTTTTTGTGTTACAAGGTATAAAATAAGTAGGTTTGCAACACAATTTTCCAACCCAAAATCCAGCATTTGGAAATCAAAGGCAGGTTTGATAGCCAGCCCAGTGGTGCTAAGAGTTGAGTTGCTGGACACCACACCTTGTGCTGTGATGGCGAACCTGGCTTCGGGAATGGGAATGGGTCTGGATCACCGGTGGTCGGCGGGGAGGGAGGGAGCAGGATTGAGCAGCCATAATGGCAGCTCTCCTCTCCTGGGGAGGATCTATGTCTCCCCAGCAGTTCTGCTGCCCTCCGATGGAGGTCTGACAGGCAACACAGGCAGGCGGGGGTGGCAAAGTACAGGGAGGGTGCTTCGGAGCCACGCCGTGCACGTGCCACCACATGCGTGTGGCTGGGGCGGGGCGAGAAAAAAAAAGGCAAGTTTGATTAGCTGTAATTAACTAATAATTTTTCTTGCTGAGCAGCTGGTTTGTTTAGATTTTTCATTGGTAGATATTGCTCTGGTGGCTTCTGATCTCCATCCTCCATCTGCCTTCCTCTTCATGGGCCAAGCACATGTCTTGACCCTTCTCCTTTTCCACTTATTGCTTTGGTCACTCATATTTTAACACCTCAGTGCCCCCTTAGATACACAGAGTATGTGGAAAAAGAAATGAGTCTGTATGAGGTGCAGTGCAAATCTGGGCCATCGAGATTGAGGGTTGTTGGTGGCGTCCAACTCTCAAGTCTGTGTGGTTATCTGCACTGTGACAATATGCGTGTCGTATTTTATTATTTTAGAACATGGTGCTGTTTGCAATAAATAAATTATTGAATGGAGCATTTGTGTGCACCACCTTCTTTATTTTTTTCCTTCTAGAAGCCTGCTGTGGTTACAGATTGCAGACTGCAAAGTCCAGACAATGTTATTCAGGCCTTCTGGCTGTGCTGAAAAGTGGCATGCAAGAAGCACTGCCTGACTAAATCCATGGAAAACCATCTGTATGCATTTCCACTTTTTATGCAAGTGGTATTAGTTCTCATGGCACTGTGTTACTGCATCACTGGTAGGCCATGGTATGGCAGGAGCAGTAAATCCAACAAGAGGCATTGGCACTTTCAGTATTTCTGGCACAGGTTGAAATTTCTCTTCTATTTTATGTGCTGGTAAGAGAGATTGTGCCTTCTGAGGAGTACCTGGATGGCAGAACCCAAGGATGCATGCTGGCAGCTGGAGAGAGAACAGAGCCAGACTAGAAGGACCTGAGCCTGAGGCTTTTGGCAGCTGACTGCAGAATCAACACAAAAGTGACACTTATTTTTATGTTGTCTTGTGCATGCGCAAGCAACATCTTGTGGTAGTAGCAGAAATGCAGAGGTGTGTCAGTGTTGGCGAATGCAGAGCACACTTTAGTAGGTGTGTCCCTCATTCCCCAATTAGCCAGCATGCTAGTACTGATGCAAGAATTATGTAAAGTGCCACCAACTTGAAAGAAATGTGCCACAGCAACTGGAGATAAGCTCGTCATGCAGCGGCACAGATGACATACCTCCTATACATGCCTTTCCTGGTGAAACATTTCAATAAACATGGCGGTGGCTCCTGCTCCCGCCACATAATCCTCAAAGAAAGCCAACATTGGGGGTGCAATCCCAGTGTCGGCATGTCTGCCACCCCCCCCCACATTGTGTGGTACACTGGGAACCCTTCCCAGTGTGCTGCCACTCACAGAAAGCTGACCATGTCGGCATGTTCCTGCTCCCACCTCACCCCCATTACGTGGACACTTGGAGCCCACCCCTGTGTGCCCAACATTTGTTTTATTTCACCTGTAAAGAAGGAAAATGGTCCCACAATGTTCTTTTTTTTTTCTGTACCTGAAAAAAGGATCCTCGTCCCGCGCCCCCTCCCCAACCCACACCCACCCTTTGTGCAACCCACTCCCCACACACCCCTCACCCCATACTTACCTTTCAGATGCTGTGATTTTTGGTGGAGCTGGAACACGTCTGGACTCTTCAAGCCAAAATGAAGAATTGGGGGGGGGGTTCAACTTAGCTGGATATCTCAGCCACTTTTTTTGAATTTTGGCTCCAAATTTTCAACATGGGGTTCTTGGGACCCCACCTCATGAACACTTACACTGTCATCTCGTTATTCAGTCCCGAAAGATCATTTCGTAGTCACTGCACGGAATCATCTTTCAGGACTGATTAACCAAATGACTGTCACTGTTCCTGAGGTGGGGTCCCAAAAAGCCTATGTTGCAAATTTGGTGAAAAAATTCCAAAAAATAACTGTTACGAGCATGCATTGCACAGTTTCCACGCACGCTCGTAACTTCGACAATTTTTAATATTTTCACTCCAGATTTTCAGCATTGCCATTTTTTCACACCTCCTTATGAACAGTACAGCTGTAATTTTTCACATCCTGCCCGAAATGTGTTTTTGCACATGTGGCGCACAATGTCGCGGTCGTTGTGGAAAAGCAACGTTTGGGACAGATTAACAAAATCACAGTGACACTGTTCATGAGTGAATGTCCCAAAATGCCTACATTGAAAATCTGGTTAAAAACATCCCCCAAATAATTGCGTTACGGGCGTGCATTGGGCAGTTTCTACGCACGCTCGTGATTTCACCAACTTTTCATATTTTCTCTCCAGATTTTCAACATTGCCATTTTATTACACCTCCTCATGAACAGTACAGCTGTCATTTTTCACATCCTGCCCAAAATGTGGTTTTCCCACCTGTGGCGCCAGGGTTTCCAACCGTAATGCCCCACCCTGTAGAGACTGACAGGCATCAGGGGTGTAACTTGGGATTGTCAGTTGTAATGCTCACGCCATTCCACCCCAACCCCCACCCTGCAGCCAGTGACTGGCATCGTGGTGTGCCTTGGACTCTTTGGCCCCAAAGTTCACCCCATTCTCCTATACTGCACCCATCTCAGTGTATTTCCTTATGGAATGGGGTGAGCGTAAGGCCCGAAGACCCCAAGGCACACTGCAACACTTGTCGGTGTCTGCAGGGTAGGGTGAGATGAAATGGCATGAGCGTAATGGCCAACGACCCAAAGGCACACCCCAATGCCTGTCAGTCTCTGCAGAGTGGGGGTGGGGTTGGCTTCAGTTCAATACTTCACTGCCATTCCTATTATGCATCTCTCTAACTCCTGCACTACCAATGCCAGCAAAACAACATTGGGCATTGACAAATGCTTGTTTTTTACTGGGTCGGGGGTGGAGGGCCTCCAACAGCTCATGTGCACTACAGCTGAATGTACCTTAAGGAAGGGGAAAAAATCAGCAAGAACGACCTAACTGAAAATGAAGCTGCTTACAAGAAACAAATTGTAAGTATGCAGTGGTGGAAAGAGACACATTTATTGGGAAGGGACAGAAAGTTACTTAAAACAATAATTTTTTTTTAATGGGAACAAAAAGAACCCTTTGCCCTACTGTTGCAGTACTCATAGAATCATAGAAGCTTGACAGCAGAAAAGGACCACATTGGTCCGTCTAATCTTCCCTATTCCCCCCACACCTCCCCCCCTTCCGGCCGCCGCCCTTCCCCCGCTACTCAGCCCCATATGTCTGTCCCATGCCCTCTTGAATCCCTCCACCGATTCAGCCCCCACCACTTTTTCAGGTAGTCTGTTCCAGGGCTCCACCACCCTCTCTGTGAAGAATCACTCTCTCACATTGCCGCTGCATCTTCCTCCCTGCAGTCTGAGGCTGTGCCCTCTAGTTCTGGCCCCTTCCTTCTTCTTAAGTAAACACCTTTCCCTTGCCTTGTTTAGCCCCTTCACATATTTAAAAGTTTCAGTCATGTCTCCCATTTCGCTTCTAGTCTCCAGCGTGTACAGATCCAGCTCCTTACACCTCTGCTCGTGTCTTCCCTTGCATACCCTGCAACATTTTGGCAGCCCTTCTCTGAATCATCTCCATCTCATCTATGTCCTTGCAGATGTGTGGTCTCCTGAACTGGACCCTGTACTCCAGACGCGGCCTCACCATGGCTTTGTAGAGGGGTATTATCACCTCCCTCCTTCTACAAGTAATGCTCCTGCAGATGAATGCACATTCCCTTAGCCTTTCCCACCACCCTGTTACATCGGTTTCCCACCTTAAGATCGGATGAGACTATGATCCCCAAATCCCTCTCTTGTTCTGTTACTTTGATTGCCTCCCCTCCTAGGGTGTATCCTGCTAGTGTGTTTCTACAGCTATTAAGGAAGAGAACTAAAAAGGAAAAAGGTAATTGCTATGAAAAAATAAAGCAAAGAATTTGTGGGAGCTAAAAAGTGAAA
Source organism: Neoceratodus forsteri (assembly GCA_016271365.2). Lineage (NCBI taxonomy): Eukaryota > Metazoa > Chordata > Ceratodontiformes > Ceratodontidae > Neoceratodus > Neoceratodus forsteri. The sequence continues at coordinate 1,178,057,145 of CM057456.1, read as the reverse complement.
CAAAACAGTACCTTGCAAAATAAAAATTTAAGTGAGAACAAAAATAACTTTTTGCCCTATGTTGCAGTAGCGATGGGCCTATATAGCAATAAAAGAACAGAACCATGGAAAACCAAGGAAAAAATTACCTGCTATGAAAAAATACAGAAAGCAAAAACTTTGTGTGAAGTAAAAAGTGAAACAAAACAGTGCCTTGCAAAATACTGCAGTGAAGCTCCTGGATGGTATTTTGCGTTAAGGAGGCTGGGATGGGATAACTTGAAAGTAAATGAAGTGTGCCCTACTCATACAGAGATCTGTGCAGTACAATACTGTGTGAGTGTGTGTGTGTGTGGGGAGGTGGGGGGGATTCGAAGCAGTGTGCCCTGCGTTATTTAGCATATGGCTACCATTACCTTTCTGGAACCACTGGAATATCTACCCCTAGGTCGTACTCCAGGACCCCCCTCCATAGCACAACAGGAACAATCAATAGCAATATGATCACACAAATGAATATAATAAACATCAAAGAACACATATATACCACTCTCCACCTCCACCCCCATCCCAGGGACCACAATCACCAAGCCATTCAGTCTGTGATGGTCCTGGGCCAGCTGGCACCTTCTGTCGAGTCACTCCTTGATAGGGAACTGTGGGAAGCGTCTGCTCTGGGATGTATAGGTGTGTGGATAGGGGAAGGTCCCAACATGAGGCACACCCATGTACGTGTGCCCCTGCTGACCTGATGAAGTATCCTTGAATAGAGAACTACATAGAAAGAAAGAGGAGGCACAGCAGTGCAGTGTATGTGTTGGTTATTAGGTATGATGCTATCTTCATAATGCTGGATTATCTTTAAATTTTAGACATTAGTCCCTACCATTGGATGCTCTTGCTTACCTTAGAAGGCTGCACTTGGCCCATCACTACTAGGCCTAATGCCACCCAGACTGTGACATCCTATAGATAATGCCCCCTCCCAAATGTGGCCTGGCCTGGGTCTGTGAGGTCCTTGAGACCTGGGAAACATGTGTTCCATGGGGAGCATTGGAATGAGATGCCTAACACATGTCTGTGGTTGACATTGGCAGCCAGCCTGTATTTTGTCCCCTCTAGGTCCCACCCTCCTCTTCTGATGTAATTTGTTAGTCTACCTGACTGTGCCGGCCAACACCCACTACACCAACATAGATGCCTGTCTTCAGGGGAGGAGGTGCATTGCAAAACATGGATCCTGATGTTAGGAAGTACACATGGAGTTTGCACCTGCTATAGTGCTGGATTGTGAGTGGGTTGCTGGCCATGAACAGGCATCATGTCTGGAAGTCCCTCCCCACCCACACTCACTACCCTCACCATATCGTTTGTGTTCCAGTGGGACAGTAGTTCTATTTTGGTGTGAATCCCGTTCAAGGGGACTAGGCCAGGAGCACCAATAGAGGTGGGCATTAGGGGCTGGAGCTCCGAATCTTTATTTATTGGCTCCATTAAAAGATGCACTGTTCAAGAAAAACTACCCCACAGCTGGGTGTGCTAATGGAAAGCCACAAACCAATACTCAGAATCCAGCACTACCCACTACTATAAACATGACCGAAATAACACAGCAAGTATGTGAAATAAGCAGTTTTTAATAGGCATAAAATTCAGAAAAGTGCAAACCTCAAACGTGCCAAAGCACAGACCAGGAAATGAATGGCAGAGCCCAACTAAACTTCTACTGGTTTCTCCACAGCTTCTTCAGGAAGTGTTCTTAGGTGTGCAGTCAACCATTTTAAACAAACAGGTAACCAATTAAAGAAACAGTGCCTAATTGTGATTGCTCAAATAAATACATACCATCAAACCCAATTAAAGCAGTGTAATGAGCAATCTATTAGTTTACCATTGTATGATAAACTAAAAATATTTTGGTTAATATACACACCACATAAAAACTGTGTTTAAAATAAAAAACTGAAAAAGTGAAACATAACAGCGCTTTCCCTAACCCTGGGTTGGGAAAACAAAGGGTGAATAATGATAATCCCCCCCCCCCCATCTGTTACAATTATGGGCCAAAATGTTTGGAACAGAAGCACTCTTTCCGATTATAGCATACAGCTTTTACACTCCTGTAGTCAACTTTGTTTAGAAAAATAAATGAAGAGGTACAATATACCTATAGGAATACTAATATTTTCCAGTAATATGAAAGAGTGAAAATGTCCCAATAATAAATTTGTAATCATTAGTAACACCATCTTTCACACAAGGACAGACAATGGTAACATTTAGGGCTGTCCGTTCTTTTAAATTCCTCAATTTACCACTCTATAGTGATTCCTAACAATGTGTGTACATATGGGCCCAGATATTCAAAAGGGTTGTGCATGGCAACCTACTGATGTGCCCCGGTGCGATATTTAAAAGGGAAAAGTGCACCGCACAAATCCCAATGGGCCGAGAAGCATCAACAATACAGGCACAGGTAGCGGGGCATGCCCATGCATAACCTGCACAGCCCGATATTCAGCCGGGCTGTGCAGAGTTATGCATGCGCATCCTACCGCGCCTGCACAAAGTTACGCCTAAAAAAAGGAACAAATGATGGCCACCACAGGTGAGCTGCCGCATTGCAGGGCGCAACACAGCAGCTGCCACGTGGGTGGCCATCACTGTTCCTGCGCACCTGGCGGCCCCCCATGCCCCGATCGTGGGCATCACTGTACCTCCCCCAAGTCCAATATCCCTGGTGGTCCAGTGGACCGCACGGAGCCCGATTGCAGGCAACATTCATCCCCCCAAGTCCGATATTCCTGGTGATCTAGTGGACCCCCATCCCTCCGCCCACTGAGCCCAACCACCCCGCTCCCCCGTCAACCGGCAGGCAGCAGCACCCCACTGCCTGCCGCCCGCCACCTGCCAACTGACAGCTCGGTGGGGCTGCCGCCCGTGGTTCAGAGCATGAGCCAATGGGCGTGCCTGCATCACGTACTAGTCAGTCCAGATATGTGAATGAATTCATTCACATATCTGGACATTATAATGCCGGTATAGGCTGCATGCCCATTGGCTCATGCTCTGAACCAATGGGCGCAGCCTACCGAGCTGTCAGTCGGGCGGGCGGCGAAATGAGGTGCTGCCATCGCCAGCTGACGGGGAGGTGGGGTGGTGGTCCACTAGATCACCAGGGATATCGGACTTGGGGATGAATGATGCCCGCGATCGGGTTCGTGGCGGTCCACTGGACCACCAGGAGGCTGACTTGGGGATACAGTGGATGCCCGCGATCGAGCTCATCGCGGTCCACTGGACCACCAGGGATATTGGACTTTGTTTTTCACTTACAGGACTTCCTGCGATCGGGCTGCAGGGGGCGTCGGTCCCCGACGGCTGCTCGCCAGGCGCAAGTCATCAGGGATTGGGCGCACCTGCATGCTAATGGCATGCAAATGGAGCCATAATCAGATGCAAATGGCCCCCTGTGTGCCTTGCATAAATTATGGCCCCATTTGCATGTCCCCCTTTGAATATCGCAGGTGCTGTGCATGGCACAATGGCACTTGCACCGCCGCATCTCAATGCTCCACTCTGACCACTTGCGCTGGCGCAGTGCCACTGCGCCATGCACAATGGGGGTGGCCAGGGTGCGATATTCAAAGCAGTTGCGCCATAGCGTGGCTCCGTTCAATATCGCCCTGGCCACACCCATGCGCAACAAAGTTGAGCTGCTCCCAGGCTTGCGCCACAGCCTGGCGCAGTTTGAATATCCGGGCCATAGTGTATACTGAAGTGGATAAGAGTAGAAGGCCTACATCTTGAGCTGAAGAGGGACATCAGGAAAACATACCAACGGAAGAGGAAATAAATGTGGTAAATTTGTCTACATTTCTGTTGGAAGATCGACATGCACAGGTACTGTTGAAAGGTTTCAATTTTGTCCCAATGTGTACGAACAGTTTGAACTTTACATAGACTTAAAAAAGTACACAAGAAAGCTCAATTTAATAGTATTTTTCTCTAAATCGAAAGAAATTATGGTCGATACTGTGAATTCCAATATGGGGTTCAGTGTGACTGACAGGACACTAAATGAAGAGGAATTTGGGCCTGGGCCTGTATCTTTGGACACTACATATAGACAGCCATCGAAGTTTATTCCAGCATGCTCTCCTGCAGTTTTGACTTTTGAAAGAGCTGTTATGTCAAATTTGGAGCAGGCCTTGTCTTCTGGCAATAGTGGGGATTTTGTAAACTTGTCCAGACTAGAAAGAATTGCTCTGCATGAATTACAAACTAATAGTCACTTTGTTATCAAGCCAGGTGACAAGGGGGGCTCTATTGTCCTTATGGATACACAGCAGTACAGGGGTGAGATTTTTAGCAAGTTTGCAAACACTGATCTTTATGCTGGTCTCAAAAGTAACTCCACAGTTAGATTTAAAGCAGAGATCGATGAGTACCTTGATAGGGCCACAGAGCAAGGTGTTATTTCAAGTACAGTTGGAGATTATTTAAAGGTGGAACATCCAGTGAGGCAGACCATAAATGTTTTACCAAAAATCCATAAATCCTTGGTTGATCCCCCCCAGGACATCTCATTGTGTCTGGGATAGGGTCCCTGACTGAGCCACTTTTTAAATTTGTTGATGGCCACAGAAACCATCTGGTTCACACTACCCAAATTTTGGGTGTCCTGGGAGACATGGAACTTGAGCAGCCATGGTTATTGGTTATGTTGGATGTAGAGTCTCTTTACGCCAATGTTCCACATGATGGGGGATTACATTCACTGCAGTACTGGTTGGAGAATGTTACTACGTATGACCCCAGTTTTATAGATCTACTATGTGACTTATCTGAGTTCATTCTTATGAAAAAACATTTTGTTTTTCAGGGCCAGCACTTCCTCCAAACCAAGGGCACTCTGATGGAGGAGAGTGTTTTTGTTCTAAGCATTTAGGCCCATAATTGTAACAGATAGGGGGGTGATTGTCATTATTCACCCCTTGTTTTCTCCACCCAGTGTTAGGGAAAGCACTGTTAGTCCTGTTTTATATTTCACTTTTTTAAGTTTTGTGGTGTGTATATTATCACAAACGCACTCCACAGGTCAGGCCCTCTGCTCCCACAGTGCCAACCTCAGAGCGCAATAAATAGTATGACCAGGTAACAGGGTAACCCTCCTGTCTGCTTTTGGGTCCGAATCATCTTTAGTCTCAAGTTCTGGGGGGATTCAAACTGTGAACCTTATGCTAGCGTACCCAAATGTACAGGCTCAGATAATGTTCTCTTCAGGGGGATGCAATATATCTTTCACCTAAGGGCACCTAACCAGGTATCCAAAATGAACCCTTAAAACTGTATAAGGAACCTTAGGTATATGCTTACCTTTTACCAAGCTTAGTAACACATCAAGCTGTTGAACAGTTGTCAGACTTAACCACCTATACGTCACATGCAAAAATAACTGACAGATACCCAGGCAGTCTTTCAAAGAAAAGGTTCTTTACTAAAAGATGATAAAAATATGAAAAAAAATGTAAACACAGACCAATATATCAAAGAGATCACAATCACATAAAAGAACAAGGGGAAATTATAAAGCAAAAACTCCTACCACAATACATTTAGATTTTTGCTATCTAAGGTACTACCTCTGGAAGTGCTTTTAGTTAGATCAGAGAACTGTTTTTCTCTCGGAGTCCCAAAATAATATGACAAAAATTTCAGACACAAGTATCAGTTTAAACGCTGTGTCTCCACACCTCTTCTGTGAGTCATCTAGAACCTCCTTTTAGAATATAAATTACAAACATGATTTCCTACTAGGAAGTATTTTAAATAAGGTGACATCAGAAGAAAAAAAAACATTTCCTAAATTATGACAGTCTTTAATTAAGTATTTCCTTTGAACTGGTGGCTGGATCTTGTTTTCCCAAGGAACACCAAATAGTTTACAACTTTTCACACCATGTTGGTATCAAATGGCCTGTTCCTCTTAAGACTTCATAAAAGTTTATTAGGCTCATCCTCTGGCAGACTCATAAAGTCACATTTGGTTTTCAACTTCAAAAAGCCTAGGTATGTCATAAAAGGTAATAAAATGCCCACTGGAAGGAATGTAGTTAATTAACTGGTTCCCTTATCAATTTTAATTACATCCTATGGTTTCAGCTACTGACACCTTGTAATTTAAAGGGCCAAATCTCACAGACTAACATTTCATACACAGACCACTTATTTATAATACCAATATCATACAATAATCATAACCAGCTGGCCAAGCGTCACAATTCTCCCCACCTAGACTGAATTTGGAGGCTCTATCCCCTGCATGAGATGAGCTTCCTAAGTCAGTTCACTCCTCATATAGATGCAAAAAAAAACTCTGCGTTCTGATTGGTCGCTCCAGTCCTATGTAAGATTGTCATGTCATACCCTTGTAAGGCAAGACTCCATCTTAATAGTCTACCATTAATTTTTCCCATTTGTGTCAGCCAAACCAGGGGGTTGTGGTCAGTTTGTACCTCAAAATGCTGCCCATATAAGTATGGCTCTAACTTCTTTAGGGCCCACACTATAGCAAGACACTCTTTTCCCACAGTAGAGTAAGCCTGCTCCCTGGGAAGTAACTTTTTACTCAGGTACACAATGGGGTGATCTTTCCCTTGGTTGGGTGTCTGACTCGGCACTGCCCCAATACCCACGTCTGAGGCATTAGTCTGGACTATAAAGGATCTGCTATAGTCAGGACTTGTCAATACAGGAGTACTGCACAGTGCCTCCTTCAGTCTGGTAAAGGCTTTTTCACAGGCTGGTTCCCAGGTAATTTTCTTAGGCATCTTTTTCTTTACCAGGTCAGATAGGGGAGCAGCCAGGGCACTGTAATTGGGTACAAATTTCCTATAGTACTCTGCTGTCCCTAGAAAACTCCTACCCTGCTTCTGCATTTCTGGTTTGGGCCATACCTTGATCACCTCTGTTTTTACTTGGTTGGGACGGATCTGCCCCTGGCCTACAACATGCCTGAGGTATGCCACTTCAGCCATGGCCACCTGGCACTTCTCAGCTTTGACAGTGAGCCCGGCCCTCTGTATCCTGCCCAGTACTTCCCTAAGGTGGGACAGGTGTTCCTCCCAGCTGGCACTAAAGATGGCAATGTCATCCAGGTATGCCACGGCATACTCCTCAGCACCATTTAACATCTGGTTCACCAACCTTTGGAAAGTGGCCGGGGAGTTCTTCATTCTGAAAGGCAGTACTTTAGATTCAGAAAAGCCTATCGGAGTGATGACGGATGACTTTTCCTTAGCTCTGTCAGTTAACTCTACCTGCCAGTACCCCTTTGTCAGGTCAGTAGTCATAAGGTAGGTCACCCCTCCCAACTTGTCCAGGAGTTCATCTGTCCGGGGGATCGGGTGGGCGTCTGACTTCATGACTGCATTCAGTCCATGATGATCCACACAGAAACAAGTAAAGCCATCTGGCTTGGGCACAAGGACTACGGGTGAGGCCCAGGGGCTGTGGGATCTCTGGACTACCCCTATATCCAGCATTTCCTCCACCTCCCTTCTAATGTCCTTTTGGACAGCCTCTGACACCCAATATGCTGTCTGCCATATGGGTGTCTGTGTCCCTGTCTCCACATTGTGCATTGCTAAGAGAGTTAGTCCAGGCTTAGCACTAAACAGTTGGGCAAAGTCTGCTAAAACCTCCCTTACTTCCTGGATCTGGTATGGAGCCAGCTGGGGTGACTATTTAACTGCCTCGACAGAGGACTCCCACTTGCTTTCTTCCAGTCAGTCCAGAAGGGGGTCTCCTTCATCCGTCCCCGCCCCAGGACTACACACTGCAAACACCTTGTCAGCCCTATTAGCATATGGCTTCATCATGTTGACATGATACATTATTTCTGTATGTCTTCTGTCAGGTAATTCTATGATATAGTTCACGTCGTTTACCTTTCTGACTACTTTGTACGGTCCTGCCCACTCAGCCTGCAGCTTGTCTTTTTGAACTGGGATAAGGGCCATGACTTCCTGAACCACCGTGTATGAGTGAGCTCTGGCTCTGTGGTCGTACCACACTTTTTGTTTCTGTTGGGCAGCTGCCAGGTTGCTCTGGGCTGTCCCCATAAGCTCCTTCAGCCTTTCCCTAAACCTAAGGATGTAATCCACTATGGGAGTTCCTTGGGTGGCGTGCTTGCCTTCCCAGTCCTCCCCGATCAAGTCTAGGGGCCCAAGTACCTGGCGTTCATATAAGAGCTCGAAAGGGGGAAAACCCTGTCAACTCTTGGGGCACCTCCCTGTATGCAAACAACAGGTGGGCAAGGTATTTCTCCCAGTCCCTCCCATGCTGTTCAGCAAATGCTTGGAGCATTGACTTCAGGGTACCATTAAATCTTTCCACAAGCCCATTGGCTTGCGGGTGATAAGGTGTCGTGTGCCTCCGCACCACCCCACACTTCTCCCACAAACATTTCATCAGGTCCGACATGAAGGAACCCCCTCAATCAGTGATAACCTCATGTGGAAACCCAGCATGGGAGAAAATCCCAAGTAAGGCATCTGCCACTTTCTGTCCTCAGCGAGGATAGGGTGACTGCCTCTGAATACTGGGTGGCATAATCCACCGCAGTCAGGATGAACCTCTTCCCAGAAGAGCTTGGGTTATTTAAAGGCCCCACAATATCCATTCCCACCCTCTGGAATGGCTCCTCCACTATGAGCAATGGAATTAGTATGGCTTGGGTTTTCTTACCTGTCTTCCCTATTTCTTGGCACCGGTGACAAGACCTGCAATACTCCTTCACCTGCTGGGTGAAGTTGGGCCAATAGAAATTCTGGGCCAACCCTTGAATAGTGCATGCAATTCCCAGATGACCAGACAAGGGGATATCATGTGCAATCTTGAGCAACTGCTCATGTTACCCCTGGGTAATGACAAGCTGCCTGCCTATCACACCTCCCTCTGTCTTAGCATCCTGAGTATACATCAGTCCATTTTCCCAATAAACTTTATGTTTTCCATCACCTCCCTGTGCTCCATCAGAGTCTGCCCAAGCCCTCAGCTTCTCTAGACTAGGGCCACTTTTCTTTTTTTAAAATTCAAAGTTTATTGATTTTACACAACTAACTATAGGCATATCAGTCACATGAATACATAGTACATCATGGTAACAAAATTATCCTATACTATACATAGTTTTAAACCCCCAACACCCTAACCCCTCCCACCTCCCTCACCCTTCTGGAGTGTGCCTAAGTTTCTTGTATGTATGAGGAGAAGAGGCATCAACTGTCTTGGGGTACTGTGTACACTGATTACTCAACACACCCTTACTGCAGATAGACCGCGTATAGTTTCCCCCACTTCCTATCAAAACCTGCCATGTTATTCTGAAAACCAGCTATTAACCGTTCAGACCTAAAAAAGCTAGACATAGCCCTTAACCAATCCTTATATGATATTACTACCTGGTCTCTCCAATGCTTCAAGACTAATATTTTGACAGTAATAGCTATTAGGGCCATGTGGTATTTTCGCTCGTTGACCTTAATATCATCCTAATAGACAGACTTCCACCGTAAACAAGTCCTCTAAACCTAAGCAGGGATCCAATTTGGCTCTGATTTCCTTCCAAAGTGGAGCTATTTTTTCACAGTACCAAAATATATGTACCATTTTCCCTTCTTCTTTAGCACATCTAGTGCAGGTATTATCTGGAATCCTACCCAGTCTGGCCAGTCTCAGGGGGGTATAATACATATTATTCAGTATATGATACTGCGTAAGTCTGAATCTATCCTGGGAGAGATAGATATAAAGATCTTTCCAGATCTTAGCCCGATCCAAAGTCACCCCAGGAAGCAAGGATTCCCAAATTGATGACCCAGATAGTGAATCGGTACAAATAGAGGTCAAGAGGAAGGCATATACTGCAGAGACCGAATGTGGTTTTATAGAACATTCACTAACATGAGTCAACAAAGGTTTGACTAAGGAAGACCGAGCATTAGCCCCAAACATGGTGAATATGACATGTCTTATTTGGTATACCCTGAAAATCATCGACCTCGGCATATCGTACTTGGTGAGGATCTCGGGTGAAGAGAGAAGGTTATCCTGGCTATATAGGTCTTCCACACGTGCATACCTTAACTGTGGGATCCAATGGGGTAAAAGATTCACCCCTCCGATTTTAATGTTGGGGTTTGATAGGGTCACTTTTCTGAGCAGCTGCAAACTCCTTGCACATTCCCAAGGCATGGGACAGGTCCCTGTCAGTATCTAAACTAGGGTCCCTAGCTCAAGCATCAGGGCACTCTGGATCACTGTCATCTCTAACCCTCTGACAATGGTTCACCCCTCCTTCTTCGGAGTAACCCTCCTTAGCTGTGTGGTTAACTGCTACTGGGGCAATTTCTAACCCCTTTTCATTAGTCTCCATATCAGGAGACACAGGCTGGGGAACCAGCCTCCCAGTGGTTTCCACAGTGGCTTCTATGGGGTCCAGAGAACTACAATTTCCCCTTCCTTCTTTGCTATGGGTAACTGCACACACCATCCCCTGTTTGAGATTGTTGCCAAGGATGAGATCAACTGCTAAAGTTTTAGCTACAACCACCTGTTGCACAGTTCCCCCTGTTTCACCCCAGTCTAGGAGAACACTAGCGAGTGGCAATGTTTTCTCCTTCCCAGTGAACCCTTGTACAGTTACAAATTTATTGGGTATAAGCTGACCAGGCTCTACCAGATCCCCTTTTACCAACATCACGGATGCCCCGTGTCTCTTAACCCTTGTGTCTGTACACCATTCACAGTGACTGGGTGCATGTATTCCCTCATGTTCACAGGCATGCTTCTAGGGACACACAAAAAACTCACTTCTTTCCCAGCCCCATTTTGCATATTGCTCATCCTTTTGGGACACTGTCTGGCAATATGCCCAGTTTCTTTGCAAACCCAACATTCGTTTCTTTTCTCAGAAAAATCTTTTCTTTGAAACCTGGGGCTAACTGGTTTCGGTGGAGGCAGTAAGGTTTTAGCTGCCCTGAAGGCCCACTTTTCCCTTTCTGCACTGTCACGCTTGCCTCATTCGCTCTCAGAGCAGGTCTGCTCTTGGCATAATGGTCCAAGAGTTCAGCAGCCTCTTGCACTATTTTGGGATCTTGGCCCTCCAGCCAGGTTTTCAGCTCTGCTGGGCATGCCCAAAAAACTGTTCTAACAATATAGCATTTTCAATTTTATCTACATAGTTTACTTCCATTCCTTCCCACCAACGTTTTAAACACTGACGTTGTTTTGTGGCTAGCTCCTTGTAGCTCACGTCAGGGCTTCTCCTGAGCTTATGGAATTTAGCTCTGTAACTTCTGCAGTTAATTCAAACTTTTTTAAAAGTGCAGCTTTAAGTTTGCTGTAATCATTACTGTCCTCATTGTCCATTTGACCCAATGCATCCCGAGTTTTCCCAGTAAGTAGCGGGGATAGCTTTCAGGACACTCTAGGAATCTTTGCCTGAATACAAACTTTTTCAAAGGAATTTAAAAAGGCATCCATATCCTCCCCCTCTTTAAATTCAGCTATCAATTTGGAATTTAATTTGTAACCCAGTCCTGTAGTTCCAGTTAAACCTAAGCCACTTACCTGCTATGGTGCTGGTGGTTGGAGTCGTAGCTTCTCTGGTTCATTTCGCCTCTGGCACTCATGGTCTTCACGGTTAGCCTCTTGCTGTTTGTGTTCAGCTTCTTGCTGTTCTCGCTCCCTCTTCTCCTCTGCGGCTCGCTGGCGCTTATGCTCTTCATGGTCAGCTTCTCGCTGTTCTCACTCCCTCTTCTACTCTGCAGCTCACTACTCTCGCTTCTCTTCTCTCTGGAACTCCAGCTCCATCCTCCGCAACTCCATCTGTAGCCTGATGGCTTCTGGCTCCAGAGTGCTGGTGAGCTTCCCCTGGTGCTGTGGCCCTTGCCTTGCACTGGCCCTACTGTCCTCCTCACTGGATCTGGACACTGCACTGGCTGATGGCCCCTCCATGCCCAAGGTTTGGTCTTTTACAGTCAGAGTCTGTGACTTGACACTCTGGGCATCAGCAGCCATCAGAGCATCCATGAGGTTCTGCTTGGTGGCTCTTCCCTCATGGAGGACTCCTCTCTCCTTGCACAACTGCTTCAGGTAGTCTGCAGTGTGCTCACTGTAGTTGGAAGCCATCTTCTTCCCTAACTACGGCTACTCTAACTTGCACTTTGAAAAAAAAAAATAAAACAGGTAGGAACTTTGACTGCGAGCAAAATGATATAGTTTTGTTTTCTCTTTTAAAAATAAATCACTGCCTTATTTTGCAAGTGAGCTGTACAGTATTAAGCTGACACATTGAACAGTTAAAACGTGTGTTACCAAAAGTATCGCACCACTGCCAACCAAATCTGTCACAAACGCACTCCACAGGTCAGGCTCTCTGCTCCCACATGCCAACCTCGGAGTGCAATAGTGTGAAGAGATAACAGATAGGGTAACCCTCCTGTCTGCTTTTGGGTCTGAATCACCTTTAGTCTCAAGTTCTGGGGGGATTCAAACTGTGAACCATATGCTAGCATACCCAAATGTACAGGCTCAGATAATATTCTCTGGGGGGGATGCAATATATCTTTCACCTTAGGGCACCAAACCAGGTATCCAAAATGAACCTTAAAACTCTATAAGAGACCTTAGGTATATTCTTACCTTTTACCAAGCTTAGTAACACCATCAAGCTGTTGAACAGTTGTCAGACTTAACCACCTATATGTCACATGCAAAAAGAACTGACAGACACCCAGGCAGTCTTTCAAAGAAAAAGTTCTTTACTAAAAGATGATAAAAATATGAAAAAAAAATTAACCACAGACCAATATATCAAAGAGCTCACAATCACATAAAAGACAAGGGAAAATTATAAAGCAAAAACTCCTACCACAATACATTTAGATTTTTGCTATCTAAGGTATTACCTCTGGAAGTGCTTTTAGTTAGATCAGAGAACTGTTTTTCTCTCGGAGTCCCAACATAATATGACAAACATTTCAGACACAAGTATCAGTTTAAACTTTATGTCTCCACGCCCCTTCTGTGAGTCATCTAGCTCCTCCTTTTAGAATATAAAATTAAAAACATGATTTCCTACCAGGAGGTATTTTAAATAAGGTGGCATCAGAAGAAAAACACATTTCCTAAATTATGACAGTCTTTAAGCAAGCATTTCCTTTGAACTGGTGGCTGGTTCCTGTTTTCCCAAGGAACACCAAAGGGTTTACAACTTTTCACACCATGTTGGTATCAAATGGCCTGTTCCTCTTAAGACTTCATAAAAGTTTGTTAGGCTCATCCTCTGGCAGATTCATAAAGTCATATTTGATTTTCAACTTCAAAAAGCCTAGGCATGTCATAAAAGGTAATAAAATGCCCACTGGAAGGAAGGTAGTTAATTAACTGGTTCCCTTATCAGTTTTATTTACATCCTGTGGTTTCAGCTGCTGACACCTTGTAATTTAAAGGGCCAAATCTCACAGACTGACATTTCATACACAAACCACTTATTTATAATAGCAATATCATACAATAATCATAACCAGCTGACCAAACATCACATATGCTAACTAAAAATATGTTTTAGTTTATCATACAAGGGTAAACTAATAGACTGTGCTTCACACTGCTTTAATTGGGTTTGATGGTATGCTGGATCCTGAGTATTTGTCCAATAAAAGATGCCCAGTTCCTAAAACTGACACTGGTTTATTTGTTGTTTTTTTCACTGAGTGAGAAGGGTGGGTGCTCAAACCAAGCTTCTAATCTTTTTTTTTTTTTAAATGGGTGCATGTCGGCCTGGTGGCACTGAAGGTTGAGGTGCTGGATGCCACACCTCATGCCACACTGGCAACCCGTGTTCTGGAATGGACTCAGGTTGCTCAGGGGCCAGCTGGGGCGAGGAAGGATCGAGTGTCCACTGACAGCTCTACTTCCTCGGGGGGGGGGGACATAGCATTGCACTGTAGACTGACACCCAGCAGAAGTTGGGGGACAGCACAGGCAATGCTCAGAAGAGGGGTGGATCCACGTACAGGGCGTAAGACTGCCTCCATGGAGGTGGAGACAGTCACTCTGTCCATTGCATGTGCATGGGTTTGGGGAGGAAAATCGGAGGAAAAAGATGGAGCTGGCAGGTTCCATGATAGCCGGCTGCCCCACGCCGATTCCTGTGATCTAGATGTTGGCTTCCAGTGGTGGGGGAAAAGCCGGCGTCCTTGCCACCAGCCCTGTCATGGGGGGGTAACCCGTGTGGGATAACTGGGCAGGATGGGTGCGGGAGATGCCTGGCCAGAGAGATGAGTCCCCTCCGAGGGAGGGGTCAGAGCCACCTGCTTGCTCCAAGGAGGAGTAAAAAAAAAGGGTGCATGCAACATGATTTAGCACTCAGGGTCAGTGCAAAATTCTCATAGTTACTTGAGTGGTTACATATGGGCACCCAACACCCCAATGCCCCTCAGTATCTCCTAGTAGTAAGGGTAGCACCTTTGTTAGCCGAGGTGTACGTGGATTTATGTGTCTTTATCTCCCTTAATCTTTTCAGATGCTAGAAACACCCCTGGACTCGGCAGCCATTCCACCCACCATACGTGGATTTTCTGGTCCCTCATTCATGAACATCAGCTTCAAGTGTGAGGGCTTTCTTCTTTCCTTTATGATCACCAATGAAGGCAGACCATGGGTCCAGTGTTTTGTCCCTGCCTATTGGGTGAGTACTCGGGGGCACCACCACCTTAGTGGCTCTGGTTCCATGCTTCTCCGGGTGCAGCTATTGTAAGAGCTTCACCCTAAACAAGGCATGCAGGCTAATAACTGGTGCCCCCAGGCTCACCCACATATGTCAACTCTACGATATGGCCAATCTCCTTACCCTAGATGAATGACTCTGCTATCAAGCCTGCCTTCTAACTAAGAAGATTCTGCTTGGGCATGCCCCACCTGGGGTAACTACCTCCATCCAACCCACCCTGTCCAATTTCTCAACCTGAACTGCCGACAAGACCACCCTACTGGTCCCCAGAACCAGAACTGCTTGGGCCCAAAGGTCCTTTTATTACAGAGACCGTTCCTGGTTTAACTCTCTCCCTACATCCATTTCCACTATCCCCAAAATTGCCGCTTTTAAATCGGCCTTAGGAACCAACTTTTCAGCTCCTGGAGCTGCACCTGTCCTTAACAGGCCTCAGCTACTATCACTTCTGACATAGCTCACCGGGCCAAACTCACACCTCACTTCCCCCCTCCTCACTCTCCCCTAGGCCTCCCCCTCCCCGTTTCTGTAACAACTTGTGCTCAATTTGCAACCCAGAAATGTTCTCTCAGGCTAATTGTATGGAAACTACTGTGTTATTCTAAGTTGCACTGTTCCTTGGTTACTGTAATTTATGTTACATATGGAAACTTCTTTGTTATGCTATGCTGCACTGTTGTCTGGTTCTCTGTAATTTATGTGCACTGTATGTCCCCTATGTGATGAGGTACCTTTGTAAACGAGCCTCTGGCTCAAAGGTTGTAAATTTGAAAAATTTAAATAAATAAAATAAATAAAGATCCACTGCAAGGCCAGAAACCTCTGCAGCAGAGGCATAGCTTGGTTGGCATGGGCCCTTGTGCAAGGAATGAAGATGGGGGCCTCCCATGAAAGGAATGAAGATGGGCTCACCATGAAAGGAATGAAGATGCCCCCCGGAATGGTTAAAAATGGATAAACTTTTCAGTCAGCTAGTGAAGTGGCCTTTTCCGTGCTTTTTGCTGAGAGAAGACATCAATTATTGTGGCGACATTTAATTTCCTCGCATGTTCATTTTCTATTGATAAAAGAGCAAGGCCACTGAGTCATTCTTGCACCATCGTACTTCTTAAATAACTCTTGATAAGTTTCAGTTTAAAAATTGAGCGCTGTGCAGTTGCCACTGTTACTGGTATTGTCATAAACAGTAAGTATGCCATACAAATGTCCGGAAAACTTGAAGCAAGAGTGTGGTTTTCAATCAGCAGCAGTTTAGCTACTTCCTTCACTGCAGATTTCCTTGAAATGTCTGATTTCAGACAATTTCTGAATGAAAGTAGTTGACCTGGGAGGGAGGGTGACAAGTCAGATTCATATTGTTTGACCAGATTTTCTCCGGCAGCATATAACTCCTTGTCAGTAGCTGAAGTCAATGTGGAAGGGAGAATAGCCTTGAATGTGGCCACCACTTCATTTAAGCCTTCAAAGCAATGTTCCAGTTGCGAAATGGCTCTGTCCAGAGTTTCGTAAAACACAGTAACTTTGAACCTTTCTTCTGCAGACGTAAGCCTATGGTCTTCACAAAGTTCATCGTGGAACTGTTTTACTCTTTGCACGCGACTCTCTTCAGATTTCTCTGATAGTCCCCAGACTTTGGCCATTTCAATGGCAGTTTCATGAAATGTTTCAAATTTGTTTCTGGATTCCTGCAAACTACTGTGGGCAGTTTGAAGAAGTGTGGTGGCGTTGGTGAGGTCTTCTTGTGGTGACTGCAGCAGCTTTGAAACACAGTTGACAGATTCCAAAATTTTGGTGAGCAGTACAACTAAAAATACAAATTGGAACTTCTCTATTTTCAACTTCAGAGCTGTTGCCTCTGTGATTTCTTCTTTTTTTGTACTAGTAAGTATTATCTTTGATAATGCTTTAAGGACATCTGTAAAACGGTAATGAAGAGACACTAAGGAGTCATAATGCGATGACCATCTGGTTGGACAAGGTCTCTTTAATGTGACATTGGAGGAGAATGCGAATGACAACAGCATGTGCCAATGCTTTATGCTGTGTCCAAAGAAGGTGTACAGATTTTCCACTGTACCAAAGAAGTTCCTCACTTCTGGTACATATGACAGGGCATCATTCAGGACTAAATTTAAGTTATGCGCTGCACAGTGAACATAGGTTGCTTTTGGTTGTCTGGCCTTAATTCTTGCTTGCACACCTGCATATATGGCGCTTATAGTTGCAGCCCCATCGTAACCTTGGCCTCGCAGTTTGGATATGAGCAACCTATTATTTTCAATACTATTAATAATCGTCTCTTCCAAGCCTGCTGCTGACTGGTCCTCTACTTTTGCAAATCCCATGAAAGACTCATTAATTTGTATGTGTCTTGGTTTCCCACTTTCTTCTGTATCGATGGACACATAGTGGATCACTTGACTGAGCTGATCCGTTTTTGCAATATCCTGAGTGGTGTCTATAATTACAGAAAAGAATGGAGAATTATAGACATCATCTATTATTTCATCCTTGATACTGTTTGAGAGTATTGCAATCAATTCATTCTGTATGTCAGGGCTTAAATATTTCACTGTTCCCTCCGGCATACATATTAGCTTTTCCAATACTGGATCATACTTTGCAAGAAGTGTAATAATGGAAAGAAAATTTCCACAATTTGCATTGGACCTTATATTCTCCCTGCGGCCCCTGAATGCCAGGTTAGACATGGCTAAAGTCAACATAACGGTGATAATTCTGTCAAGCACTTGTCTCCAGTAGTTTGCTTCTTTGTTGATGGATTCTTCCAAATCTTCTATTAATGTCTTGTGGCAACGCCATTGTTCCAGTACCAGGCAGCACTTTAAGTGCAGGGTTGAGTTTTCATGCAAGTCTATTTTTGCGGACAGATGGCCCCAATCTCGCAGTCCATTCACCCATGTAGCATTAGCTGTATCCTTTTTGGTATAAAACAGCCAACAAGCCTGGCAATATACACGGTCTAAGGCTGGTGAGTAGCACAGCCATCTGCACTGTAGTTTAATACCAGCTTTGTTTACCTTCTCATAGTAGGTTTCAGAAAAACATCTCCCCTTCTGAAGAGGGTCATGTAGAAATGGGCCTGATGGTTGGCATGGCCCATGCAATATTATGAACCGTTTGCCTTGAGCACTGATGGTCTCACTAAAGTGTGCTTTGTCGGTGGGGAATTTTTCTGAAGCCAAACTAACAAGATGAACATCATAACTTTCAATTATTGCTGAGGAACCTTCACCAGGACCATCTCTCTCTCTCTCTCTCACTCACTCACTCACTGCTATCTGTACTGTAATTTATTACATCATCATCATCAACCTTCATATCACTACCAGTATCGTGTGCTTGTGCATCAATACTGATGTATTCTTCAGTGTTCAGACTTGGCACTGAGTCACCCACCACATCATGAATAGTATCCATATCCACCACAACCTGGCACACATCACTCTCTTGCAGAGGTTCATAAACCTCCTTCTTAGACGTGTCTGCACTGTCTTTCTTAAACAAGCATTTGTCAATGCCGAATGTTTGCTTGCTGGCGTTGGCATTGGTAGTGTAGAAGTTACAGAGCTGCATAATAGAAATGGCAGTGAAGTATTGAACTGAAGCCAACCACACCACCACCCTGCAGAGAGTGACAGGCATTGGGGTGTGCCTTTGGGTTGTCAGGCATAACGGCCACGCCATTTCACCACACCCTACCCTGCAGACACTGACAAGTGTCATGGTGTGCCTTGGGGTCTTTGGCCCTTATGCACACCCATTGCATCAGGAAATACGGTGAGATGGGTGCAGTATAGAAGAATAGGGTGAACTTTGGGGCAGAAGAGTCCGAGGCACACCTCGATGCCTCTCACTGGCTGCAGGGTGTGGAATGGTATGAGCATTACAGGCAAGAATCCCAAGTCACATCCCTGATGCCTGTCATTCTCTACAGGGTGGGGCATTATGGTTGGAAACCCTAACACCTCAGGCATTCGTTGGTATTTTCACTGCAAATTTTCAACATGTTTTTTTTGTGACCCCCACCTCATGAACAGTGGCAATATGAGTTTGTTAGCCAAAAGTTGCTTATGCACAGCGACTACGGCATTTAGCACCACAGGTGCAAAAACGCATTCGAACAGGATGTGAAAAATGATAGCTGTACTGTTCATGGGGAGGTGTAAAAAATGGCAATGTTGCAAATCTGCAGTAAAAATATAAAAAAAAAATGGTGAAGTCACGAGCGTGCATAGAAACTGTGCAACGCACACCCGTAATGTAATTAGTTTGGGGATTTTTTACAGCAGATTGTCAACACAGGCATTTTGGGACCTCCGATCATGAACAGTGTCACTGTGATTTTCTTCATCTGTCGAACAATGATTTCCCACAGTGACCACGCATCTCTGCGCTGAAAGTGTGAAAACACATTTCGCCATGTTGTGAAAAATGACAGCTGTACTGTTCATAAGTGTGGAAAAATGCCACTGATGAAAATCTGGACTGAAAATATTACAAAGTCATGAACTTACGAGGGTGCGTGGAAACTGCGCAATGCTCACTCGTAACACAGTCATTTTATGGACTTTTGTTACCAAATTTTCAACATAGCCATTTTAAGACCTCTGCTCATGAACAGTGTAACTGTGATTTTCTTAATCAGTCCCAAACATTGCTTTTGCACACCGACTACGCCATTGTGCGCTACATGGGTGGAAACACGTTTTGGGCAAGATGTGAAAAATGACAGCTGTACTGCTCATAAGGAAGTGTAAAAAAAAATGTCAATGTTGAAAATCTGGAGTGAAAATATTGAAAATTGCAAACTTATGAGCTGCAGCAGACGAACTGGCGCAGAACGCCAACAGAAAGCAGCCGCTTTTAGAATTTTTTCACCAAATTAACATAGCTATTTTAAGAGCTCTGCTCATTAACAGTGTCACTGTGATTTTCTTAATGTGTCCCATACATTGATTTTGCACACCGACTGTGCCATTGTGCGCTACATGGGCGGAAACACGTTTTGGGCAAGATGTGAAAAATGACAGCTGTACTGCTGATAAGGAGGTGTGGTAAAATGGCAATGTTGAAAATCTGGAGTGAAAATATTGAAAATTCATGAACTTACGAGCGTGCGTAGGAACTGCGCAACGCACGCTCATAAAACAGTCATTTTTAGGAATTTTTCCACCAAATTTTCAACATAGGCTTTTTGAGAGCCCACCTTATGATCAGTGGCAGTGTTGTTTCATTACTGAGTCCTGAAAGGTGATTTCGTGCAGTGACTGCGAAATCACCCTTTGGGCCCAATTAACGCCATGACAGTGAGAGCATTCATGAGAAGGGGTCCCAAAAACCCCATGTTGAAAATTTGGTGCAAAAATTCCAAAAAATGCCTGAGATATGCAGCAAAGTTGAAAAAACCCTATCTATCCCATTATACAGCTTACCGGCATTTCCTCAGTTCGCAGTCGGCTTTGAAGTGCAGGCGTGTTCCGGTCCACTGAAGATCATCGCGCGGGTCCGGGTAAGTATGGGGTGGGGGGGTGTGAGGAGGCGGGGTGCGCAGTGGGTGGGCGCGTGTGGGGGCAGAGACTGTGAGGGACCGTTTTTCAGTTTCAGGTTTTGTTTTTTTTTTTTAAATGATGATGCGGGACGTTTGCCGCTGGGGTGGGCTCCCAGCGTGGCACAAGGACGGCTGGTGGGGCAGGGGGCTGTGGAACTGATGGGGGATTGGGCACCCCCGTCGGCGATAGCATATGTTGCCACGCTGGGGTGGGCTCCCAGCGTGGCACCCTGTTGGGGTGGAACAGTGGAGCCGATGGGGATTGGGCACCCCGTCAGCTATCGATGTGTGGCCATGCTGGGGTGGGCGCAGGCGTGGCATATGGAACACTGTTTAGGGGCGTGCAGCACAGCCGACGGGGATTGGGCACCGCTGGCTACACAGTGTGTGCGAAGTAGCACGCAGGCTGTGTGTGTGTGTGTGTGTGTGTGTGTGTGTGTGGTGTGTAGAGGAGCACGCATGAGCAGGTGATATCTTATCGCTGCTCACTGGAGCGTAGCTCTCCTTTCAACTGCACGCCACTGCATTTTGGAGCTGTCATAGACAGCTCGAGCAGGCATTGGAGAACTGCGGCCGTGCCTGAAAATACACTGACTGAATTGGAAGAGGGCTGCCACACCTCCGAAAACTCGGATGATGGCACTATGTTTCTTGCACATGCGTGCAAGCAAACATAAAAATGTGGAAATTGTGGGTAACTTCTTTAATGTCTCATCCCTCTCTTTGCTCAGCTTTCTCTTTGCTGCGCCACTGAGATGCTTAGATGGAACACTCAACATTTTTATACTTAAAACCTTATGAACAACTGTCTGGCACTGGTGGCTAAATGTTATACCTTACCCATGCACTACAATGAGGGTAGGAGACTGACTGGTTTACAGTGATGATACAGTGAAAGTTCAGTTTTGCAGAATATTGGACACTCCGTTACAATTATTATGTCTAATAAAACTTACAGACATATGTGTTGTGTGTTTTCTTGATATGGTGTGGGTCAGAGCAGAAGTAGGGGCATGAGACTGAGGAGTAAATGCCTGTGCGTAACTTTATTTTTCTTCAAACAGCCTTTTAACTTGTGATTTTGTTTTGGGGGGCAGCTTTGAAAAAGCTGTTTTCTTTCATCCACCTACCATACACTGCCACCTTTCCCAAACTCCCAACTGTCCTTCCCCATCCCCACACCATATGTGTTCTCCTTCAAAAAGGTAAAATGCTCTCTCTTTTTTAAGGCTTTGAAAATTCTCTCTTTATTTGTTTATTTTATAATCTTATGTTAACAATAACTTCCACACACTGCAAGATTCTGTTTATTATTTGGTTATGCGGCAGCACTTCTACACTTACTGTTACTGTTCCCTAACTAATCTCAGCCATCTAGCCTTCCTCTATTTTACTTTATCAAATCTCCTCCTCTCCTCAGCTTGGTCCCTTCTGTTGTCTGTCTGTCTCAGTCACTCTGTTGTCTCAGTATATAGTATACCTTCTGTAACCCCAGTAGAGTAATTCAATTTTTTACTATGAGCGGCATATATGCAAGCAAGTTTCTTTGCTTTGGCTTTCAATCTGAGCTTTTGCTAATTGCTGTCTTGCATTTTTAGTTAGAACAGAAATTGAGGGTTTCAGTCAGACTCCCCCAGACAACCCCCTGAGTCTCATCTCTTTCTGTAATGTATAATGCAGCAGCTTCTGTTATTCCCTAACTAATCACTGCCTTTTGTTTTGTGATTCCAGGCCAGCAGAGTAATTCTTTCTTTTCTTTCTTTGCTTTGGCTTTGCCTTTCTGGGATAAGGGCTTTGCTGATTGCTTTCAATCAAACTCCCCCTGCCAGACAGCCGGGTCTTCAGTCACCCAGTGTCTCTGTATTCAAGAATATTTTTTGTTTTATTTCAATCAACAGGACCACAACTGTCAGTGAGCGTCTGTTGTGCTCATTTGCTCAATTAAGCAGACAACTGCCTGCAGCACTTTCTTGCTGCTGCTGATGTGTCTGTCTGAAAGCTTTTTACTTTACTTGTGCTGCACTTCTACTTTTTCTCCAATCTTTCTTCTCTCTCCTTAGCTGAGCTCCTCTTTCATCAATTATTCTCTGTCAGTCTAGCTAGCCCATGAAAGTACACAGTCCCCATCCACGCCTCACCTGTTGTTGTCTCTTTAATTTAGAGTTCCAAGAGAAAACCCACTAGCGACATCTGTCCACTGTTAGCTTATGTTCTACTTCTGTTGCTTTATTGCTTATTTGACTTGGCTGCTCAAAGCACTGAAAGCCAGCAGCCAGCAGCAGCAGCAGCACTGATTGCTTCTGTTCTGTCTAGCCTGTGTGACTCTGAACCATAATAACCATGTCTTTTTTTTGTACACAGTACTTTTTTTCCAATAATCTTTTTATCTTTATTCTTTCTGTTTCTTTCTTATCTACTCTCTCTCCTCCTTAGCTGAGCTGCTCCCCTTTCTTTTAATTATCATTCAGACATCAGTCTGTGACTGCTCTGCTCCGGGCTGGCCCACCCAGTCTCTGTGTGACAGTGAGTCTGCAGACAGACAGACACTATCTCTAAATATTATTTTTTAATAAAACTTCCTTGTTCCTTCCTCAACTCTCCTCCACCAAATCTTAATAATCTGGTCTCATCCCCCCAGAGAGCCCCTGCCCCCTGGCACAGTCCCTTTTGTTTGCTCTGCCTGTGGTGTCCAGTAAGACTGTCTTATGTTTTTTTTTTTTATAACCAAAACATCCTTGTTCAGTTGTTCTTGTTCCTTCCTGGCTTCCTTGAGTCTCAGTCCACTACTCCACCCCTAAATCTCAGTCTCTAGTAGTCCCTCTATAAGGAGAGTCTCTCCTCCACCTGTCTTCTAATTTCTCCCTGAGAAAGAGTCCTCCCCACCGCCTCAGACCCACAGGATTAAATACATGGCCGCGCCTGCCTGGCACAGTCAAAATTAAGAATTTAAATTAACTTATCTTTTCTCTCTACACCTAAGAATGCAAGCTGGAACAGGCTGCAGTGCAGCAGAAGCCAGGAGAGCACTGCACAAGAAAGCAGTGGATGGTCTGTTACGCACCCGAAGGACGAACAATGAATTCCGGCAAAGAGAGATGCACTACACATCTGTTTTGCAGTCAGAGATGGCAAGAAATGGTGGATTCACTTCTTTGACTGCAGCTTTGGACATGATGACGTCTGGTCTCTACTCTCTCCACCTCCTGCTGCTGCCTTGCCCCCCCCCGGCCCCAACACTGATTGATAGAGATCACTGTCTAATCTGTCAATCAAACATCTGATTATGTCTTGACAGACAGGCGTCGGCGCTTGCTCTGGCAGTCTGTGTGTCCTCAC
This sequence comes from Neoceratodus forsteri, assembly GCA_016271365.2. Classification (NCBI taxonomy): domain Eukaryota; kingdom Metazoa; phylum Chordata; order Ceratodontiformes; family Ceratodontidae; genus Neoceratodus; species Neoceratodus forsteri. The sequence continues at coordinate 1,178,033,455 of CM057456.1, read as the reverse complement.
TCCTCCTCCTCAGCTCGCTCGCTGGCTCAGTCACGGCTCCTCTCGGCACTGCATCACCCTGCTCACTCCCAACTAAGGATGCCCACATGGTGTAACAGTAGTGCAGTCACATGGTGCACCGTGGCTGCATATGGATTTATTAATTGTATTATTTACCAGCCAAATTCGGGCAGAGGGGGGCTTGCAGTACATGCTCGCTCAGCAGCTGCTGTCAAACTTGCCTGGCTGGCACAGACTGGAGAGAGTACTGAGCAGTGCCAACTGATGAGCTGAGTAGGTGAACCTGCTGCTACGGAAGAGCAAAGCACTGGGAAAGGGGGAATTATTGCACAGGACTGAGTGGTGACTGGGCAAGGCTGGGGCCAAATCCACGGCGATGAGACTGACGTGACTCGGGACTTACTCGGTCGAGAGTGCAAGTGCCGCCCACGGGACAGTCCGGTTAAGCAGTAAGCTAATAAAAATAAAATAAATCATTGTTTGCTGCAGCCGGGGGGCAGTCTGGATGGCCCCTCCAGTTCATGGGCCCCAGTGCAGGTGCACCACCTACACACTCCATTCCTACGCCCCTGCTCTGCAGGAAGATTTGAGGGGCCCCAGCAGTGGAGTAGCCCTTGGATTGGTGGTCCTGCTCCATGCTCTGCATGATGTAGCTGATTGGCTGCACCTTGTGCTCATCACACTACACTCTCTTTTTCAACACCTCATCACAGCACAGGTTCACTCACTTTGCTCCCGGAATCATCAGGTGACATGGTCAGTTCTATCTCTATAGACAGCCTGGCGTTACATTGTTGTATCTCCATGGGGCCCAGTAAGAGGCCACGTTGCTGGCACAGCTCCATTCCTGACTGGAAACTTTAGGTCTGTCAGAATGAATAAGAAAAACTCTTGGGAGACAGTTTGTTCTATTGGGCAAGAGTGCAGAGGTGTGAACGTCAACATCTGGTTTTGTATCCCACAGTCACCACATACTCATTGTGATCCTAAGCACGTCACTTCACCTAAATTTTCCCAAACTTTATCTTTGTGTAATCTGCCGAATCCATTTCTGTCTTCTTTAATTCTCACTGTATACTGAAACCAGCAGCAACATTCTGTCCACCCCTGTCCATCTGTTCTGCCTCTTCCCCTTCTCCCTCAAGTCTCTTCTTCGTGACTTCACAACTCTCTCCTGCAACTGTCCCTGACTTTGATCTTGCAACCGCACTCCACCCCTTGCCTAGTGTTTACTCAACCCCTGTGTGCTGGAAGTCCATCACGGTTGTGGTTGTTCTGTGCCCAGTTCAAGAGCAGTTTTATCTACCTTATGCATTAACCTTTAGGCAATGTGTTGTTCAGTATCTACCCTGCCCAGAATTTTGTTTGCAGATCGGTTATGTTTTATACTTTTACACATTATTTTGCTTCAGTTTATTTCTTGGCACAGAATATTATTGCTGCACAACTGTCAATGTATTTTTACTCTGCACCTTATTGTATTTATCTACCTGACCCCCCACCCCTCAAGGCGCATTTAGAAATTAGCTGTTACCAGCTCAGTATGTCTTTGCTGGTTAAACTTTTGAAATAAATAAATAAGCTAATCGGGCCTCTGAAGGGTGTCTCTTATGCTCTGAGACTCCGAGTGTGAGGTTTGAATGAGAGGACCACGAAACGAGGCTGAGCAGTTCTGTTTGCCAAAACCTAATGAGATAAATTGCTTTTAGCACTGGGATGGTACTCCAGGGGCCTGGGTTTAATTCCCAGTAGGTCACATTATTTCTTCCTCACTACAATTTGTTTATTTTTTTTGTTTGTTTGTTTACTTAGATCCAGGATTACAATTATCTTTGAGCTAAGGCTCTTTTACAAAGGTTCCACATCAGGAGAGTACATACATGTTAAACAAGGGCATACAACATTAAAGAGAGTATACAACCATATTCATCAGTTCAGGTACGGCATCACGGTAAATAGGACACATGAATAACACATACATGGAATCATTTCAGAAACCTAGAAAAAATCAGGGAGGAAGGGTGAGAGGATAGTGGGGTGGAAGCTGAAAAAGAGACTAGAGCAGCTCACAGCATTGTCAAAGAACATCAGAGGGGGGTGGTTGATCTCATTGGGGAAGAGGAAGTTAGGGGTGGCAGTCACATGAACTGGAGGCCGTGAGTTGATGATGGAGGCTTGATTTGAATATGCCCAGTGAGGAGGTGGAGGTGATGTGAGTGCTTTAAATTTGTGATTTAAATTGCTTAGTAGTAGCTAATACTGCACCAAAAAACATCCAATTGTCATCTTGATTATTCCTATTTGCAGGATATGCAATACCAAAGAAAGGAAGTATGTCTGGGTACCTGAGATCCAACCACGTGAGCCTGTAGATCAGTAGTTAAAGCACCGGGACAGTATTCCAGGGGCCTGGGTTCAGTTCCCAGTAGGTCACATTATTTCTTCTTTACTACAATTTATGATTTTAACTGTTTATCAGTGGCTAATACTGCACAAAAAACATCTTCTTGTTCATCTTGATTAATCCTAGTTGCAGGATATGCAATACCAGAGAAAGGAAGTGTGTCAGGGAACCCAACTATATGAGCCTGGAGCTCAGTAGTAAGAGTATTTTTATTTATTTATTTATTTAAATCTTCAGAAACAATCTTTGAGCAAGGTGCTCATTTATAAAGGTTCCACGTCAGTAGTACGAGACAATTCCATTGTTATAATTAACAAAGCTATAGACCCGTAATTATACAGACACATGAAAATACTTGACAGGTAGTTAAAATGTCATTTGCAATATGATAACAAGAGTTCAGATTCAAGGACGATATTCTAGGGGCCTGGGTTCAATTTCCAGTGGGTCACATTATTTATTTATCACTACAATTTGCGATTTAAATTGTTTAGTAGTGGCTAATACTGTATCAAAAAACATCTAATTATCATGATTATTTCTAGCTGCAGGATGTGCAATACCAGAGAAAGGAAGTGTGTCTGGGAAGCCCAGATCCAACCATGTGAGCCTGTAGCTCAGTAGTTAGAGCACTAGTATAGTATTCCAGGGGTCTGGGTTCAATTCCCAGTAAGTCACATTATTTCTTTCTCACTAAATTTTGAGATTTAAAGTGCTTAGCAGTGGCTAATGCTGCACCAAAAAACATCTGTCATCTTTTACCATAAGAGACACCACTTGGAGGCTCCTTTTAAGTTATTATGAACCACTTGAGTTAGAGTGATTTTTAATAAGTTTAAGTATTTTTCTGTACATTTTAAGAAGTTTTGTAACTGTCCTCCCCTCAGCTCTGATGTGGAGCACTCAAATTCTAATGCTCCTGCACGAGAAACCACTGTATATAGAGTATAAAGGTACAGTGGCTCTGTGTGCTCATTGGCTGAGTAACCACCTGTGAGGAGAGAGATTTTCCTCCACCTGTCTGGGATTGGTTGTGTTGCCAGATTCTGCCAGTATGAGCCCCCAGGGCAGGCATGATCTCGGGGAAGGGGGGGTTGAGACAGTCTGACATTTTTGACATCAGCCATCCTGCCACAGGCTCTGCTGGACATAAGGGTGGACATCTCCATTCCTGCCTAGGGATCAGTCACATGCCTAGCCCATTAGTGTGTGGGCATCAAACCTTTTGACCATCATTCTAGTATGAAGGCCCCCTGAAGTGCATCAAAGGGAGTCCACCACCACCACCACTGGTGGGCAGGACTGTTAGTGGGATAATCCTGCTGGAGGGGTAGTGCCACAGCCAGCACAAGCAGAGATGGCTCCTGCCCTTCCACTGAATGCCTGGCAGTGCACATGCATGGATAGCAAACACATGCATACTGCCAATGATGCCAAACAAGACAAAGGTAGTCCAGGGGGAGGGTAGAGTAGGCAGGAAGCAACAGGAAAGGCTAGGATGGGGGGGATTACAGCAAGGAGGCAGGAGATTGGCTTGGAGGTGTTTAGGCCAGCTGGAACAGAGGTAGAGCCTCTTTGTTCCAGCTGATATGAAGACAGCAGGACAGCCTACAGCAGAAGGAAGAAACAGCAAGATGGCAGCAGATCAGCATGTGGAGGAGTGGTCGCCGAGATGGTACAGCAAGTGTAGGAAGAACTTCCTCAGCAAGCAGAGAGGAGCCAGCAGGTGCAGAACGCAGCAGCTAATTTTCTTCAGGTACAAACAATGATGAAACAGCTGAACCAGATGCCGCAGGCCATGAGGGGAGAAAGAGTTGAAGAAGAGAAGAAAAAGGCCAAAAAGAGGAAGGCGGACAATGAGTGGAGAAGGGAGAAGAGAGCTAGAGGTGAGCAGCCAGAGGAGCCAAGCACCAGTGCAGGTGGCACTGAAAGCATGCAGACTGGGAGGAACCAGCTTCAAGATACCCCAGGTAAGACTCTAAGTGATGTTCTGGTAACCATGGCTGAGTGCATAGCATTGTGTGTAAGAAGGGAATGCAGCTGCTTCAAAATATTGTTTTGCATACAATAAAGCAGAAGTATTAGGTCAGATCTAGAGTTGTGGGATTGCTTTTTGCAGAACTTCAATGGCAGGTCCATGTGGAAGGCAGACTGGGTTTACAACACAGATTTACAGTTATACACAGATGCAGCAGGCAGGGTAGGCATGGATGCCTTTTGGGCAGGTAAGTGAATGGCAACAGAATAGCTGAAGCATTGGCAGGACATAGACCTATGCAAGGACATCACACTGTTAGTGGTTTTCCCTATTTTGGCTGTCATCTGGATGTGGGGAGAGGCATGGGCTAATTGGTTTTTGATGTGACAATCAAACTGTAGTTGAGGTTCTAAACAGGCAAATGGCCAAATTGCTCTTGGTCATGAGGGTAATGCACATCCTAGTCCTAAGGTGTTTGCAACTAAACATTAAATTCAAGGCAAAATACATACCAGGGTACAATAACACAATTGCTGACTGTTTTTCTTGTTCACAGTTGCAGAAGTTCAGGGAGATGGCTCCCTATGAGGATGCAGACTGGATGCCAGGACCGCCCATATTGTGGGAAATCGGGCTTAAAGAGCTGGGTTCCTTTTTGCAAATTCTTGGGCACCTAGTATGCTGAGGTCATACGAGTCATCTCTTAGGGTATTTCATGAATTTTTGGGGAGGGTCAGCTCTGGGTAAGTTGGCCGACACCAGTTCGGCAGGTAATGCAATTCATTGTGCAGCTAGCGGAGGATGGGATGGTGCAGTCCACAGTAGCAACCCACCTGGCAGCCATTTCAGTGGTCAGCAACCTTGGGGCATAGAAGATCCATGCAAGGACAAGCTAGTGAAGCGGGAGGGGGTGCTAGAGAGCCTATCTCCAGGCAGGATGTCTTTTCCGTCGGCTCTGCGGATCAGTGCAGTATTTTCGTTACAAATATTAATCAAATTGCATGTATTACAATTTGAGTAGCTCAGATTGATTTTCTGAGTGTTTGCTAAGTACAATGATATCGCATTTATTATGGGAAATCCAAAGAAACCGCAGCCAGGGGCTCAGAAAAAACAGCAGCCACCGCCTGGGAAGGCCGACGACAGATCCAGACATGAGGCAAACAGCTCTGCTGTTTCACCCATTGAACCTCCATAGCAACAGATGTTCTCTTCAATGAAGGTGATGGATGCCAAACTAGATAAGACCCTAGTTAAATTGGAAAGCATGATGCCGCACTTACTGCTCTTACTGGGTCGGTAGCTAATGTGGAGTGTAAAGCGATGACCATTCAGGCTGCGGTCACCTCACTCATGCAGAAAAACTCCCAACTGAGAGGGCAGCTTGAGGCCCTTGAGAATGAAATCCACACCAGAAACCTCCGCTTTGTTGGGACACCAGAGTGTGCGGATGGCACTGACCTACTAAATTTCCTTTTCTCCTGGTTCAGGTCCTCCCTCGCTGTTCCTGAGGATTTTAACTGGAGAATGTTAAAAAAAGCCTATAGGGTTAACCCCAGGGTGCAACCGAGTAGCAGTAATCAGCCCTGGACAGTTGTTGTGCGCACATCAGGGGTAGAGATATGGGACACTATAATTTTGGCTAGTGCAGCATACCCTCTCAATATCAATGAGATGGATGTTAAGGTGTTCCCGGACCTCTCTTTTCAAACAAGGGCCAGGAAGAAGCAATCTGACAGTGTGCACCACCGCCTTAAAGATCAATGGCAACCATTTTAAACATTGTGAAAAAAAAAGCCTAAAAAGCTTGAATTCAGGTCACAGTAATAGTGTTCCCTGAAAGTTACATGCTATTTGGTTTTGTGGTTTGCTTTAAATCAGCATTTGTTAACCTGTTCTACCCTAACTGAAAACAGTCAGGCTGTTTCTGTCCCTCTGACTGAGCCTGGGAGAGTGATGACATCATGTGGGACTAGGCTACAGCTTCAGCAGTGTAAGTACCTGCTTGACTGACTTGCCGTTAACTTCCCAATTAGAACAATCTGTGAGGTAATTGTTTGCTGTCCAGGGTTTGTACAAACTCAGCTTCTGGTGTTTGTTCAGATGAATTAGCTGAAAATCTACATTTGGTTCTTCTAAAGAGCTGATCATTTGAGTTTCAGTGCTGAATTGAAGTGGTATGCATTTGAGAAATCAGCTTATCTGTATCACAGCTGCTGCCAGTTCTTTCTGATCAAAACTCTGTGTTGTTCTCTAGCTATAACACTGGGTTGTTTATTTAATGGATATAATATAAGTCAAAAGTGTGTTAGTTCATATAAGTAGTTTGTCTTTTTAATGTAGTCTCAATACATAGGTTTATGTAAGAACATTCTTTTCCTCTCAGATTGTTAGATAGGTGCCTGCCACACACTGCTATTTCAGGCACATGTTCTATATGAACTCACAAATTTCAGTTCTTTGAAGGTTTAGGAGTTAAAATACATCATGCATATGTATAACTAGAAACACTACATGGCATCCTGATGCCCCCATCTCCTTTCTACAGTTGAGGCAGCAGCACTTCGCTGCCCCATGTCACCTGCCCCACATTCGAGGATGCTGCACCCTGCTGCTCATTCTCTTGTCCCATAGAGTCAGGGCTGCTGCACCCTGTTGTCTCATGTCCTGCCTAAACAATCAGGGCCTCAGCACCCTGCTGCCCCCTGCCTGAAAAGTTGAGGCTACTGCACCCTACTGCATCCCTTTGTCCCCAACCCCCTCAATCAGAGCCACTGCACCCTGTTCCCCCTGTTCTTGTCACCACAGTCGGGGCTGCAGTGCATTTCTATACTCTAGAATCCCATGCCCCATGCTTCCACATTTGGGGCTGCTACACCATGATGCCCATGCTACCAGAGGTGGGGCTTTTACTGCACTCTGCTACCTAAATCCATTTTACCAAATGGACAGGGCTGCTGCACCATGAACATCCATCCCATGGTCAGGGCTGCTGTGCCTTGCTGTCCCCCCATGTTCTGACCCACAATCAAGGCTTCTTCACCATGCTGTAGTCTGTCTCCTGCCACCATAGCCAGAGTTGCTGCACCCTGTTTCCATCTACACAGTCAGGGCTGAAGTACCCTCTTGCACCCTACAACCTAATTCCTCCACATCCCCATGACTCCGCAGTTAGGGTTGCTGCACCATGCTGCCCCCTGCCACCAAAGTCAGATATGTTTGCTGCATTGCCAAAAGAAACAAAAAAAAAAAAAAATGCTTTCGTCTTGCATTATGGGGTGAAGGATAGAGGGCATTAGGGTGCAGAAGTCCAACTGTTTGGTCAGGAGACAAGGGTGGCATTAGGGTACAGCAGCCCAAGCTGTGGGACAGGATGCAGCAGCCACACCTGGGTGGAACTGACACAACTATTGGGGCAGAGGATGGGGGCAGCAAATGCCCTAAACCTTGTGGCAAGTGGCAACATGGTGCACCAGCTCTAACTGTAGAGGCAAGGGGCTGTAGGACACAGCAGGCCACAACAGCCCTGCCTGAGTAGTCCAGAGCAGGGTGCAACTGCCCTGGCTATGGTAGTAGGGAACTGAGGACAGCATGGTGCAGAAGTCTTGACTGTGGGGCAGGACACAGGGGGCATCAGGGTACAGCAGCCCTGACTGTGAGATGGGGTGCTCATGGTGCAGCAGCCTGGCTCAGTTGGGACATTGGATGTGGATAGCAGGGTGAAGCAAAAGCCCCACCTCTGGTGGCATGGAGCAACATAGTGCAGCAGCCCCAACTGTTGATGCAAGATACAATGGAACCTAGTGTGTAGCAGAGCTCAGCAGCTCTGACTATGGAGACAGGAACAAGGGGCAACAGGGTGCAATGTCCCCAGCTGTGGGTTTGGGGACACAGTGGATAGCAGGATGCAACAACCCCAACTGTTCTGGCATGGGGAAACATGGTGCAGCAGCCCTGGCTGTTCAGGCTGATGGTGGGCAACAGAGTGCAGCAACCCCAAATGTGTGGGAGATGACAGTGGCCAGCCAGGTGTAGTGACCTCAAATGTGGGGAAAGAGACGGAAGGCTTGCGGGAGCAGAGGACAGGGCATCAGAGTGCAGCTGCTCTAACTATGGTGCAGGAGACAAGGGGCATCAGGATGCTATATACTGTTTCTAGTTATACATTATGTATTTTCACACAAAAACCATCAAAGAACTGAAATTTGTGAGTTCATATCATACATGTGCCTGAAACAGCAGAGTGTGGAAGGCAACTGTTTGTCAGTCTGAGAGGAAGAAACATTGTTCTTACATGTAACTATTTATTGAGGCTACATCAAACTACTTGTATGAATTAACAAACTTTAGATTTATTTTATATCCATTAAATAAATAACCCAGTGTTATATAGCTAGAAAAGAAAAACAGTTTTAATGAGAAAGAACTGCCAGCAGCTGTGATACAGATAAGCTGATTTCTGAAATGCATATCACCTCAATTCAGCACTGAAACTCAAATGATCAGCTCTTTAGAAGGACAAAATGTGGATTTTCAGCTAATTCATTTAAACAAACCCCAGAGACTGAGTTTGTAAAAACCCTGGACTGCAAACAATTGCCTCACATATTGTTCTAATTGGGAAGTTAACAGCTCGTCAGTCATGCAGGTACTTACACTGCTGAAGCTGTAGCCTAGTCCCATATGATGTCATCACTCTCCCAGGTTCAGTTAGAGGGACAGAAACAGCCTGTTTTCAGTTAGTGCAGAACAGGTTATTAAATGCTGATTTAAAGCAAACCACAAAACCAAATAGCATGAAATTTTCAGGAAACACTACTCATAGCACAGGGACTTGAATTCAGATGTTTTTAGGCTTTTTTTAAACAATGTATAAAATGATTGCCATTGATCTTTAAAGCTCTAGGGATAACACACTCGTTCCTTATTCCAGCCAGACTCTGGATCACACATGGGAGGAAAATCCTGGCAATTTACAGACCCTAAGGATGCAGTCACTGGTTGCAGAGAACAGAGTTGGAGTTAGTGACCAGGGCGGCCGCGGAGGATTCCAAGGGTGTTGCTGTGCCTTTAAAAGATGACTGAACTGTTTGTTGGCTGTTTTGTTGCCTCGTAAGTAAAAGAACTTGAACTGTCTTTTACCCTTTCATCGGTTATCACTCGATCCTCCCGACCTCATGGAGATGGGTTCTGCTTTGGACTAATCTTCGGACTAGGCCCAGTGTGCTGGCCACATGGGCCTCAAGGGGTAAAGTGTTCCTTTTTTCCCTGATTTAAAACCCATGGACTTTGAGGGTCTGGGGGAGGGAGGGTGATCAATCTTCAGTTCAAGCTACTGGCGCATAACTGTTTTGTTTTTTACTGTTGTTTGTTTGCACTGTTAATTACATCTGAGCTTAATTATACTGTGTTGCTCTAGCAAGAGTTGATGGGGAAGTTATCTTTCCTTCTTTCTAATTAAGTTTAAACGGATAAGTAATCTGTTGGATTGCATATTGCATTTTGGGGGTAGTTCTGCCTTATTAGTCAATTTCCACAGCCTTTGAGATGGCTAGCATTATTGGAATAGTGTATATTTTGTCTGATATTTGGGATCCTCCAGTCCTATTGTACTAGAATACAGGGCACTGTAATATTTTTGTCAATTATTGTGAATGTCGACTGGCTTCACTGCTTCCTTGTATGAAGATATTTTATATGTTCAGGTCATAGTGAAACTAATAAATATAAAGTATGCTCCACAGGATACAAGGCTAGGCTAGTTGCCACCACATTCAATTTGTTATTCTTGAAGGCATGGTGACCAGATCAGGACAAGGAATGGATAGTGCAGAGGAAGGACATGCAGATGAGGCAGAAGGGACTGAGCATACATATTAAAAGATCTAAGATGGACCAAGGGGGAAAGTGGGTGTTGGTGCACATAGCCAAAGGCACGGAGGAGCTGCTGTGCCCACTGAAGGCGGTTCAGGGATTGCTGTAGACCAGGCCAGTGGGAGATGGGGTATTCTTAATGCATGGTAATGGCAGGCCAGTAACTAGGTACCAGGTAGTGGCAGTGTTGAAGAAGGCAATAGAATTTGTGGGTTTGAACCTGGCTGAGTTCAATACACATTCATTCAGAACTGGGGCGGCATCAGAGGTGCTCGCAGCAGGAATTTCAGGTGGAGGCATTCAGAGCATCAGTAGGTGAACCTGAGATACAGAGCATATATACGTACACTACAGCACAACTGAACTTGTTCCTTTGTTTTGCAGGCAGGGGCGCTACATGGGAAATGTGGGTATGCGGACTCTCTTTCGTATACTGGACAGAAAGAAGAGTGGCAGTAAGACCGGGAGGATGGCAGTTGGTCCTGGATGTCAACAGAGGGAGAGTGTCCTGGTTTGGACTGAGGGGCATGTGCTGGGCCTAGCTGCTACCCCAGCTGTGGCATCTTGGGAAGAACGGGGCAAGGCTGGACATCCTGGTGATACATTTGGGAGAAAATGACTTTGCACAGATGCCGTGGACAGAACTCCTAAGACAGATAGTGAGGGACATTGGCAGCATTCAGCAGATGCAGGAGGGAGTGAAAATGATCTGGTCAGCTATAATCCCCAGGCGGGTTTGGAGGGATGGGGGGTAACCTGAAAGCATTGGACTTGGCAAGAAAGGCTATGAACAGGCATGCGAAGGCACTGGCTCAAACAGGGAAGTTTAAGGTGATGTCACACTCTGAAATAACAGTGGACTGCTGGGGGGGTAGGACAGGCCAGATAGGATGCATTTGTCGGATGTTGACAGAGACATCTTCAATATGCAGATAGGAGATGCTATCATGACAGCAATGGACTGTAGTGGGGGAGTGGAGTGGGAAGGCCACTTACCATGGCAAGTGGGAGGTTGCTTGGAGGTCAACAGGGGAGGGGTTCAGGGCAACAGCGACCTAAAGGAAATGTAGTGATCCAGGTGCAGGGGTAGTCCTCAGGGGGAGAGCATGGTGCAGTGACCCAGGTGCAGAGGTAGTCCGCAGAGAGAGCATGGCCTGATATACAATGGGCATGGGAGCATGACCCAATTTACATTAGGCATGCTTTGGTCAAGGAACGGGGGTGGGGGGGCATGACTGATTTACATCAGGCAGGCCGTGAGCCAGACCAGAGGGAGTGACAGGACCCTATTTACATCAGTCCTGGGTAACAGGAGACATGACCTAATTTACATTGGGCATGCAGCCAGGGATAAGTAATAAAGACTGGGATGACTGGACAAGGGGCACAAGGGTAGGAATATGTATATATGGATACCACGATAATGTCTGGAAATTAAGCAAGACTGTAAATATGTGTATAACAATCCGAATTTAGAGTTGTAAAGTGAGGATGTTTGAGTGCAATAAAGCTGAGGGCATCAACCAACAACAGTTATCTGTCAAGCTCTTGGGGAGAGGGAGGAGTTGATGACTATGTCTATGTCGTTTCATAGGATTCTTTCTGCCACACCAACTTCCCAAGCAGGCTCTGAAGGAAAGCACCATGGACTGAGTTTGTGTGGAGCCACTCATGTAATCATCACTTTGGGGCAGGATGCTGGTGTTGCAGGCTGCTGGCTGAGCAATTAACAGCAACTTTACAAAAGAGTCCGCACACCAATAAATGCATTCCACCACACTTATCTGTTTGAGACTCTGAATTAAGGACTAGGCCTGCTAAAGGAAACTGTGACGTTCAGTGGAGCCAGGCCCTCATGAAGTTTACAACCCTTCTTATCTGTTCAGTAAATGTCTGTACTATGACACCTCTCTCACTGCTAAAGTATCATCTGTCTCCCAGGTCTGCCTGAAGGCTGCTGTGTCTTCAGTAAATGCTGAGGCTGCAGGCTGTGGTTCACCTACAGCAAGCGCCTGTTCTGTTTGGTTATCCTCTAGGAGACAGGCACCATGCATCATACCTTGCCAACGTGTTGTCTCTGACATGTGGGACACTGACACTAAAAATGTGGGACACTGGCTCTCAGAATGTGGGACACATCATCACCAAATATAGAGATACTGTACTAGTTCAGAACACTGTGGAAGCCAGTGCCTTTACCATGTTTTGTGTAGCTTAATTTTGATTTAGCTTCTTAGAATACAATTAATTGTTGCTTTTTGGTCTGAATCAAGAGACCTTGCTCTCTGTAGGCTGCACCTTTCCTATGTGTGAGACTGATGTGGGGCAGAGCAATTTAAAGGGATACAATGAGGGACTTCTCTTGTAATGTGGGACAGTTGAGAGATACAGTATGCCATGCATTTTACAGTGAGGAGGTGGGATCATAGTGCAGCTACAACCAAAATAAGTGCAGTGTTACACTGGGTCCCCTGACAAACTGAGCCTCCAGCTCTTGCCACCATTAGATAAATTATACGTAGAGTGAGCTAGCTGTATCACACTGTTTTTATACCTACTGTCTCTGTATTCAGCTTGCTGCTTTGAACTTGGCCTTTCATAATCTGAATGATTTTCAATAATATGTATGTTTATTGACTGCTTGACAAAACATTTGTAACCCCTCACCCCTGCCTTTCTAGCAAAATGACAGGTGGCATGCTGTTGAAGCTGACAGCAGTACCTGGTGGGGACTGGGTTCGGGGAGGATGAGGTTACTCGGCACAGGGGAGCCTAGGTTTGGCTACTCTGTACAGGGGCACCCAAGTAAATCCAAACACAGGAAGCAATAACTGTAATGTCCAGAACCAGGAATGGGATTCTTCAGTGTGGCTTTTATTCACATACTAGCTGAACAAACAAAGCATAGATGGACCCCCATGAGGCTACATTTCCTGGTAATGCAGATTAGAGACTACAGAACACTTTATCACCATTTCCAGCCCTCAGACTCTGAACCCACCAGGCACACAGCCCGGACTTGCACGCAGCTTTGGGTACACAGCCCGACTTGTACACACTTGGGTTTTCCCCACTGGCCTGGCTCCCCTGCCGGCTACTTGATCCGCGGTCCGTTGGACGAATTAACCAGTTATCCTGTGCGTGGCTCTCATACTACTACCAGAGTCTGCGACTCTAGAGAGAATTTTCCATAACCCCACGTCTGGGTACTTCCCCATCACTGGCCAAGTGCCTGAGGCAAAGTAGAAACCACAGAAGAAATCGTAGAGGTGGACCTGGTCACAAAGATGGGGACACCCACCTCCAGCTCCCACAGCCCATACCCGGCCATTTCTCTGGAAAACTGAACAATTCCTTTGCTGAACTTCTAAATGTAGATTAAGGGTAGATGTCTGTCACATCTCCTCTACATATTATTTGCATCTCTCAAAACTCTGGGATTTGACACTACTTTTACTTGCTTGGCCATTTCTCTAGGCTTCCCAATATGAGTTCAATCCCTAGATTTTCACACAAGTCCCAGGGTGAAGAAAACATATGCCCTTTAGCCAGAGCAGACACTCACCCTTAAGTTGCAGGTGCCCCACAGGCGACTCACAAATCTTCCATCTTCCAAAATAAATCCTGGACTAAACAGGCAGCTTTTCCTCCACTAGCAGAATTAAGGGGATTGCCCCAGAATCTGCTGAATCTTTACATCCCCACCCCCAGAGGGAGGGGGCACTGAGACCCGAAAACAGCGGTCTCCACCACTTGAGTACAAACTTCACTCACTCCAGCCAAACTGCAGACTCTCACTTGAAAACTCCCAACGTTCTATCTAACTCCCTTTGCTGCAGATTCCAATGTGGCTTATGCAGCTGCGAAAGTCCTATTGGTGATGTCATCCCTCAGTCTCAGCTGAGACTGAGAACAGAGTGAGACAATGAGAACCCCATTTAACTGGAGTTTCACAAGCTGCCTTCCCTGCCTACCATTAGGTCTTACTGGGATTCTAGTAACCCCTGGTAACAAGGGGGTTACACATTTCTCTTAGAATTTGCCATGATTGTTTGGTTCTTATTTTGAATGTAATAATGTACTCTGGCGCGGAACCTTTGTAAAACAACACTTGTGTTCAAAGGTATTGTCTAGGTCTTCCAATATAAATAAACAAACAAACAAATAATGTATTATAACACCTTGGTCCCTAGTGCAACCATTGCCTGACCATCTGAGGGGCCTAGGGTCATATACTGTAAATAAAGTCAAATTCCTTGCCTTTCTTTCACTAACAAGAAGCAACTCTCCTGAAAACTGTCCAGCTGATGAGATGTTGTTATCATGCCTTCACGTCAGCTGTCAAACCCAGGAAACGGATATCTGGAGACATCAGTTTTCTCAGGTAAGCCTTAACAATAAATAGGTTTCCCATAAACAAGTAGTTATAAGGAAACTACCATTTACATGTAGTTTTGATTATTAGGAAAGACAGTAAAAAACTTGAATCCTGGTCCGTTTCCCGATAAACAAAATCACATACAAGTATGATGTATTATGTAGGGTACGTGTTCTGTATCAAGCATTTCAGAACAAAAGAGGGTCTGATTCTCAGACCCATTCTTATGTATTGCAAAACAGTACACAGACAGATACACCATTGGGCCCACCCATAAAACTGCTGTTCGCTAAGTGGAACTTATATCGTTACATCATTTCATATGTAAACGTACTATTTTCCCATGTTGCCTTTCCCCGGGTCACACCTGGAAACAAGTCTTGGCTCATTGGTGCTTTTCCCGGTTATCAACTTTTAAATAAAATAAATAAATAAAAGTTATGTGCAGGGAGGAAGAGTTCTTCTGGCGTACAAGTTGAAATGCAATTGAGACATTCCAGATGTTACTGAGCACAAAATTGGAACTGCCCTACAACATCACACTTGAAGAACTCATGCATGTCTGTGCATAGAAGCATAGGTGTTTATGAACAGAAAATGACTCATGGCTCATTAAGTCTGTTTGGTACCTACCTACATCCCCTCCCATCTAGCACTGACATGTCCTGATCCAGAGCCCTCACCCCACTGTTCAGCATCACCAATCCCATTGTCTCATTGGTGCCATTCCCTTCCTTTAGTTATCCCTCCCTCCCCGCAGTCCAGCACTGTCACCCGACCTAACCCATTGACCTCCACAGTCACAGAGAAGGACCCCCCCATGGAGCCTTGGCTTATCTCCTAGGCGGGGATGAAGTGGGAAGGGGGTCCCCCCAGATTAGACCCCCCCATAGCCGTACCTTTGTCCTCGTTGGGGTCCATCCTCAGGCTGCAGAGCTGGTGGATGGAGGCCAATGTTCGAACCTCCTTGTTGGTGTTGTGCCGGGCCAGCTTTTTCCTTGTATGCCCCCCGGAGACATGACATGCACTGACGCCAAGGCGAAAGCCGGCATACATCATGCTCTACCCCCTGTGTACAGCACAGGCATTCCGATCCTCCAGCCACCGTTAGAGGCCGGCCATGCACCGAGCCATGACTCCTCCCACCCCTGAAGGAGAAAAGCGGTCCTGGGATGCTCAAGCCTCCTACCACCGTCTGGCTTTCTGACAACCTCAGCCCGTTCCCAAACTCGGGTCACCAGCGTCACGAGCGGTAATGCTACCACTGCACTAGCAGGCCGGCTTGCCTTTAGTCATTTTTGCCAATCCCATGATGTGCCTAGCCCTCCTTTCTTGAAACTAGCAACCATCTTAACAATGACCAGCTGGCTCAGGTAGATTGTTCCACTTTTCCACCACTGTCTCTAGGAAGAAATTCTTCCATATGCCCCCCCTCCAAATAAAATACAGATTTTCCCCTATCAGTTTAAAGTTGTGGTCCTTTATAATTTCTTTACCTATTTGAAATTACTCCAACCAGAACAATTCCATGAGATGCAGCATCTCATTTTCATGGGGGTCCCAGGGAGGACAGCAACAGTCAGCAGGTTATCGTAGTCCAACAGAAAGTTACATAGAGGCTAAAATATACAAGGCAAAAAACAAATTGTAAAGGTAATCAAGGCTGGAGTAATTTCAAATAAATGAACACATCAATAAATAAATGCATTTATATCATTTGGATGCTGCAACTCCCTGTCTACCTAATCAACCTTTGCTAGAAACGTCCTATACAATTTATGAGATGGGGTAAACAGGGAGTATTTGGGTTTGTAGTATCTTGATGAGGATTTAACTATGGGCCCAATTTTCAAATGGGGACGCAGGGCTTGCGGCCAAGCCCTGTGTCCCCACGTGGTTTGCCGCAGCTGCAGCCAAGGGTTTGCAGCAACTTGCACTGGATTTTATAACCCAGGACACAAGCTGTGGCAGTACCCTCACTTTGCGACAGCTTGGTGATGCAAGCCCCATTACCGGACCCCACAACGGCTGCAACGGTACGCCAGGGGGAGCTGGCATAACCGTGCTGCGTTGCCACACTGGACATGTGGCAGGGGCAAATCCTTATAATATTGGACTGTGGCATGGGTTTGCCACATGTAGACACTTGCGTCGGACTCCCAGCCACAAGTCGGGTGCAGTGACCGCAGTGGGGCTGAAGTTAAAATACCCTGCCAATGTTGTGTACTGGTATCTGATCTAGACTAGAACATGGAGGTAACTACACATTCACTAAACTGTCTTCAGCATCTGACAGAAATCCTTGAATCACAATGGAACATCCCTTTCTACTTGTATATTTAGGTATTTCCCCCAAATGAGTGTAAGAGGAAATCAAAAGTACTACCTCCTTCTTTTCCCTCCCTTATAAGAGGATGCGTGCATTGTTGGGAAAACAAATTTAAAGAATTTGTCATGTTCAGGACCAGAAAGAATTGTCTCGAGAAAGTAAATTAAATCCAGCTGTTCTTACTTTAACCACTGCCAAACTCTTAGAATATTTTGCTGGATGATTTAGTTCATTTATATTCAAAGAGTACAATTTGAAAGGAATTTTAGCCATCGTTTTTCATAATTTCTTTTCCCCGTCCCCTTTTCTCTGCACCTGATCTCCCTCCAGTCTCTAAGTCAAATCATCTGTCCCCCTTATCTGAACCTACTCAAGGTGCCATTACTCACAGAGTCTTGGCTTTCCCCCAGGTGGGGACAAGGTGGGAGGGGTATGCCCCCAATCAGTTCTTTTGTTGGGCGGCATCTTTGGAGTTTAAGGCAGGGAGTTCTAGTGGTGCTAGGAGGCCTTCGTCCTCAGATACAAGGCTCTGCCATTTTCATGTTTTCTCCCTGACAGCCCTCAGGAACTGCATGTGCAAGGGTGCATGCATGCAAGTGTGACATCACCGGCAGCCAGCGTGGTTCCTCCCACTCAAGTCTTGCCAAGCCCTACTGTCCCTTGCATCCAGGGGGCAGTATAGAAATAGAAGATGGGAAAGCTCCTCTATGACCCTCAGTCCTTCCCACCCTGCCTGGCCCTCGATGATCCAGGCTAATTTCTGAACATGGATTGCTGGCACGGTGAGCGGTACCATTACCACTGCGCTGATGGGCTGACTCTTGTAGCCATTTTTAGGTACCAACAAGTATACTTGTAGCACCTTTTGTAGTTATGCATGCTCTTTTCTGTATTTACTAAAGATAGTTTTACATTCACTCTAAGTGCTTTGGTTGCTGCTGTCAGTGATAGGACTGACGAAGAGTTGCAGACCATGGAGTTAGTAGTTCTGCATTGCAGACAGTCAATCAAAATTACTTCTGGCTGGGGCTTTTGGTGGGAATGTAACTTGAGCAGGAAGCACTCTGACTGCAGTGTCTTCATTAGAAGGCATTACAGTGCGCCAGTCCATCTGTATAAGTATTGGGTAGATCTGCACCGAGTTAGAATTCATATACAGAACTGGGGATTTAAAATTACAATGGCAAGCTACTACACAGCAAAGGCAAGATTTGGTGAATGGCCCTTTTTGCTGTGAGACAGGGAAAGAGAATACCATCGGAAATCTGATTGGAGCATTGAGAAGTTTTATCTGTGTCTCTGGGAAATTGCTTGCTTTGCATTTCAAGACTGCTCATTGAGCTGAGTTGTAGAAATTCTATTTAAACATAGAAACATAGATTTTGACGGCAGATAAGGACCGCTTGGCCCACCCAGTCTGCCCATTTCCCTATCTAATGGATAAGCTGCAGATCCTAGTTAACCAACGGTCTACTTCTTCCTACCCCCACCCCCTAGAATTGCCTTATGACTGTCCCATGCATGCTTGAATTCCACCACTGTTTTTGACTCCACAACCTCCTCCGGAAGGCTATTCCATGCATCCACAACCCTCTCTGTGAAAAAATACTTCCTTACATTACCTCTGAGCCGCCCCCATCTTCAAATTGTGCTCCCTTGTTCATGCACACCTCTTTTTCTGAAAGATGCTACCCTCTTGGACTTTGTTGACTCCCTTGAGGTACTTGAAAGTTTCTATCATGTCCCCCTCTCCCTCCTTTCCTCGAGGCTATACATATTAAGCTCCTAAGTCTCTCTTCATATGTCTTCTGGTGCAGACCCTGCACCATTTTAGTTGCCCTCCTCTGGACAGCTTCCATCCTGTCTATGTCTTTGCAGAGATTGGGTCTCTAGAACTGCACGCAGTACTCCAGATGGGGTCTCACCAGCTGTCTGTACAGAGGGATAACAACTTCTTGTTTTCTACTGGTGTTGCCTCTCCCTATGCATCCCAGTATCCCCGCAGCCCTCCTTACTGCCCTCTCATATTGCTTGCCCACCTTTAGGTCATCTGATATGACTACCCCCAGGTCCCTTTCCATTTTGTTGTTGTTAGTATCTCACCCACATTGTATACTCTTCCCCTGGGTTTTTGTTTCCCAGGTGCATTACCTTGCACTTCTTAGCATTGAATCTAAGCTGCCATACATTTGACCATTCCTCTAACCTTGCCAAGTCCCTTCTCATCCTTTCCACCCCACCTTGTGCATTAACTCTGTTGCAGATGTTTGTGTCATCTGCAAAGAGAACATACTTTTCTTCCAGTCCCTCTGCAATGTCGCTTATAAAGACATTGAAGAGGACCGTCCTAATCCTGAACCCCGCGTGTACCCCTACTAGTAACCCTCCTTTCTTTAGAGTGGACTCCATTTACTATTACTCTGTGTCCTATTCTCCAGCCAATTCTTTACCCAGGCTGTCATCTTGGGACCCACTCCCAGGCTGGCTAACTTGTGTATTAATCTTTGTGTGGGACTGTGTCAAATGCTTGCTAAAGTCTAGGTAGGCCATGTCCACAGCCCTCCTGATCTACTACTTTGGTCACCCAGTCAAAGAAATCTATCAGATTTGTCTGGCATGACCTTCCCGCTGTGAATCCATGCTGCCTAGGGTCCTGTGCCCCTCACGCCTCTAGATACTCGATAATTCTTTCCTTCAGAAGTGATTCCATCATTTTCCCTATCACTGAGGTTAAACTAACAGGTCTGTAGTTTCTTGCTTCTGCCCTGCTCCCACTTTTGTGAAGGGGAATCACATTTGCTCTCCTCCAGTTCTCAGGTACCACCGCTTCCTCCCATGATTTGTTAAAGAGGGTAGTCAGTGGTGTCACTAGTTCTACCCTTAGCTCTTTTAGAATTCTGGGATGAATCCCATCAGGCCCCATTGCTTTGTCCACCTTCAGGTTTAAGAGTTCTTTCAGACTATTCTGCTTTCTTTCTGCATTTTTTTTTTGCTTTATTTTTTTGATGCTGCCCATGCCCCCAACCAGCCACTCCTTCGGGCCGCATAGGGACCCCCTTCGCCACCAAGAAATACCTCTCGGCCATGGTCACCGGCCCCCATGTGCTGTGCCCCGGGATGCCCAATGTATCCCTTCACTGGGGCCCCCCAGGCCTATGGGAGGAGAGACTTGGGATTCACACTAGACTGGGCACACAGAGGGGGATCAGTTTAGAAGGCACTTGCCCTGGCTGCATGGTATGAGGATACCCAGCAACCATCATCCAGTCAGCCGAGGAGGCAATTTTTCCCTTTTCTGCTTCAACCCACTCACCTCCCATGTTGCAGCCATAGGCATGCGGCATCCTGGGAGGATGCACTGTGGCACACAATTACCCATGTTGCAAATGCATTGCCACTGTGAGCCACCAGGAACCACTATCGAAATGGTGTAGGCTCACTCCCTCCCCCCTTGGAAAAGAGTGTCTGATGGATGCTCTTAGCCCTCCCCTCGGGCCGCTTACCTTGCAGTCCCGGGCTCGGGTGCGAACCCGGGTTGCTAGCATGCTGAGTGAGCCCCTGTCACTCAGTGCAATAGAGCCAGCTCTTTCTGCATTTTTAAGGCTGCATAGCATAATATCATAGTAAAAGCCAGCAGAATAGTACCCATGGTCTATCGTGTCTGCTCGGAAGTTAGCCCCCTACTGGGAGCTCGCTCCTCCACCCCCCAGCCCCAGAGGTGGCCCTCCCTGGCCTCAGCTTCCCCCTGTACCTGTCCCAACTCTTCTCAAATCCTTCCACTGTGGTCTCTTCCACCAGAGTCCTGGGCAGTGCATTCCATGGTTCCACCCACTCTCTGTGAAGAAGTGTCTCCTCGCTCCCCCTGTACTTCCCCTTCCAGCTTCCACTGCCCCTGGTAGTTCCCCCCTTCTTAAGCCTGAACACTTCCCTGGCTCCACCTTATTTATCCCTTTACATACTTGAAAGTCTCTATCATGTTCCCTCTGTCCCTCCTCTCCTCCAATGCGTACAGATTGAGTTCATCCAGTCTCTCCTCCTAGGATCTACCCTCCATGCCCTGAATCATCCTGGTCGCCCTCCTCTGGACCCTCTCCAGCAGCGCTATGTCCCTCTTAAGATGGGGTCTCCAGAACTGCACACAGTACTCAAGATGCAGCCTAAACAGGGCATTATACAGAGGGAGGATCACCTCCCTCCTCCTGGAGTTAATCCCCCTGGTTATGCAGCCCAGTATCCTGTTTGCTTTTGCTGCAGCTTTTCCACAATTCTCTGTGTTATTCATTTTGCTGTCCACCACTATCCCCAAGTCCCTCTCGTCCAATGTGACTTGCAGTGTGGTCCTCCCAGGATGTATGCATGTCCTAGGTTTCTGACCCCCAGATGCAGCTCCCTACATTTCTCTGCATTGAACTTCAACTCCCACTTCCTTGTCCACCCCCCTAGGGTATCCAGATCCCCCTACAGGACCTCTCTCCCCTCCTGCCAGTGCTCCCAGTTCTGAGTCACCCATAAAGAGACTCAACCTACTTCTAACACCCCACCCTATGACCGGGACATAGGAATTGAACAGGAGTGGCCCCAGGACCGAACCCTGGGGGACCCCACTGATGACCTTCCTGGGTGAGGAGACTATCCTTCCAACCACCATTCACTGTATTCACCCCATAAGCCAGTTTTCCACCCACCTGAGCAACTGCCCCCCCACCCCCATCCCCCAGCTTTGTTAGTAGGCCATTGTGGGGTACCAAGTCGAACGTCTTACTGAAATCCAGATAGAGGATGTCCACCGACCTATGTTGGTCCAGGGCACCCATCACCCAGTCATGAAACTCCACCAGGTTAGTCTGGCATGACCTCCCCGGAACAAAACCATACTGCCTGTCATCCAGGCGCCCCAACCTTTCCAGCTGCCCCCCCAGCCTCTCCTTGATAATGCCCTCCATAACCTTGCCTACCACAGACTTTAGGCTAACGGGCCTATAATTCCCCATCTCCTCTCTGGATCCCCCCCTTGTGGATAGGCACCACATGAACCACCTTCCAATCTTGAGGCACCCACCCTCTCATCAGGGAGATGTTGAAGAATGAGGCCAATGGAGCTGCCAGCACATCCGCCAGTTACTTCAGCACCCTTGGATGCAGCCCATTTGGCCCCAGCGCCTTCTCAGTCTTTAGCGACTGGAGGGCCTCTCTCACCCTATCTGCTGTGATTTCGCCCACCCATCCCCCTCCTCATGCATCCTGTCCTCCTTCTAGATACGACCCATCCCCTGCCCTAGTCTCATCCAGCAATAGAGCTATACTGATGTATTGCTATTACATAGTAGGGAATGTGGCTGTTGAAGCACGTGACTGGATACCTAGACTGTGTGCTTCCAACAAATGGAGATGAAGCATATGCAGTTGTCTCCACAGACTACAGTGCTTTTTCTTTGTCCATCTCCCCGCCAAGCGCACTATTTTCTTGCTCCGCGCTCACTTCCATTTTACTTCCGGGAGTCTGATTTTGTAAAGAAACAGTGAATTTTTAGTACCTTTTTTGGCTGATGGCTGATTTCACAGGGTGAGAATTTGCTTTGTTCTGCAGTGGGATTTTCAGACTGGGCATCATGTTCAATGCTGTTGGGCTCAGGTGTTTTACATTGCTGTGGCTACATTTCTTTTAAAGAGCTAGTGGATTAAATGTTTCTTTTTGTATTTTTAGATCCAGAGTAATGAATTTATGCTGTACAGAATATTAATGTCCTGTACAACAAATGTATGTTTTATGAAATTTCTGGTTTGGTTTCTAACTCCACATCTTCCGTTTGCTGAATCTGTTTGCAAATGGAAAGCTCATGTACTTGTAAGTAGGCAGCAGACCTTACACAATGGAGGGTAAGCTGTACTGTACTTCTAAACTTAATACTTTTAATGAAGTATACTCTAACAAATATATTTGTCTGTTAAAGTAATATCAGGGTTTTAAATAATTGATTAGCAGTTTTTTTCTTGGAATGATATGAACTGTACAAAAAGTATTTATATAGATTTTCTAGAAGTGCTGTGTTTGTTAAACACAGTGAGGCAAAAGCTATGCATTTTCACAAAGATTTAGCACTTTTATGATCAAAACGCTAATCAATTTTTAGAATTTAAATAAAACCCTGAATATAATATGATTTTTCTGTGCTTATTCCACAGAAGGAAGAACTCTTCAGCCAACATCTTGATGAGTGCCGATTCCACACTAAATGGCAGTTTATTTCTATCAGGGTGTTGCACTGTTCATAAATCAATCCATTCTTGTCACAAGTAAAAACAACAACAAAAACAA
This sequence comes from Neoceratodus forsteri, assembly GCA_016271365.2. NCBI lineage: Eukaryota > Metazoa > Chordata > Ceratodontiformes > Ceratodontidae > Neoceratodus > Neoceratodus forsteri. Next base: position 1,178,010,176 of record CM057456.1, on the reverse strand, counting down.
AACAAAACAAAAAACCCTCACACATGTGCTGTTTAATGTGTGCTGTATTTTGAAAGATAGGTGATTGTCCAGTGTGTGTGTGTGTGTGTGTGTGTGTGTGTGCGAGAACCTCCTTAAAGCTAGGTACCCCCCCCCCCGCATTATGGGGATGTGGGGTGGGGTGGGGTAGGATGTATTGTTTGTGTGAAGAGGAGGAGAGAAATTCAATTTTTATCACTTTTTCAGATTCCTTAGACACTTCTGGTACACCAAGTTGTTAAATTCTTAGGCCCAGATATTCAAAAGGGTTGCGCCATGCGCAAGTTCGAACTTGCTCCATTCTGCCATATTCAGCAGGAGGCAGTTGCGCCACAGAAAACATGCTGAGCAACAGCGCAATGCAAATGAATGCATGCTGAACTGGAGGGGGAGGAACCATGCATAAACTGCACAGCCCGATATTCAGCAGGGCTGTGAAGAGTTGTGCAGGCGCAACCCCTAACCTGCGCTTGCACAACTTTGAGCCAAAAAGGCTTAAGTTGAGGGCCACCCACAGGTGAGCTGCTGCATTCCAGGTGCAACACAGCAGCTGCCACCTGTGGCTGGCTAACCCAATCCCTGTGCCCCCCCATGGCCCGATCGCGGGCAACCGACTGTAAATCCCCCACCCCACTGGCCGGTCGCGGGCATAGTGTAATCCCCCACCAGCCCGATCGTGGGCAGCAATATGCCCCGAGCGTATCCCTGGTGGTCAGTGAAACAACCCGATCGCGGGCAGTAGTTGTTTAATAAACCTCCTCTCCCGCATTCATCCCTGGTGGTCCAGTGGACCAAAAGCCCGATTGCGGGCAGTGATTGTTTAGTAAACCCCCTCCTGCCGAATTCATCCCTGGTGGTCCAGTGGCACATCCTGATCGCGGGATGTAAATGTTGAACAAACCCCCGAACATAGCCTTGGTGGCTAGTGTCCCCCACCCCACCCACCCACGAAGCCCCACCACCCTGCTCCCCTGGCGGCGGCGGGTGGCAGCATCCCACCGCCTGCCACCCGCCCCGCCGACTGACTTCGGTAGACTGCATGCCAGTGGTGCAGAGCAAGAGCCAATGGGTGCAGTCCATACCGTACATGACAGTCAGATTCGTGAATGAATACATTCATTCATTCACAAAACTGGACTGTCTTGTATGGTATGGGCTGCACACCCATTAGCTCTTGCTCTGCACCAATGGCATGAGCCCTACCGGCAGCCGTCGGCGGGCGGGGCGGCAGGCAGGTGGATGCTGCCACGCCGCCGCCGGGGAGCGTGGTGGTGGGCTTCGTGGGTGGTGGGTGGGGGGACACTAACCACCAGGGCTATGTTCGGGGGTTGTTCAACATTTACATCCCGCGATCGATGTGCCACTGACCACCAGGGATGAATTCGCAGGAGGGGGTTTGTTAAACAACCACTGCCCGCGATCGGGCTTTTCGGTCCACTGGACCACCAGGGATGAATGCGGAGGGGGTTTATTAAACAACTACTGCCCGCGATCGGGCTTTTCGGTCCACTGGACCACCAGGGATACGTTCGGGGGGGAGCCACATTGCTGCCCGCGATCGGGCTGGTGGGGGGGATTAAACTATGCCCGCGATCGGGCCAGTGGGGGGTGGTGGTGGGGATTGTACACTGTTTCACCCACGATCGGGCTGCAGGGGGCGTCGGTCCCCGACGGCTGCTGCCTGGCAGAGTGCCAGGCGCAAGTCCTCGGGGATCGGCGCACCTGCATGCTAATGGCATGCAAATGGAGCCATAATCAGATGCAAATGGCCCCCCTGTGCCTTGCATGAATTATGGCCCCATTTGCTTGTTACCTTTAATATATGGGGATTTTGCGCGTAGGCGCAATGGTATAACGCCACCGCCAAGTTGGATACTCCACTCTGACAACCTGCGGTGCGCCAGGAGTTCCACTCGCCATGCACAGTGGCTGTGGCCAGGGGTGATATTCAAAGGAGTTGCTCAAGGGTGCAACTCTTTGAATATCGCTTCTGACACACGCTTCGCACAACTATTTTGTGCAGCGCAAGGGCTTGCGCCACAAAATAGCGCAGTTTGAATATCCAGCCCTTAGTGTATATTGACATCAGTACATATCAGGCTACATGGTTTTAATTCCTTGGTGGTCCTCGACTAGAGTTCTTTGTTTGACACTAATACTGTCAATTTATATTTAAATTATCATTTATAAAGTCCTGTCACTATACTAGAGGTTTTTGAAATTATGGGGCATGATATCTGGCTGGAGAGTACAGCTGAGTGATAGGTCCAGCTAAGTTTTACACATCATACAGTGTGCACTGATGTTTTTAAGACAACTTTACTGGTAATTTCTTGTCTATAATGCATGCATTGAAACTTCTTGGAGTCCTAAGACATAATCTGGGTGGGGGTTGCTTTTCAGTAATCACATCCTTATATATACTGTGACACTCATAGCTTGATTTAAGAGTCATCTGCTCTAGCAGTGTTATCTTATGTCAATTAAATTTATATGCAGTAGGATTTTTTGTATATGTTTTGCACCAGGCACCTTTGACCCTGGGAACCTCCTGGCTGAAGGTAATATGGTACTGTTAAACTTCTCTGACATCATCATCTGTATTTTTTAAATGAGTATTTTAAACCAATGGGAATTTTTTTCTGTTTTTTCTGCATGATCTAGCTGTTAAAAGTATTGTTTTTTTCTAAATAGCGGCCATTAGGTTTCTGAAGAAGGACTGGTTGGTCCGAAACTTAGAGCATTTTGTTCTTGTTGTTACATCTATGTTGGTCCATTAAAAGGTATCAAATCATTTGCTTCTGGATCTGTTCTTGCAAGGACCAATACAGCAAATACTAAAACTAGATTTCAACATAGAATCTGAAAAATTCATAACATGCTGTATTGTGATTCAGTGAACTGATAAATGGGGATTTTGGATTCTTTACAAATTCATTTTTCCTGGCCCGTGGATATACTAAAACAAAAATTTCTCAACAAAATGTTTTTAAATAAAGAGTTTAACTCACAGCAGCAGAAGAAGCATGTTGGCATTAAAAGCTCATTGTCGTGGGTGTAGAAGCACCAGTATTTAAGTATGACTTTGCAGAGGATTAATTGTGACTGGGGGTGAGGGAGGGAGTGAGTCTTGATATTTGTAGCATAATGGTTTTCTGAAACTTCAACCTTCAATGGGTTAGACTCTGCAGCCATCTGTACAGTATATCACTAAGCCATATGCAGTGTGGTATGGGTAAAACCCAGATCACCAGACCAGGACCAGTGCTGTAAAATCTGCACTGGGCACAGCTTGTGCAAATATTGCTGATCCAGTGGATCAAATAAATACATGCAAATAAATACTCGGCTTCGCCTTGTGCGTCAACCCACCCCAGGAGTGATGTTATTACATGATAACACACACCCTGTCATGCCTTATTGCTTAAATATGCCCTTTCTCAATGTACTATACTTTGATTCAGTTAGTGTGTGCAACAGCCTTCATGTGAACACTCTGGGCTTCTCTTTGGCTCCTGATGTCTATTTGCTTTAGCTATTGTATATTGTTTGAACTGCTTTGGTATTCTTGATGTGGTGCCTGTTGCCTAAACTATGTCATCTGTTTATCTACTGCTACCCATGTATCTCCAGTAAATGATTGTTATAACTATCTGCTCTCTGAGCCATTATTTTTGGACTTGTTAACTGTGCTGTCTTTGTATTAGTTTTGACGAGGTGCCTTTGTAAATGAGTCTCTAACTCAAAGGTTTGTAAATCTGATTTTTTAAATAAATAAATGTTTATGTTTAAGCCCATGAAACACCCTTATCTAGTTAATGCATTCACAGTCATAGTGGCTCTGCCAGATCTTGTTCTTCCTGCCTGAGCTGCAATTTTTTTGTAAAGGACCAAGCAACTGAATAATCTGAACAAGGTAGGAGCTGAACTGTGACATGACTCTCACCAACCTGGTTAGGTGTGAATTGCAACTCATAGCTCAGGGGGCCCTGGCTAGGCTGACCATTAAAGTGTGAACAGGCCCATTTCCTTTGCTGTGTCTACCACCCCTACTTAGAATCTCACAGATACACAGAAATGTGACGGCAGAGAAAGGCACCATGGCCCATCTAGTCTGCCCAACACCCTACCTCCCCCCTTCTGTTATGCTTCCACCCTCTTTTCCCAACCCCTTAAATCTATCCCAAGCCCTCTTGAACCCCTCCACCATTTCAGCTGCCACTACCTCCTCCGGCAGCTTGTTCCAGGCCTCCATCACCCTCTCCATGAAAAACTGCCCTCGGACATTACCTCTGTATTGCCCACCTTCCATTTTGAGGCTATGTCCCCTCGTGTTCACTCCCTTCTTCAATTTGAACAAGCTGTTACCCTCTACCTTATTTATTCCCTTCAGATACTTAAAGGTTTCAATCATGTCCCCCCTCTCCCTCCTAGTCTCCAGAGGGTACAAATTCAGCCCTCTCAATTTTCTCTCATAGGGTACATCCTGCATCCCTCGTACCATTTTGGTTGCCCTTCTCTGCACATTCTCCATCAGCTCAACATCTCTTCATAGGTGAGGCCTCCAGAAATGTACCCCATGCTCCAGATGTGGCCTAACCATGGTTCTGTATAATGGCATTAGCACCTCCCTCTTCCTGCTATTAAAACCCCTCGCAATGCAGGCCAACATTCCATTTGCCTTTCCCACTGCCCTGCTACACTGACTGCCCACCTTGAGGTCATGCAATACTATAATCCCCAGGTCCCTTTCTGTTTCTTTCTCCTTAATCACCAACCCCACAGTGGAGTAAGTTTCCCTCCTATTCTTCCTCCCCAGGTGCATCAGTGAGCACTTTTATGTATTAAACTTCAATTTTCAGGTGTCAGACCACCTCTCCAGCCTCTCCAGGTCCTGCCTCATGGCTTGCACCCCACTAGGTGAATCCACCCTATTGCAGACCTTTGTATCATCTGCAAACAGGCACACCCATCCCTCCAGACCCTCCGCTAGGTCACTAACATAGATGTTAAAGAGTATCGGTCCTAGCATTGACCCCTGTGGCACCCCAATGGTCACTGCCCGTTCCTTGGAATGTGTCCCATTTACCACCACCGTCTGACTCATTCCCTTCAACCAGTTTTCCATCCACCTGGTGATCCTGTTGTCCACCCCTAGTCTGTCCAGCTTATGTACCATTCCACCATGCGGAACGGTGTCGAAGGCCTTATTGAAATCCAGACAGGCCATGTGCACTGCTCCTCCCTGGTCCACTATCTGTGTCACCCCATCGAAAAACTCTATCAGGTTAGTCTGACAGGACCTTCCCTTGGTGAAGCCATGCTGCCTGTCATTCTGCATGCCATTCACCTCCAAGTATTCTATCAACCTGATCTTAAGTAGTGTTTCCATTACCATCAACCCGATCTTAAGTAGTGTTTCCATTACCGTCAACCTGATCTTAAGTAGTGTTTCCATTACCATTTAGAATCAAGTCTTACTCTTAAATATAAAAGATTAACATGCAGTTTAATGTGTATGCTTTATATTTAATCACTCTCTTAAAATTAAGAAAACTACAATGCGTTTCAATGGTACAATTAAAAACCATACTGTTTTTTTAATTCCCTTATCTCACTCATAATAAAGTTCTGATCTTGATAAAGCTCCATTTTCATGGTGAACAAATGAATGTATTTCCAGATTCCCATCAGTAAATCTTGCCATTTATTGCCCCTGGCTTAATTTATTTATTTCATGTTTGTTGTCCAGGAAAGCGCACTAGACAAAACACTGCCTCTTTTCAAGCATGACCCGGGAGGTTACAGAACTGTAGTACAACAGCAGAACAACAGTCAGTAGAAAACAATACAGATTCAGGAAGGATGAGTTAGTTACAAAGCATAACATTTTGAACAATACAGTTTCAGGAAGGATGAGTTACAAACCGTAACACTTTGAGCATTGTCTGAGTCAATGAGTACAGATAACTCTGGTACAGAAGACTAGTGAATATATTCACACAGCCAGGAGAATTTAGAGGCAGAGGACACTCATTACTTATCAATAACAGAAATGTTTGATTTCAGGAATGATTTCTTCCAACAACCACTTATTTTGTGATATCATCTCTAAAGTTCACAACTCCTCTAGTAATCCAGAGACTTACCTCTTACACCAGGCAGGACCTAGCCTGTCTTAAAGATGGATCCCTACCCTGCCCAACAAAACTCCCACATCCTGGTTCATACTACTTGACAGGACAAAATGATAGCACACACATGTGTGTTTGTGTATGTGTGTGTGGGGGCGGGGGATTTGAAGAAGTGCACATCATGACATTTCATACTCCAAAAATTATTTTTACCTGGCCAATTATAATTATTTTCTCTAAATGATCAAATCTTAGATTATTGTTATTTTTCCATACTGATATTATTAATTTTATTAATTTTGAAGCATTTTAGTTAGGTTATTTACCTTTTATGCAACTTTTAAGGGAGAGTAAGATATTTTTTTTTTAAACAGCAGCTAACACCTTCAGGAGAACTTTAACAAAACATAATATTTAGACACAGTTCAGCTTGTATTTCATGTTAGTTTTGTATTCCTCCTCCCCATTATTTATCACTGTGGTCATTTGCTGAAAACAGGATCTTTGTTCCTGAAGAGTTCATCTATTCCTATTGCTTTCTCCCTACCTGAGGTCATAATGCCCTGTTTGTGACATCACAGTTACTCCCATGACAACAGATTGTGACGTCACAACAGACGATTATGACTTGAAGTAGGGAGTAAGCTACAGAGGCAGATGGACTCTAAGGGAAAGCTAAGGGATAAAAATCACATAGTCTTGCAAATTTACTCAGTAATAAATAATGAGGAAGGGAAATATATAGAATACACGTGGAATTTAAGCTGAATTTTACCTAATTATTATGTTTTTTAAAGTTTTCTTTGAAGCATCAGTAGCTCTTTAAGTTTTAGTAACTGATATGCAATGGCCAACTTGGGGTGTGGTCACAGTGAAGGGGCACAGTCGTGATAAAGGGGCATGGTTGCCGTGAGGGGGCCCCCAGATTTCTCTTTGGCCTAGGGCCCCAGGGTGCCTTAATCTGGTCCTGACTCAATCAAGGGTACAGGTAATCTGTAGACAACCTCCTGACCACCTCCTCCCATGGCACTCCAGACAGGGTAGAACTACTTGTTCTCACTTCTGATTTCAACAGGTCTGCAGATTGCTTCAGCAGATTTTGTCTTTCACAGTTTTGTAGTCTTCACAGCACTTTCTCTCAGCTTGGATGAACTTCCAGCAATGGGATTCAGCTACCACTAGGATCTCTGGCTCTGAGACCTGGCTAGGCCCTTAGCTCTCCCCTCTCCAGGTGCTTGGGAAGGATTGCCCACTGAATTCATCCTAGGCAGGAGAAGGGTTTAGGTTAGTTACCTCCTCTAGTCTCTTGTTGGTTGTCAGACTTGTCACACAAGATCTGGCCCCCTCAGTGGCTGGAAAAGGGTGCCAAGCATTCCATTGCTGTTTCTCCCAAGTGCCTGAGTCTTTACCAGGACCCCTTGCATGACAGTTGATTGATCATGGGGATCAGGGGTCAAAAAGATGGCAAAGTCCATTTTTTTACATTCTGTTCCATACCTGCCTGCTGTTTACACACATATCTCTTGCTGCTCACTACTTACTTAACTTTTTCAAATACTTGTTCCAGTCTAGATTATAATCCCATTTACGATGACATCATCAGCGATCCCTCAGGTTCATCTTCAGGTGCAGGGGCACCCCATTTGTCAGTGGCATGCAACAAAAGAACAGCAAGGCAAATGACAACTCCTCTTCTCCTGGTCTCCAGTGCCAGTTCCAGTCAGAGGATGCAGGCATTGCAGATGGACCCACCTTGAGCCTCTGGGGGCTCGAAAGGTAAGCCTCACCTTTAGGGGAGGTTACACTTGCAAGGGGAGAAATCACATTAGGAGAGGTAGAAATATTTAAATGAGCAACCAAAAGAAAAAAGTCATGATAAGACTGGAGAGCCCCATTAAAAAGGTTTAAAGTGCCGGCACAGTTCAACAGGTGGCATTGTGACGTTGCAAATTTACAGAAAACACACCACATGGAGAGAGAAGCACAAAAGATGCACCAAAACAAAACTGGGTGGAGAAAGAATTGCACTATGTATATAATGCCAAACAAAGTGGATATCCAGATTGTGCAGGAAAGGGTCAGGATTTGTGGAACAAGTAATTCATGGCCAATGGAGATGGGTTGGTTTATTTATTTATTTATTTATTGGAATCTCGGATAACACCTTTGAGCTACAAGCTTGTTTACAAAGGTTCCACGTCATAAGGCAATAGACAAGGTACGTAGACATTACAAAACAGATAGGGGTATATACAGCAGGCAAGTATATTATGGTACATACAGATACAGATTCAAGGAAGTACAGTTAAAATACATCAGGTAGGAGAGGTCAACTTTATTGCAACAGTACTAAGAGCATACCTAAGGTGGACGAGCAATTTATAGTGGTAGCTGAGCTATAGAGCGTGCAGGTAGAGTTATGGAGGGTCAGAAGTGGTGGTGACCAAAGGAGGGGGAGGACAGAATAGATGAGAGCAGGGGAGGGTGGGGGTAGAGACAAAGGGGTGATAGAATAAAGGGGTTGAGTAGTCAGAGGGGGTGGGATTGGATAGGAATCTACCCAGAGTTATGTAAGTAGGTGATAGGGCAGGGCTGGGTGATGTGGGAGAGAGAGGATAAGGAAAAGATTTTAAAGTGGGGGGGTGAGGTGAGGAGGAACCGGGGTGAAAATTGAGGGGATTAATATTTGTGAAGAGAAAGCAGGAAGGCGGGGGGATAAAGAGGGGACGTGGGGGTAAGTGCTCAGTGGGGTCACACCAGGCGGGGAGGAAGTGGGTGGGGATGGGTGCTATGCAGGACAGATAAACTATCAATAACAGTAGGATTATGCACAGATGACGCAGTCGCAGTTACTAAGAGTGGCCAGGTACTGCAGCAGCTTGGCCTTAAATGGGCGTAGTTTAGTTTCCTCAATCAGCTCAGAGTTAAGGGAATTTAGCCAGCAGGGGGCCCTGTATTTGAAGAACCGTTGCCCTAGTGAAGTCCGTCGGAATGGGATAATGAAGGCAGCTTTACTTGATCCCCTAGTTAGTCTGGAGGAAGTGGAGTTTCATAGCAGTATTCTCACTCCGGGAGGAGCAAGACCGAGGGTGGATTTTTTCGCTGATAGACAGACTTGGTACTGCATTCTGCCATTCAGGTTTAACCAACCAGTGCTTGAGTATAGTTCACAAGTGTGAGTTAAACAGTTCACACCCAGGACTAGTCTGCAGGTTTTGTTTAAGGCAATCTTGATTTACCTAAGAGCTGTATTGGTACCGGCTCCATAGACTACCAGTCCATAATCTATGACAGAGAGCATGGAGCTGTTAACTGCAAGCTTGATGGCACTTTCAGTGAGGCACTGCCTATGCCGGTAGAGCTGACCTAGTCTGGCACTAGCTGCCTTGGCAACATGGTCTATGTGCTGGCTGTAGGAGAGAGAGCTGTCAAGGTAGACACCAAGGTACTTAAAGGTGGTGACCATTTCGAGTGTATCAAACTTGTTATTGTAGATATTGAGGTGATGGGACTTATGACGGTTTTGATGGGAGGCAAACAACATTGTTTTAGTCTTAGTGTAGTTGAGCAAGAGCTTAGAATGAAGGAACCATTTTTCCACAGCAGAAAAAAATCATCTTGCATGCCTTTTTCCAGCTCTTCTGGAGTAGAGTGACACGTGTAGAGAACAACATCATCTGCATATATAAGGATCTTATTCTGGCAGACTTTGGGGAGTTCATTTAGAAACAGGCTGAACAGCAGGGGGCCCACAATGGAGCCTTGGGGGCACCCCTGTGTTGACATGCCAATGGGCGGATAGAATGTCAAGAATCTTGACCTGCTGGGTCCTGTTAATAACTCTGGAACCAGCCTAGAGAGACAGAGGATATACCAATGTTAGAGAGTTGTGTGAGAAGCAAGTTGTGGTTGACCGTGTCGAAGGCCTTGGTGAGGTCGATGAAAGAGGCCCCCACCAAGAACCCTCGGTCATTGCTTCATGGATATGACCAGTAAACTCAACCAATTCCATTGAAGTACTATGTGTGTTCCGAAAGCCATGCTGTTCCTGGCATTGAAGGTTGTATTTATCAAGGTATGTACCTAACTGGTCATATACTATCCTCTCTAGTGCCTTGGAGAGGGAGGACAGAATTGAGATCGGCCTGTAGTTGGCCAGGCAGGTTCTGTCCCCACTTTTAAAGACCAGGGTGACTACCGCAGCTTTCCAGCATTGAGGGAAAATGACAGTGGTTAGTGAGAGATTTAGGATCCAGGTTAGAGGAGAGAGTAACACATCCAGGGTGAGAGCCACAATCTTTAGGTCACGCGAGTCCCCACTGGATCTAGTGTTCCCGAGAACTTTTTCCAAGTATTTTTTTGCCTCAGTTGTAGAGATTACCTTCAGGTAGAAGGGAGGTGCTGTGTGTGTTGGAGGGATGTCGGCACAACTAATGGCAGAGCTAGGCTCAGGTCAGAGATAGTCTGGAGGAAGGACCCCATTAAAGTGTGTGAAGGCCTTATTGAAGCCATCTGCGATAGTTTTGTATCCTGGGTAATTCCATCTCAAAGTTTATTTATGATGGTGGTGATTTACTTGCTCTGCCTGTTAGGGTTTTTATATTGTCCCAGAATCTGCGGCTGTCATGCCAGGAGTTGTCTAGTTCACTTTTAAAGTGAGATCTTTTTGCAAGGCAGATGGCTTGAGTGCACTTATTATGTACTGCTTTGTATTTCTGTATGTCAGAGGGGGACCCAGTGCTTTTAGCCCTATGTCACAGGTTATCCCTGACCCCCATGAGTTCAAGGAGTTGTGGTGTGATCCATGATTTGCCGGTTCCTTTGATTTTCCTTATTTTTAGAGGGGCAAAGATGTTGCAGGCCGAGTTAAACTTGTCGATAAAGCACTCAAGCAGTATTCACATCGGTGGCAGCATAAAGCCCCTCCCAGTCTAGCTGGCAGAGGTAGGATTTTAGTGAGACAAGATGTCCAGCTTTTATAATTCTGAAGGTTATTGTTTTTTTGGGGGGGTTTCAGGGTCTTGTTTGTCCAGGAGCATAAGACTGATGAGTGGTCACTGATAGTCGGCTAGCACAGTGGTTCTAGTTATTCTTTGTGGATATTGATAAAAAATGCATGCTAAATGGTTCAGAACTGGTACTAGGAAATATCTATGCCAGATGAAGATAACCCTAACGTCTTTGTTGCAATAGTCCATTTGGTAGTAAAATCAAACTTCAGAAAGGCTGTAGTAGGGGAGGATGTCAAGCAGATTCCAGATATCATGAAGTCCTAAACTGGTGGATCTCAGAGAGTGGCGTCGGGACTTTATTCCTCTGATGCATTCTCTCTATCATGTGTGGTTCCCCAGGACTCTGTGCTTTCACCTATGTTATTCGCGGTGTACATGCTGCCGTTGGGAGACATTGTAAGGTGGTATGGCTTGAGTTTTCACTGCTATGCAGATGATACTCAGCTATACATGTCCTTTGCACCTGACCAGGATGATGCGGTCTTGGTGTTTAACAACTGCCTCGCTGAGATTCAGGGCTGGATGAGTGCCAACTGGCTGAGACTGAACCCTGACAAGACTGAGGTTTTGGTGGTGGACCCAGGTTGCCGGGTAGAGGGGTCCTCGGCGGGGCAGGCCTCTGGGCCTTTGCTTGACAGTCACCAGCTGATGTCCTCTGAACGGGTGCGGAGTCTGGGCATTATTTTTGACGAGGGCGTCTGTTGTCAAGACCTCATTTTATCATCTGAGAAATATCACCCAGATTAAGCACCTGGTTCCACCCAGTGACCTTCCGACATTGGTCCATGCCTTTGTGACCTCCTGCCTTGATTACTGCAACACCCTATACATAGGGCTTCTGGAGGTTGATATCTGCTGCTTGCAGCTAGTGCAGAAAGCTGCGGCCAGGTTGCTGACTGAGCTTTTTCGATTTAGCCATGTCACACCTGTGCTGCATGGCCTGCATTGGCTACCAGTTCAGTGGTGGATCACCTTCAAGGTTGGCTTGCTAGCCTGTAAGGCCCTACACAGACGGGGACCGAGTTATCTGCAAGAGCTCCTCTGTCCCTACCACCCCCTCCGACCACACCGCTCTGCTGAAGAGGGATTGTTGGGAGATTCCCAGGGTTCGTTTGAAGACCTCTGGAGCCTGCATGTTTGCTTTTGGGGCTCCTACCCTGTGGAATTCACTGCTTCTTCGGATAAGGGGGTGCCTGTTTGTGAGGAGCTTTAAATCTGCTCTGAAAACTTTTTTTTTATTCTCTCTTGCCTATCCTGATTTCTAATTTAAGGATTCTGTTATTTCACTGTGGTTTTTAACTATTTATTGTTTTAGCTGTTCTATAAAAGTGCTTTGATATTTTTTGAATTGAGCTTTAAATAAATAAAGTTTATTATTATTACTAAACAGAACAGACAATACACGGACACACAGAGTCAAAGGCAAAAAAAGCATCAATGGAAATGCAAAAAGACCTAAGACTGGTAGAATTCTGGCACCTGGGTGAACCCAGATGGTAGAGATTATACATGTCCTTCTGTGCCTCATGACAGCTATAGCAGAAACTGATTTGATGTTAATGCATCCTGAGATGTGTCAATGGGTTGAGAAGTTAAAACTGGTAATTTCACCTTGTCAGACCATGCGCCACTAGAGGTCACTGTAGTATCTGATCTAGGAACAAACAAGCAATAGATTAATGGCAAGTGCATTACAGGAAAACGAGTTTGTAACAAGAATACACACAGCCAGTGAAGTGTATTTCTCAGAAAATGAAACCCCGGCAATGACAGTGGATAAAGTATGGGATGCTTGCACAGCATGTATAAGGGGTCAAATTTCTGCCTACATCGCCAGTAAGAAATTATGATTAGAGGAGATACAGGAAAAGGAGAAAAGGCCTAAGGAATTGGAAAGTAAATATCAAAAGCTGGAAGTCAGAGATTATGGGGCGACATTTTCAAAGGAGATGCACTGGCACATCTCAAGAAATACGCTGGAGTGTGATATTCAAATGGACGTGATGTGTTACACATCTCTGGCTATGCCCAAGCACACCGGTAATGTATGCGGTTTATCTCAAGGGGGCATGCCCATGAATATGCAGCACATCCCCATATTCAGCAAAGATGTGTGGTGCAGCTGCCTGTGCATCTCGGAGATGTGCCGCACATAGTTAGGCATGGAAGAACCATGCCTACGTCCTGGCCACCCACAGGCAGGCTGCTGTTCTGCACACAGAAGCCTGCCCCACCTCCCAGCCCAGTCCCCTGCAACAAACCCCATCCCTTTTCCATAATGTAGGGACCCCCTCCCCATCCCAAACCCCGTTCAAAATATAATTATATTCCCCAGCCCTTTTTCATAGTGTAGTGGCCCCCCACCCCATCCTGAGCCCCATTCAAATAAAACAAAAAATAATTTCCCCATCGCTTTTCCACAGTGTAGTGGCCCCCAACCCATACCAAACCCCGTTTGAATAAAAATGTATAATTTTCCCATCCCTTTTCCATAGTGTTGTGGCCCCCCCACCGTACTGAACCTCATTCAAATAAAAAAAAAAATCATGTCCCCTTTTCCATAATGTAGTGGCCCCCCTATCCCACCACCCCAGTAGGCATGAACCTCTCCCCGCACCCCCCAACCCGACCTGTGCCGGCAACTGGCACAGCTCTTCACACCCTGCAATGGCCAGCTGCCAACTGATCAGTCCCAATCTTGTACTGTACAAAGTACAAGCTCATTGCATGCCTAATGACTGCATTTGCATATTCTAGCTGAATATTGGAAATTTGGGACCGGCACATCTGGGGATATGCCGTGCATCCCCATTCCCAGTATTCAGGCCATCCCCCGGGATGCGCTGACACATTGTCAGCCACCCACATTTGCGCTGCCTGCTAGGATTGTTATATTCAGATGAAATGTGCAATCTTTTGGGATCGTGCATCTTGTGTGAATATTGCATTTTTTGCGCCAGCCCATTTTTTGGGTGGCGCATCTAGATGTGCTGCCCATCCACCGGGGTTTGAAAATGGGGGCCAAGAACTACTGCTGCATGAAATCACTGCCCTAAAATATGAAGTAAACAGTAATGTGTTATAAAGCAGGATATGCATTATACTGACTAAGACAGAAATACTAGGAAGGCAGGGAGATGGCAGGCAGGCAGGCAGGCTGCTGACTCAGCTGATAGGGTGAGAAAACCAAAATGATACACTGTACATGCAACACTACAAAATACTAATGATGCCTTTTGAGAATATTATGAAACTGCTTATAAAACAAGTAGATCTGAGATGACAGACTTATTCAACAGCTTTTCACAAAGTGTAGATCTTCCACAAATATCGGAAGAAGGTAGAGAACAGCTGGAAGCACCTATTAGGCCACAAGAGATACTTGAACTCATTAAAAGACTGCCTATGACAAAAAACCCAGGGAGTGATGGGTTGCCAGCAGAATATTTCAAGGCTCCAGCTGATGTAATACCACAATGGCTGGCAAAGGTTTATGTGGTGGAGAACGACAGGTAATTGCCACCTTCAGTGATCAAGGCAACCATTACTTTAACCCATAAAAAAAGGAGAGACCCATTAACGGGTGTTGGGCATATAGACCCATGTTATTGTTAAATGTTGACATTAAAATATTCACTAAAGTAATAACGACTGACTATGATTTTGGGAAAACTGATCAACCCTGACCAAGTAGTAGTCATCCCTGGAAGACGGGGAGCAGATTACTTGAGATCTATGATAAATTAGTAAGGGATATGGGTAGTCGAGGGCAGCACTCTCATTAATTGCAGAGCGTGCCTTTGACAGTGAGGGACTACTTGTATGCTGAACTAAATAAAGATGGTTTTGGAGAACACCTAGTCAATTGGATAAGACGGATATATAGAAACCCAAGCAAATTAACTCACAAAAGGTTAAACCTTTAAGTATTTCAACCTGCAAAAAGGAACCAGGTAAGTCTGCCTTTTTCACTATTACTTTCTAGTTTGGCCCTAGAGCCATTAGCGTAGAAGATTAGAGAGACACCACACTTATAAGGGGTATGGAAATAGGGGCGCATGATTACAAGACGCTGCTTTATGCAGATGACATGATCCTAACCTGCACACACCTGATGCAGGTACTAGATTCCTTAGCAACAGTTTCATGGCTCAAGATAAACTGGAGGAAATCAGCAATACCGCCCTTAAATGAGGCCTGTAAGGCTAGGCACTTTACTAAGTAGAACTTAAAGTGGGTTAGCAGAGCAGGCCTATTGACGCAGTGGTAGCGCTACCACTCGTGACACCCGTGACCTGGGTTCAGGAGTGAACTCTGGGTCATCGGGAGCTGGTCAATGGAAGGAGGCTCGTGCATCCCATTGGATGCACTCCTCCTCCAGGGAGGGTGGGTTGCCGTCCCCACTGCTATGCTGCCACCTGGGTGACAACAGGTGGTAGTGCAGATCAGGGGATGCCAGGGGAGGGATGGATGCCGGCAGGATCTGGGAGGGTGATCATGCTTTGGCGTGCATGGCCTCTTGGATCCCCCCTTTGCATGCTGACATGTGTGGGTGGGAGCTACCACTAAGAAGAAAAGGGCCCCTGCACACCAGGATGACAGAGCACCCGTTACTGTCCCAGACTTCCTACTGCCTGCCCTGCAGCCACTGCTTCCCAATGAAGTATTGGAAGTTTGAGGGGGGTCCCTTGTCCCTGCCTGGGAGGAAAACCATGACTCCATAGAGGAAGGCCCGAGTATGGCAGGGGACAACAGCAAACTGGATGCCTCAGCGCCTCACAAAGGAGCTGGTGTGCAGGTGGCGGAGGGCATAAACAAATTAAATAAAAAAAAAAAGGGTTAGCAGAGAAATTGCATACCTATGGATTAAACTGCCCACAGACTTAGGCAGACCAGTGAATGTAAATCTGACTCCACGAATTGAAATGCTAGAAACAAAAATGTAAAAGTGAAAGAAGTGTAATTTGTAAATCTGGGGAAACATAAACATATTTAAGGTGGTGGTTGCATCATAGTTCTATTTTACAGTATAGTTAACAATTTATCAGTATAATACCCAAAGTGTTACTTTGGAAAAATAAACTACTTAGGAAGCTCATATGGGAAGACAGAAAGCCAAGATTTAAGTATAATTAAATTCAAGAAGATAAAAGTAAGGGAGGCTTTATGCTACCATGGATGAAAGAGTACCAAATGGAATTCTTATTACATCAAACAAGGAACTGGATAAGCAATACTGATGTAAAGGAAGCCCCCATAATGGAAGCGTAACCCCTCACAAATGTGACGCTACCTGGGGCACCCAAATCAGACCCAACAAGATGCTGTCTCCATATCAGTACTACCTGGGGGCACCCAACCAGGACCCAAAAGATGCCATCTCCATATTGATTCCTCTGGCCTCTGGGAATTGGACTGGCTAGACAGGGGTCTGACAGGAAATGGCAGGACCAGGCAGAGCGGCAGTTCATTGGTGCCTCCTGCTCCATGCGGTTTTGCCATGCTTTTGCCACACATCAAAGATGGGTGGCTACTGCCAGTGAGGGACAGCCTGGAATGTCACCTTGTTGTGACCAGAGACTTTTCCCTATCCCTGCCACCTGAACTAAGGAGGTGGGAGCTACAATAGAGGAGCCCTAGAACTGAGCCCCATTGGAGCAACTGCTTCAGAACTCCATGGGCATGGCCATTTTGATGACTCCTGACTTCTGAAGAACAGCCAATAGGAGGGACAGAAGATTAGAACTTGTTCCTGGAGGACTCTGGTTGAGGGCAGGACAATGGAATTCTAGTACCCTTTCTGTGTCCTGTGAGGCACCGTGGATTCTGTGTGACAGCTAGATGGACCAATGGGAGCTGTCCCAGAATGGCGAATATAAGTAGGGGACTGGGCTGGAGGCTGACAAATCCAGAAGAGATCTGGGAGGAGACAGGACCCCGCTGTCTGGAGCAAGTTCAAGCTGTGCCATTCCAGGCCATGCATCTGGAGATGAACTGTGAAGGAAGCTTCTGAGACTCGTTAGGAGAGGAGAGGCAGTTGCATGCTAGTCAGCATGAGTGATGACACTGAAGAGATAGCGTGGAGCAGAGAAACTGAAGCCAGTGCTGTTGATCCAGGTTTCATAAGCAGGCACTACAGTAATATGTCATATGGAACTGCACTGAGGGGTCAGAAGCCTGGATGTTTAATCTCAGCAGTGAAGGCGAAAGGAGACAGCCAAATCTCCAGGAGGAATCTGAGAAGCCAGCACCCAAGAGAGGTGGAGCAAGCCTGAAGAGGAAGCCCAGCTGATTCAGTAGTACCTGAAGGAAGGCCAGCAGTGGGACTATAATGCTCAGAGGGGATGAAGGAGGGTGTGTGTGGAGGGAGACTTGGAAAAGGTGTTGATACTGAATAAATACTTCTGTTCAGTTTTCACGGAAGAAGGTGAGGGACAGGGACTACAGCTAGGCATCAGATACAAAGGGGGGAGGGAGGTGAACACCAGTTCATTTACAGAGGAAAGAGTCATAGAGGAACTCACAAAACTGAGAGTGGACAAGGCAATGGGCCCAGATGGCATACATCCCAGGATATTAAAGGAGCTACGGATGGAGATAGCAGCCCTGTTCGGTGAGTCACTCAGTACAGGAGTGGTTCCAGAGGACTGGAGGAGGGCACATGTAGTCCCTCTTCACAAGAACGGAAACAGGGAGGAGGCAGGAAACTATAGACCGATCAGCCTCACATCAGTAGTGGGTAAGACTATGGAAGTACTGCTTAAGGAAAGGGTTGTGGAACACTTGGAACCCAATGGAGCACAGAATCAGAGGCAGCATGGATTCACAGCTGGAAGGTCATGTCAAACAAATCTGATAGATTTTTTTTTAAACTTTATGTTTCTATGATATTCAAAGGAGGTACAATACACAGCAAATAAGTTATAGCTGACACACATAGATATACACATTGTCACATCAATCAGTAGGTGGTAATACAATGGTAGTGGTGATAGTGCTTTCATGTCATGCAGTAGACATAGTTCACAACATATCATAATCCTGACCCCCAGTAAGCGTCCTCCTCCTCTGCCCCTTCCTCCTTTTTCCATCCAGCTCCCTTCTACCCAGAAAAAAAGAGTCCTCCTTCAATGTTCCATTTACAGCTCCTATCATTCAAGTATTTGGACCCCATCATGGAACAAATGAGGGGTCTCTTGCTGAATGAAAAAGCACCCAAGCCCTCCACATTATTTCAAACTGTTCCCTGTGCCCCATAGCTCCTGCTGTCATACGCTCTAGTAAATAATGTTCCACTATCAAATCGTGCCAGGTGTCTACCAAAGGGGATCTGACCTGCCTCCATAGTTTAGTAATGGTCTTCTTAGCCAAAAGGAGAAAAGTGAATATAAAGGGCCTTCTTTGTACTTTGAGCCCTTCTGGAGGGATTGACAAGAGTGCAAACTGTGGGCTTAACACTACATCTGATGAAAAAAGCATCTGTAAAGTCTGCTCAGCTTGTTGCCAGAAAACTTGTAATTTTGATAGATTTTTTTGACTGGGTGTCGAAGGAGGTGGATCAGGGAGGAGTGGTAGATGTCACCTACCTTGATTTCAGCAAGGCCTTCAACACCATTCCACATAGGAGACTAGGAGACTGGTAAATAAATGGGGTAGTCTGGGTGTGGGCCACAAGATGGTGAACTGGGTTAGAAACTGGCTGAGGGACATGAAGCAGAGGGTGGTGGTTTATGGAATCCAATCCAAGGAAAGGGGGGTGACCAGTGGGGTGCCTCAGGAGTTGGTCTTGGGTCCAGTCCTTTTTAATGTCTTCATTAGTGACATTGCAGAAGGGCTGGAAGGGAAGGTTTGCCTATTTGCAGATGACACCAAGATCTACAACAGGTAGACACTCCTGATGGGGTGAAGAGGATGAGGAGGGACCTAGGAAGGCTGGAAGAATGGTCAGACATGTGGCAACTGAGGTTCAATGTGAAAAAGTGCAAAATCATGCACCTAGGGTGCATACATCCTGCAGAGAGCTATGGGATGGGGGGAATTGCTGGCGGTCACCAGGGAAGAAAGGGCTTTGGGGATTATCATCTCAGATGATCTAAAGGTGGCCAAACAGTGTACAAAAGCTATAAGGTAGGCCAATGGCATGTTGGAGTACATAGGTAGGGGTACCACTAGCAGAAGAAGGGAGGTGGTGATACCACTATACAAAATGCTGGTAAGGCCGCATCTGGAATACTGTGAACAGTTCTGGAGACAACATCTTTGTAAAGATGTAGGCAATGTGGAGGCAGTTCAGAGAAGGGCAACTAAGATGGTGTAGGGCTTGTAGCAGAAGACATATGAGAAGAGGCTGAAAGACCTCAATAAGTATACACTGGAAGGCATCACTGTAAAAATTGCACATCTCATATAGCGCCAATCAAAACAGCTCTTGTCTAATAGCGTGGCATATAATCGCGACCTCATGTAACAGCTGCAAGCAATAACCACAGTTGGGTGCATGCAAAACTTTAAAAGGTGATTGTCAGTTAAGCCTGCAGAAGCCAAACGGCAGCAGTGCCAGTTTTGGTGTCAAATGCCAAATGCCACCTTTGCCAGGCAACCACGTGATGGTCCTCGTGGCAGTTTCTGTGTGATGGTCCTCACAGCAGTCTTCCTATGATGCCTCCTCTCAAGCATGAGCAGAGCATACTCCCATGACAGCCAGCCATTAGCACTGCTGCTAGATGTCAGGGCCAGGGCTAAATCCTCATCAAAGAGAAACATCCATTTCACCAGAGTGGCAATATACCACCCCCTCTGTGAGGAAATCAAAGGAAAAAGAGAATTGAGAGATGCTTCTTGGGAGGAAAAACTGGATCACAGAGGGTTCACTATAGGGGATCAACAAGGGGGACACCTCCTCACCTCTCTCATGACTACTCACGCACATCGGATAGAGTGAAATACTGAGAATTACCCATTAGAAAGCAAGCAAGATAGCCATAGTGGTCAGCAGCTCAGGCTAGTGGTAGGCATTAGTGGTGCACGAATGGATCCATAGCCATCCGGATCAACCAAATACCTACCCCCTTTGTGGCAGGATAGTGGATCTCCTGGACACCACCCCTATCTGCCCATGGATCCGGCTGTCGGATCGCTGGTCAGATCCTGCATTATCTGATGGCCGGATCCAGGGATCCAGCAGCAGATCACTGGATCCGGTGCTGAGATCTGATGCTGGATCCAGGGATCTGGCATCAGATCCCTAGATCCAGTGCTGGATCCCCAGATCCAGCACCGGATAACGCGTGAGTTCAACGAGATCGACCTCTGCGTCGGCTGGATCCCACTCAAATAATGCCGCCATCTGCTGGATCACTGGTGGATCCATGACAGCAATATCCAAGCAACACTACTATGCAGCCCCTCCAGGGACGTCAGTGTCACCAACAGACTACAGCACAGTTATCACTGGATACCCACTGGAAGAGAGGAGGGATCGGGGAGATATGATAAAAACCTTCAAGTATCCTAAGGGCATGAACAAGGTGCAGTTAGACATCTTTCAATATAGGAGGAGTACAAGAATGAGGGAGCATGATATGAGATTGGAGGGGGCAGGTTAAGGGGCAATATGAGGAAGTTTTTTTCAAGGAAAAGGTGGTGGATATATGAAACAGCCTACCCCAGGAGGTGGTAGGAGTGAGCACAATGGGGGATTCAAGCATGCATGGGATAGGCATAAGGGAACCCCTAGAGGTGGGAGGGACAGGTTAAAGCTGATGACCGAGTAGGATCAGCGGGCACTGACACAGGTAGGGTACAAGGGCAGACTGGATGGGCCTAGTAGTCCTTATCTGCCATCAAGTTTCTATGTTTCTACCTTGGTAGATCTGAGATCCAGAGCACTACAGCACAAGAAAGAGCTGTCCAGTTGGGTAACCATAAGTTACATCAGGACATGCCCTGCTTCAGGAGAAAACTACTGTTTACTTTGGGATTTGTTTTCCTTTGGTAACCGGGCAAGGCCCACTAAGCACTTAGACCTCTTTTCAGGGGTGACCCAAGAGCACTGGGGTGGTTAAGTAACTTGCTCAGAGTCACACAGTATGCAAGTGAAGGTTGTGTGAAACAAACTCAGATGTGTCAGATGTGCTGAATGTACAAGGCTCATTTACAGCTCATTACTTAAAGAGTTGTTCTTTGCAAGTTGGTCTTTGGATGAGGATTTACAAATACCTTGTGTTTTGAGGTTCTGAGCCATTAAGCATATGCATGGCTTCTGGGAGCATTGTTCTTTTAAGTTTAAGTGCACCAACGCAGGCCAACCCGCCACAGTGTCTATGGGCCTACCATGATTCAACTCTGGGTACCCAGGAACTGAGTTGCGGGAGCTCCCCTAAGTATTTAAGGGAAATAATCATGGTACCAGGTGGGAGAGGGTAGCAGCTTCCAGTCTGGAGGACCATCTAAACCTGTGCTGGTGTTGCCATATGTGGGAGCTGTGCTCGGTGAGGCCTAGTTAACAGTGGCTGCAGGAACCCAAATGATTTAACCCCACCTGGTGGGGCACCTAAGGTGGTCACTGCTAATCCCATCAGGAAGGGTGCATAGGAAAGGCCCCACTTAAAAAGTGGTTGCACTAACCATGTTCCCTTTCAGGGCTAAGTACTAATAATAAAGTTGTGTTTTGTAGTGTAAATGCATTATCATTTTGAATGGTAATAATATTCTGGGTGCCAATTGTGGTAACTATTGCATTTGAGTGGGGTCTGTAAGAGAAGTGAGCACAGTGGGGAGGTAGACTGGTACACCATCCCGAGGGTTGTATTTAAATTTCATCTGTCCTTTCAGGTTAGCTGGCAGGTAAATATAGAGCCTAGTGCGAGACTAGACTGTGAGCCTAAGTCATCTGACTGCATTATTTTTCCATTCCTGTAAATGTCTAAATCTTTTTGGTTGCTATATACATATCCTGCTTGTAAATATCCATAGTATTTAGTAGTAAAGAATCTGTTTTTATAGAACCCGTTGCGGTGAGCTAGCCAACTGCCAGTCATTATTTGCAGATATATTTTTGTTACATTTTTTTATGTGATTTTGTGTATGTTAAATGCCACAAAAGATGCCCATGTGTTTTTTTTTCAAAGGAATACATAGTTTTCCTGAAAGATCACAGGAAATGAGAAAATCTCTTGCAAAATATGTGACATTCCTATGAGACCAAGGAAAACAGCTACTAGCCAGGAAGCTGAAAATTACATTTTCAAAGGGGATAGAAGTCCTGCTTAGCTAATTGAGGTAATAAAGTCTCAGGATGAGAGAAGCTACTATATCTCCCCTGTCGTAAACCTTTAAGATCAAAAGGAGAAATTGTTTTAGGCAGGAGGTGTCAGCAAGTTTACCACATTCTGATTAAATTTTTTTTAGTAGTGCCAGGAAGTGGTGATATGAGAACCCAAATAAGGAAATTAATAATTCCTTAAAATCTGGAAAGAGCAAGAGAGACACCTGCTGGCCTAAAGAGGAGGCCACCAGCTATAAACCAGAAAGGATTTTTTTTCAGACTGCCAGAGGGACTATAAATACCACTTGTAAATAGAAGCTCATTGCAATGCACATTGGACACTCTCCTGACAAGACACAAAACAACCTGCCAATGACTGAAAAGGAAGAAAGGATTTTTCAGACTTCACTTATTCTTCCGGACTACAATTTACTACAGACATGAGGTAGAACTTTAGATAACAGTTACATACTAACATACTATTTGCCAGCAGATTAGGCCTTACGGTCTATCGAGTCTGCTCGAACCTAGATCCTTAGTTGGATGCCGAGACCCTCCCATCCCTTGTTCTCCAGAAACCCATCATCCATCCCACCCCCAGGACAGGCCATCATCTGATACATCCACTTTCTGTGTCTGTCACCACCTCTTGAAGCCCTCCACTGTGGATCTCTGAACCAGCTCACCAGGCAGTGCATTCCAAGGGTTCACCACCCTCTCAGTGAAAACCTCCTCCTCTTTTCCCCCCTCACCCTTCCACCTTCCAACTTCAAACCATGCCTTCTGGTGATACCTCCCTGCTTTAGTCTAAAGATCCCCTCCATGTTTACCCTATTTATTCCCTTGAGGTACTTGAAGACCTCAATCATGTCCCCCCTGTCTCTCCTCTCCTCCAATGAAAACAGGCAGAGCTCCTCAAATCTGTCCTCATAAGTCAAATCCCCTAGCCCTCATATCATCTTTGTTGCCCTCCTCTGTACCCTCTCCAGGAGCTGTATGTCCCTCTTCAAGTGTGGTCTCCAGTACTGTACACAGTACTCAAGGTGTGGTCTAACCAGTCCATTGTACAGCGGCAGAATCACTTCCTTGCTCCTAGAGGTGATCCCCTTACGATGCATCCCAACATCCTGTTTGCCTTGCTTGCTGCTCTCCTGCACTGCTCAAATTATTCATACATGTATCCACCATGACCCCTAGGTCTTTTCCCCTAATGGGGCCTCAGCGTCTCCCTCCCAGGGTGTACCTGTGTTTAGGGTTCCCGACCAAGATGCAACACCTTGCACTTGGTGATATTGAAATTAATTTCCATGTGTGAGCCCAGCTTTCCAGGGTGTCAGGTCCCCTTGCAGGGCCACCCTCCCTCTTCTCCCTCAACTACTGCTCCCATCTTGGAGTCATCCATGAAGAGACTCATTTCACCCTATACCCTCCCTGATGTCCGATATGTATGCATTAAACAGGATCGGACCCAGGACCGAGCCCTGTGGTACCCCACTACCAACCTCTCTAGGGTTCGAGAGCTCCCCACAGACCACTACTCTCTCTACAGTTATAGTGCATTTTTCATGTATATTTTCCACTTTTATTTGTGTTATTCTGTGACCAAAATTTTCTAAATATTTTAGTTGTAACTGTATGATTATTAATTATTTTAGTAAAAACATTTGTTTTTAAGAAACCTGCCTGAGCGAGATTTTTCATGTTGTGTATGATTGTGGGATGTTTAATAATAATAATCTGTGACTAAACTGATATTGCTAAGGGGTGTCACCATAAACTACTAATAGAACAAGGGTCTGTACAGGGAAATCTGGGTAAAGATAGGGAGACTATGAAAGTCTCAAGGAAGAGTCTTTATAGATTTGAACCAGGTTATTGCATGTCCGTGGGAGAAGATGAAATCAGGGTTACAAGACTACCCAGACGAGATTGTAATGCCTGGATCTTCCTCCTTTGTGTGACAACCAAGAAAGGGTTCTCATTTGGCTACAAGACCTAAAACTGGTAGATATTGTACCCTTATCCAGAGTAAAGAGGGAGCCCTGGGGCCTCAAGGCAGGTGTTCAGTCATGACCTCAGCAAGCATTCTAGAAAGACACAGGGAGGGTATCCCTGTTTCCCCCCTCCCTGTCACAGATTGCACTTAGGGATGGGCATTGTGAGCTCAGTGGACCTGACCCTCAGGAGTGGGTTTGTGACACCCATGACTGAGCCTCATTATTGAAAAGTGAAAAGTAATATTTCTGCTGGCAAGGTGAGAATTCTCTTTTTAAACTCCACTCTCTGAAGTGTACTCTACCATAGTTTACTGTGTTTGACTTTCCTAGTTCATGAGCAGGACTGAGGTATTTTCTGATATAATCAGGTGGTGGCAGATGAAATTAATCAACCTCCCAAACTGCCCTGCAAGCTAGTACAGCCCAAGGGAGAGTTTGTCACAGCTACTTTACCATCAGACATGTGAGTGCATCCAGGGCCTGTGTACTTACTGGAGAACTGCTGTGTATGGCTGGAACATAATGAGTGAAGCAATAGACCACGTCTGGTTGTCAAAATTAATGTCCTTCAATTTACTTGAAGGGGTTGTCAAAACCTGTAAATCCTCTTAAAACACCAGTATTTATTATTATACATTGTACTAGAAAAATAGGAATATCTGTATTTAAAATAATAAAAAAATGACTTCAGGTTCCACCGTGGACTTGATGGCAGATTGAGTTAATAGCTCTGGCCCCCCTAGTGCTGAAAAAGTCCTTGTTTCTACTACTTTTCAGTTCTAAAGGGGAAAATATGTCAGGGAGAGGAAGTAAGTCAGAGACAGGCACCTGAAATAGAGAAAAAAATAAAGCCCAACCAGAGGATGCAGACGGATTACCACTGGAGTTTAGGAGCCGCAGCCACTCACCATCTTTGAATAGCACCAAGGAGACAGACTATGACACAGAGGGGGAATCAGAGCAACTATCCTGCTCCAGATTCAAAACTGTGCTAACTGAAATACGGAATTCTAGAGCAGAAAATAAGGAGGAGTTCAGTAACCTATCACAGTAGTTCTCCAAAGTTGAGAGACATCAAGACCAGGCCAAGCAACGGATTTTGGCCACAGAAGACAAAAATATTCAAATAGGCCAAGCAACAGAGGTGGTATACAAGCAAACCTTAATGCTTCAAGTTAAGTGCCTGGACCTTGAGGGGTGCTCCAGGTGAGAGAATTTGAGAATATATGGACTGACAGAAGGAGTAGAAAAGGCCCCCATGTCTGCATTCCTTGAAGATCTTCTGAAGGATGTATTGAATCTTTCCCAGACTTATAATTTGGTAATTGAAAGAGCGCATCGCTCCTTGGTGCAGAAGCCCATGGACACAGCAGCCCACCCACACTCCATTCTTATGAAGTTTAGCAGTTATAAAACAAAGGAGGACATACTGTGGAGGGCTTGGGCACAAAAGGACATTGAATACCTGGGATCCAGGCTGTCTTTTGATCATGATTACACCCCCAAGGTCCAGCAGGCAAGGCAGCAGTATCTCCCAATACTGAGAGTCCTGAAGGAGAAGGGTTAAGATTCCAGATGCCATACCCCACAAAGCTGAGGATTTTCTGGAGAGAGGGACCTCAGGTATACAACTCGGCAGCACAAGCACTGGCAGCTCTAAACTCAAACTGCCTACCACCGTCAGCCCAGGAGGTGGAACGAAACATCAGGAAGCCTGCTGCTACTCAGGAATGGATCACAATTGCACAGAGGGTGAAGGGCACTTCCGCCATTCAATCATCCAGATATGCACTGCTACGGCTGGGCCTGCTTACTTGAGACAAAGGAGACATTGCAGCTGAGAAGAATAGTTCACTGGGCTGAACATCCCCACAGGTAATTGTCTAGAGATTTTGGAAAAGGAACTTTTTCCTTCTCTGTGGTTGGAGTGGTTGGAGGTGTAGCAAGCAATGCCTTTCTAAGGACCCTTGAGAGGATTTACTGTATCTGGTACTGTTGAAAGCCAGTTGGCTGGTGACTATTAAGTTTGATTTTATTTAGTGAGGTTTTTTTTTTTTGTATAATTTATTTATTGACTTTTGCAAGATATAATTACAAAAAACATAGATCCACAGGTGAACCCAAATACCAAGTGACATTATCAGTAAAAGATGCGAAGATACATATCAAATACACAGAGGGAGTTACCCCAATTGATACCACATTGGGGGAAGTACCAGATATGGTCTAAAAACATCAAATAAAATCTACCGATAGCATGCAGCTCAGGAAGGTCCCAGGGGATTAAAATAAAATGAAGCGCCTCCTCGCCAAAGACAGGATCCTACCCCTGTCACCCACTCCGGTACAGACAAGGAGTAATGTTCTGGGGGAGAACAGCTCTGTTGGTGATCTATGGGAAGGAATCCTAAAAAATTTTTCAAAAGAGAGTGGCAGATCATCTTCTGACATCCCAAAGAGCGGTGACAACACTGTTCGGGCAAACTCCAATCCGTCCTCTCCTTCCACCAATTCTGGTAGGCCAAGCAATCTAATATTCCTTTCCCTGGTCTGGTTCCCTACAACTTCAAGCCTTTGTCTCATAAGTGTATTTTCTTTAATGAGTTTGGTGGCCACATCCACAGTCTTAATAACAGTGGTGTCCAATTTAGAGACTGTTTGCTCCATCAAGTCCACCTTCGTCTCTAATGCCACAACTTGGGGAGTAGGATTATCAGATTCACGGTCAAGCTCCTGCACTGATCGAACCAGTTGCCCCAGGGTAGTGTTCACCATAGCCAAAGTCACCTCCTCCGCTGTAGGCACAGTCAGCGTCCCTGCCTTAGCTGTCTACTCAGGCTTCTCATTGGCCCGCCACCCCTTCAGCTGAAAAAAGTCTGCTGAGGCTGCTGCAGTTCCCTTTTTCCCCATGTCACACTGCTGGCAAGTTCACAAAGGCGAGGGAAATCCAATATTAATTCAAAAGGGCCCCAGAAAATTATTTTGATATTAATTTCAGAAGTATTTCTTCAGAGCATGAGGTAAGTGCTGCTCCCTGCTTGGCTGCTCAGCAGCCCCACCCCCATCAAGGTTTTAATCTAACGAACTGGTTAAATGAAAATAAACTGATCTATAAAGGGAAGAGACATTTAATGTTATTGAGATATGTTGCTGAAAGGACTAAATGAGTGCATAAATATAGAAGTAACAGACTTTGGGATGCTTATAAATGAGAGGGTAACATAATCAGAGTATTTGATCCATAGGAGAAAAATGGCTGGTGACTAGTCAACCAGACACTTCTTAAGCAACACTAGAAGTAAAAATGGTCCTGAGGGGATTTAACATAAATCATCTGGTAAATGTTACAGCTGATGGCACCAGATAGAACAGTTCTAGGGCCCCTTGTTAAACAGAAACGGGAGACTTTTATGTATACCCTGTGAACCCTACTTGATGTGTATGTCCCCTCTTTGTTTTCTGTTTTTCTCCATTTGGTCTGATTCACATAACAAGGTGAGCTGGGGGGGCTCAGGTCGAAGGTGAGACTCGGCTCCATAGGTCTGCAATGCAGCTTAACAGGACTCTCTCCTGTATAACTCAGAGTGGCAACTAAAAAGGAGCCACTCAGAGGCACCTCCTAAAAAAGGAGGTAGACCCCCCCTTCCCTTTCCCCGGGGCATTTGTCATTAGCTGCTTCTACTGGGGACAGGGAACAGAAGTCCCTAGTTTTAAGGGAATCCTACCTTGGAAGTAGAGTTAATCATTTTGTTCTTTGAATTGCACATTTTAGTGTATCCATCAGTGTTAAGATGAGGGATACCAGTTTGAATAGTTTTTCTTCATGTTTTAAGGGTCTGATACTTTTTTCTCAACTTGGCCTCTTTGGTGCAGGATGAATATATGGAGTAATTGGTCAGGTGAGGGGAGGGAAGGTGAAGTATATTGCAAGACACAAATGAGTCTTAATGATGAGTAAACACAAAACAGTAGTCTGCTCTTACAATGTCCATGAGTTAATAAATCCTGTAAAGAGAAGTAAGGTCCTTGCTTATCTGAGACGAAGTGCTGCGGATTATATCTTTTTGCAGGAAACCCATCTGTCAGCTGGGGAGCATGACACATTGCAAAAGTTTGAATTTGGGTCCACTGTTACAGCCTCCTATAAAAAAGGGAGGAGAAAGGGAGTTGCAATCCTGGTCCCCACACGGGTGCAATTCCAAATGATAGATACGTGGAAGGATAAAAAGGGCAGGTATGCTTTAATGAAGAGCTACTCTATGGGAACTAAGATCATCGTAGCTAATGTATACTTTCCCCCAGGGTCTTTGTTTCAGGACTACAGAGCATTTTTTACTACTTTACAGGACTGGGCAGAGGGCTCCATAATCTGTGGGGGGACCTCAACCTGGTTTTCAACCTGCAGCTGGACACCTCCTCGGGTATTCCCAGAAGGGACCATAAAGTGTCAAGAGATATATGTAAGTTACTGGGTGAGATGGGGTTTTGTAGATGTGTGGAGGCAGATCTATGGACACAATAGAGACTACACGTTTTACTCTGTAGCAAACCAAATCTATTTGAGGATAGACCACTTCGTACTCCCAAAGGAGCACAGTTAAAGACATGTGGGTTGGAGATTTTCTCCTGGCAGACTATGCTCCCATTTTTCTTAATTTAGAACTAGTAGATGCCCCTAGGAGCTCCTTCTGGTGTTTGAACGTCTCATTACTACAGGACCCTAAAGTGAGAGAAGAAATCCAGGAAACATATAAACAATATTTGCAGGAAAATGCCTCGTAGGGGGTGTCGGCTGCGGTGCTGTGGGATGCTGCCAAAGCAGTTTAAGAGGGAAATTTATCGCCCTAGCTAGTTAAAAAAAAAAAAAAAGAGAGGGAGGCTAGAAGATTGTGTTTAGAGGAACAAATTAATTCCCTAGAAGCCCTGCAAAAAAATGAGGTAGATAGAGAGCTAAAGAACTTAAGAAACTTAAAAAGGATTTAAATGAGCTCTTAGATTACTATGTGGAGCAGAAGTTGCTATTTCTGAGCCAGAGATATTATGAGGGAGGCCCCTGATTGCTCAGTCTCCTAGCTAGTTGACTGTGAATACAGAGAGCCACAGCAATTATACCTGGGATCCAACACCCTAGCACCAGGCAAATAGCAAAGTCAGTACCTGGAATAATGGAGGTATTTAAAGACTACTACCAGGAACTTCATGCAGCTGACCCAGATCCCAATCATGAGAGGGTTATGGAGTTCCTTACCCGGGTAGCCCTACCAGAGTTGAGAGAGCACTAGAGGGAGGCCCTTCTAGTGAGGATAACCTCAGGGGAACTGGCAGCAGAGGTGGCTAGACTTAAAACAGGTAAATGTCCTGGTAGCGATGGACTACCGGCCGAATTCTATAAAACTTTTAAAGGAGAGGTGTCCCCCGATACTACTTACTACATTCAACAAAGTCTTTACAACAGACGGTGGAGTCACTATTTCTTGGACTCAGGCCATGATATTGGTGATACCCAATACCAGAAAGGACACCATGCTTTGCCCCTCCTAGAGATCCATATCTCTGCTGAATAATGACTATAAAAGTTTGACCTCCATAATGGCCCACCGCATTCAACTAATCCTCCCCGAATTAATACACTGTGACCAGACTGGATTTGTCCCAGGGAGACAGGCCCAAGATAACCTGAGAAGAGCAGTCCATATTATTGACCATATTAATGACATTAAGTTACCTTTCCTACTGCTCAGTTTAGATGCTGAAAAAGCATTTGATAAAGTCTCCTGGTACTTTCTGAAGCAGGTCCTTTCTGGGTTTGGGTTCCAAGATACCTTCCTGACAGGACAATTCAAGTTATACTATCAGCCAAGAGGATATATATGAGCTAATGACTTTATTTCATCAGGATTTTTTTTAATTTTTTTTTTTATTTTAGCTTTTGTTGACCGGGTAAGTACACTAGACAAGTATTATGCCTATTTTCAGGAACGACCCGGGAGAGTACAACATAGGGATACAGACATTGTTTACTGTAGAGAGTAAGTACAGCATGACAACATGTGGGAAATAGTAACATAGTCCAGGTGTGGGACGGTCATAATACAACTTATAACCGTTAAGGTTAATGTACCCCGGGTGAGTAGGTCACCTACAGATTACACAAAAAGCATATACACATTTTTCACGTTAGAGACAATTTAGAAGGCAATGTCCAGGAACCTTGGCATGGGCAGTATGCCCTGGGTCAAGCGCCCTGGTAAAGTGGTAGAGTCAAGAAAACAGCAGGAGTTATCGGGTAGTATCTGAGGGAGGTAAACTATGAAACTGGAGCGCAACCGATATAGAAATTCTCTAGGGAGGCTTAGGGCAGTCTACGCTGAGGCAAGTTTCAGAAACCCGGAGGAGATTATGGAAGCGCAGGTGGGAGGAGGACAACCGGGTCTGCACTGGAAGGGAGTTCCAGAGCCTGGGCGCATGTGCGGCGAAGTCCCGGTCACCCATGAGGGTGCGGGTGGAGGGAACCTTGAGCCTCCCCGGGGCCTGGGACCTAAGGTAGTAGATGGTGGTGTCAGTTAGCGGCAGGAGCAGAGCCAGCTCTGGGGGGTGCCAGTTCTGACCACTTTGTCCGTGAGGCAGCCCACCCTGAAGTCCAGGTACCTAGCTGGGGAGAGCCATCGAAGTTTATCATATAACTCACAGTGATGGGTGAGGCGGGGGACAGCAAGGGCAAAGCGACAGATGTTGTATGTCGTGTGCCACCGAGTGAGGTGAGTCTGGGGGGAGCGAGCGAATAGGTGCAGCCCATAGCTGAGAGAGGGAAGAAGAACACCTTTCGCAAGGGCTAGTCTAGCCGCTGGTGTGAGGTTGAACTTGGCCCTGTAGGCCAGGCCCAGCTTGCAGTTAACTGCCCTACAGATGTTTAGGATGTGGCTACTCATGTCGAGTTGGGGGTCAAAGGTGACCCCTAGGTATTTGGCAGAGTTCACTATGGGAAGGGGGGATCCTTCGGGACAGGAAATCTTTAACAAGCCCGACGAGGTTTTGAGTTTGGCTGTTGAGCCAAAGAGCATGGCCTGAGTTTTTTTCAGGTTCAGGACCAGTCTGTTCTCGGTGATCCAGGTTTGAACTTTGTTAAAGCCTTCGGACAAGGCCTTGTTGAGAGTAGTGACATCACGGGCGTGAGCCAGGATCACCAGGTCGTCGGCATAGAGGGTGGTACTGCAGGTGGAGGTCACCACGGGTAGCTGGTTGATAAAGAGGGAAAAGAGGAGAGGCCCAGAACTGAACCCTGAGGGACACTGGAGGTCACTGGAAGGGACTCTGAGAGGACTTTATTGAAACTGGTCCGCTGCGTTCTACCATGCAGGTAGCCCATAAGCCAATTCATGGCGAGTGGGGAGAGACCGAGTGTCCACAGTTGTGAGCAAAGCAACGTGTGGTCAACAAGATCAAAGGCTTTGGACAGGTAGATAAATATGGCTCCGGAGAGTTTGCCCTGATCCATGGCTGATCTTATTCTGGATGTGACCGAGATCAGGGCAGTGGTGGTGCTGTGACCCTTGTGAAACCCATGCTGGGCCGGGGACAGCAACTCCTGGGACTGGATGTACTCCGAAATCTGTTCGGC
Source organism: Neoceratodus forsteri (assembly GCA_016271365.2). Lineage (NCBI taxonomy): Eukaryota > Metazoa > Chordata > Ceratodontiformes > Ceratodontidae > Neoceratodus > Neoceratodus forsteri. The sequence goes on along the minus strand of CM057456.1, from coordinate 1,177,978,131 downwards.
CACTACCTTTTCAAGGAGCTTACTGAGGGAGGAGAGGATGGCAATCGGGCGATAGTTATCCGGTAGTTTGGGATTGCCTTGTTTCAGTACTGGAACAATCCTGGCCTCTTTCCAGATATCGGGGAAGGTACCACTTCCAAGGGATAGATTAAAGATGTGGGCTACTAGGTGGGCAAGGTGGACAGCGCCAAGCTTGAGGAGCTTTGATTCAAGGTTATCTGGGCCAGGACTGGAGTGCTGGGAGAGGCCGGCCAAGTGCCTCTGGGTGTCCAGCAGACACTTCCCTGAGGTTAAACGCTGACTGAGGGGGGAGACCCTCCTCCAAGCCATGGGGAAGGGAGGGGCGAGTTCTTGTTGAGAGGGGAGCGTGAGGGCAGAGAGATCTGTGAAATGGGAATTTAGGGAGTTGGCAATGGTGTGGGGGTTCGTGCAAGACCCCGCTGATAAGCATGTCGGATACTCCTGATTGGGAGGATCCATTGACAAGAGTTTTATGTTCCTCCAGAAACTCCTGGGGTTGCTGGCGGAGCTAAGTGAAGCGGACTTGCAGAAGTGCGCCGCAGCCCTGATGGCCTTTTACAAGTGTTTCTCAGGTGTCTGTATTTTTGGAAAGAGGTGGGATCACTGGAACTTTTGAAGTGGGCCCAACACTCATCTCTCTTCCGCATTTGGGCCAGGAGATTCCCATGTAGCCAGTGAGTGGCAGACCCTCACCCTGCGGGTGACCTTGGGGTGTGCTTATCTTCTGAGATCCCAAAGATAGTGATGAAGGAGGGTTGCCACTGGGGGTCAGTGGCCCCAACACTATCGGACCAGTCGGTAAGCCGTAGGTCTTCCAGGAACTCCCCGGGGTTAAACCTAGAGTAGTTCCTGATGTGCAGGATTTTGTGGGGGATCTTGGGGAGATTTTCCAAACACAGTAGACCAGTGAGTGGTCAGAGATAGAGTCCGTCAGTGTGCCAGCTGAGGAGATTCTATCCGGGTGGTTGGACATGATCCAGTCCAGTAGGGTACCGGAGGATCCGTTCGCTGACTGCCTGGTTGTATCCTGGATAAGTTGAGTCAGAGTAGAGTTAGCAAGTAGGGCCTCATATTGCTTCGCACTACCTCCAACCCAGTTGAGGTTGATGTCCCCTAGGATAAGGAGTTCATTGTCCCCAACGCTGGGACCAACAGAGTCCAGGAGGTGGGTCAATCCGGGGAGCCCACCCTTGGGTGGGTTATATGTGCACACCGGATGCAGTTTCTTTGTGTTCCCAAGTAAGAGTAGCACATGGAGTACCTCGCACTGGGACACAAGAGGTTGGTGGTGGGTGACTAGGGAGACTTTGAGATGGCACTTGTGGTAAATCAATATGTCTCCCCCCCCTTACCCCCCGCTCTGTCCAGATGAGTGAACTCGTACCCAGGGAGGCTACAGGCAGAGTTGGGGATCGAGGGTTTTAGCCAGGTCTCGGTCAGCCCGAGGATATCGGGTTTATAGAATGTCATCCCATGACCAGTTCATCTAGGATTTGTGTAGCAGGCTCCGAATGTTAAGGTGTGCTGTATAAACCCTTGCCCACGCCCCATACAGAGGGGGTGTTCTGAGGGTTGTACGGACCTGGGTTAGTTTCGATGTCTCCCGCCAGTAGCAGTGTTGAGAGAAGGAGCCATTGGAGATACCACTTCATGGCAGCTATGCCGGCTGGGGAAATTAAGGCCCGGGAGCGTTGGGTCTTGGCCGAGAGCATGGGACTCAGGAGGACTAGGCAAAGGGACTAGACAAGGCTGCCCACTGTCACTGCTGCTTTTTGCCTTATATATAGAACCCTTAGCACAAGCAATATGGCAAAATAATTTAATTAAAGGAGTTCAGTTAGGGAGCATAACACATAAACTAGCCCTCTATGTGGATGACATTCTTATATATCTCACAGATCCAGAACGATCCCTGCCGGCGATATTTCAGCAGCTCCAGGATTTCTCCACATTAGCGGGATACACTTTAAATAGATCAATGACAGACGTATTAAGTCTACACTACCAAGTTCCCCAGAACATCAAACAATGGCTACCTATGAACTGGGACATTACATCCATGAAATACCTAGGAATGATACTTGGAAATACATCTGCCCAGCTCTGTAAATTAAACTATAACCCTCTTTGGAAGCAGTTAAAAGAAGACTTTAGGAGGTGGTCATTGCTCCAGCTTTCTATATATGCACGAGTCCAGTCCCTCAAAATGAATGCATTACCCCGCTTGCTCTACCTTTTCCAATGTATGTCATGTGTGGTACCTCAGGGGGAACTGGAGAGGGGTCAGGGCTTGTTTTTCGGTTTTCTCTGGGGAAAAAAAGACCTTGTATCAGAAGACAGACTCTTTTCCTCCCTAAATCTCAAGGGAGACTGGCAGTTCCAAATTTGCAGGGATACCGGGTAGCGGCGCAGATGAGGGTGGCCCTGCTTTGGGGAATAGACAATACAACTTGAGGTGGAAGCAGATAGACCTGGAAGAGCATGGGGCACTAACACTTGGGGCAACACTCTTTCAAATTACACAATTGAAACTCTTCCAGACTAGGTTTTTAGGTACTAAGGCAGTATTGGAGGGTTGGAGAAGGGGAATCACAAAAGGACAAATGAAGACTTTCCTCTGGCAATACAGATGGTGGATATATGACTTAGAATTTCCCCCTGCAAGACAGGACAGTTGGTTCAAGCAACAAGCAAAAAGAGGAGTCACATCCCCGATACACCTAATGCAGGCTGGCTTGATGAGTTGTCACAGCACAGGTTTGGTTGTGGGGGAGGGAGACAGACTCTGTTTCTATCAGATGAGGGACCACATCAATAGATCAATCAGAATACAACAGGAGCAAATGCCTGAGGTTCTGACTCAATCAATATTCCAGAGTATATGGGGCTCCCCAGGGGAGAAAAAGTCATTACGTTACTATACGGTAACTACATAGCTGACCAAGGGTATTCATCGGAATATGTGAAAAGTAGATGGGAGGCAGATCTTGGTGTCCACCTAGAGGCACAGCAATGGATTAAAATAGGGAGAAATACATGGAAGACATCTTCATCACCTATCTGGAAGGAATTTAGTTTGAAGCTCTGAATGAGATTCTTCCTAGTCCCTGTGTAAGTGGGATACTAATGTTCTCCCCTCATACTGGAGAAATCGTAGGGAGATCAAGGCCTCACAGGCCCATGGTTTTTGGTTCTGCCCAGTACTCCTTCCATTCTGGACAAAAGTGCAGCAGCATTTAAGTGATATCTTTGGAATCCAAACACAGATGGGGCAGCAGAGTATGGTCCTTGGGCTGTACCCAAGGGAGGTGAAGGGACAGGAGGGTAGGTACCTGTGAGCTATTTTAACAAGTGCTGCCATAAAAACAATAACCAAAAAATGGTTGCAGCAGATCCCCCCCCCACTGAGGCAGAGTGGATAGAGATGGTCACTCACATACAATGGTTAGAAAAACTCAACTACGGTCTCTCACAACAGATAAACAAATATCAGAATCATTGGAATAGATGGGATCTGTATTAGAATCTGCCCCAACAGACATAGATATAAGGGTAGAGGTGAAGGAATACATCTCACCCCATAGGAACTAAGGTGGTTGACCTAACTGTAGAGACAATCATGTTTTACTCCTTACAAATTGATATATAATATCTATTAACTGATATGATAAGAAACTTGTACCATAAAACAGAGGTTAATGAAATGAGACAACTTAACAGACCCAAAGTTGAATATTGACTTTTTTAGTTGTATATTGATTTTTATTTGTTAGAGGTGAATCATTATATTTATCTTTTTCTTTCTGACATTAGAACTTTTAATAGCTTTTGAGAACTTAGATTAAACTGGATAAGATCAATGTTTTCTTTTTTAGATATCAACATGAGTACTCTGCATAAGTGTATCATGAAATAAACGTATGATGTAAATATACCAATAAAGAAAGTGTAAAAAAACTGAAATCAATAAAAATAAATAAAAAAAGACTTGATCTAGGCAATGTTTAGAAGATGAAAAAAGCCGCTGTGGACTACAGATGACAACTGGTGTTCTAGTATCAGCTTGGAGCCTGCAGTGAACCCCATATTCCTAACACTATCTACAACTTCAAGCATGACACCATTAAGTGAAGTTCAAGTTCAAGTTTATTAAAGGAAATACTCCATTGAAGAGGCTCATTCACAAGGAGGTCCTGGTAACATTGACAATACAAAAACATATATGAACATAAACTGACATTGCATGGCACTAGTAAATAACAAATGACAAATAGTAGAATGGGAATGGGGTACAGATAATACAGGTACAATTGCTATCTAATACATAGCAGGGTACTGACTAATGTGCGGACATATATGCTACACATGAAATTCAGAATAACTATATTTGAGAGTGGAAAGACAGAGAAAGAGCATGGAGTAAGTGCTATAGGTAATCAATGGGGGCACAGCATGCCAGAAGTAGTGTAAGTTATGAGTAGCGGACTTAGAGATGAGGGAGGCATGGGCAGGGATGGTGACCGGGTGGTAAGGGTAGAGGGAGGGGAAAGCCAGTGAAGGTGGGGGGAGGATGGAGAAGCAGTATGGATGGAGGAAGGGTGGAGAGGCAGTGGGGGGGGTCGGGTGAGGATGGAGTGAGGGTGGGGGCATAAGGGTGGGAGAACAAGATAGATGGTGTAGGGGTGGGGGGACAGGGACCGGAAGGAAGGAGGTAGCGGTGCTGGAGTTCATATGTTAGTTTAGCATTTGGAGTAGTGGCATACTGCTTTGAAAGCTTTCTTGGCCTGAGTCTTAAAGCAATTTAATGAGACCAGCTTGGTTAGCCTCATAGTGCTTTGCATCCAGTTCCATATTGAGGGGAGGACAAAGCTAATAGCACCTCTGCCCTGACTGGTGCGTGTCCTTGGAACGTTTAGGAGCACAAGGTCCTAGTTACACAGAGAGTAGACATGATTCTTGTGTACTAGGGAGCTGATGTACTGTGGTAGCTTACCTGTCAGCAGCTTCAGGGTCCATTGGCCAATGTGGAGCATGCGCCTAGTTGCTAGGGACATCCAACCTAATGAAGAGTAGAGGGAGCAGTGGTGCGCCCTAGCTGGTACATTAGCAATGGTAGGAATGTGGCCTGAACCAGCCTTCACCTGCAGTCCAGTGTAATTAGGGATCTGTTTCTGTAGAGGAACCCTAACCTAGCTTTTAGTTTTTTGGCTAGGCAGTTGATATGCATACTAAACAATAGTTTGCTGTCAAGCCATACACCAAGATAATTAAATTGATCCACAACCTCGAGGGTGTCCCGAAGATAGCTGTGATGGGAAGGATGGTGTTCTGCGCACTGTGGGGAGAGGTTACATGGGATGAGGTGAAGGACATTACCTTGGTCTTCTTTGCGTTTAGAAACTTGAACTTGAATTAAGTGAAGGTAAGGCAACGTCACTGCCATTCATCGCTGACCCACACCAACCTGGTTCCACCAGCAACACCGCCATCTTAGAAGGTTTGAGTCTAAGCTAACTGTTAGCCATCCAATCCTGAATTTCCTTTAGGCACTCTCTCAGCCCTGAGACCGCAACACTACCATCAGGAGAAAAGACACATACAGCTGGGTATCATCCACATAGTGATAGAAGTCCAAACTGTAGTGTCTAATAATCTCCTCAAATGGCAGCATGTACATGACAAACAGTGTGGGGTGAGGCTTGAACCCTAAGGCACGCCTAAGCAGAGCGTAGCACTACTTTAGATGAAAGAGCCCAGTGCCACCTTCTGTACCCTGCCAGACATGTAGGGCTCAAACCACGGCAGCACTATTCCTGAGAGTTCTACATAGTGCCTCTGAGATACCAACAGTACCGCATGATCTACCATGTTAAATGCTGAGGAAAGGTTGAGCAGGACCAGAATGGAACACAGTTCACGATCCCTCACTAGGAGGAGATCATGATGCACTTTAACAAGAGCAGTCTCAGTACAGTAACGACACCAGACTGGAGAGGCTCATAGATGTTGTATTGTTCTTAGTGCTGCTCCAGCTGCACCACTACCACCTTCTCAAACACCTTACCTAAAAAGGGACAGTTAAAAACAGCCTGTAATTCACAAGATCATTGAGTCCAAAGATTTTTTTGAGAAGGGGCTTCATCGCCAGTGTGGAAAGAAAAAAAATACTCCCACAAGGAGCACCCAACAATCGCCACAGAAATCAGACCTAAGGCCCCCTGGCATCCTAAAAGAAACCAGGTAAGTCCTAGATCCAAAGCACAGTAGGTAGGGTGCAGCACCAAGACCACCTGGAAGATTTTATCCATCAGAACTGGCCCAAACGCCTCCCACAGAAACAGAATACCTACACCTACCATTGTATAGACAATACCAGCCCATCACAGGCTACTTGAGGAGATTCTGCCCTGAATAGAGACGTTTGTCTTGAAAGAACTGAATAAACTCCTTGCACTTCTCTGTTGTAAGGACTCTACAAGACTGTAGACAGATATGGTTTAATGATAGTGTGGAAGAGTTAAATTGGTCAGTTAGCAGCAATCACCTGTGACAGGAATGCTAATTTTTATCAGGGTGATTACCTGTAGATACTCACCCTAATGAGTTCCAAGTGCCAACTGACCCAGCTCATCAGACCTGGACCTCTACTAAAAAGGCTCTAACCACCACTACATTGCCATCAACCATCTCAGGAACTACAGTATGTTGCCTTTTGTTCAGGCTTTTTTTTCACCAGCCCTTGAGGTAGATTTTTTGTACTCCTCAGCACTGACTTTCATTTAGTGCAATTTAGAAGCTCAGCTGTGCTTTTTATGGGCCTTTTCTTTGTTTGGAAAGTATTTGTGCTTAAAGGAGTAGTACACCCAGAATTTGTAAAAACCTACAATACATCCTGTCTCATGTGACAGTGATGTAGCCAAGCCCATAGATTCAGCAGCAAGAACTGCTTTACAATACAACAGTAGAGATGGCTATATTTTAAAAACTATACAGAGTTCAGCTTGGTGACTACCCTCGTTTTAAAGCTCTTTTTGTTATGAACAATTTTGACACTGGTTATGTACGTGTAACCTATATGGTTTTCAAGATATTTACATTTGCTTGTCTACTTGAGTATTCACTCGGAGAGAAAAAAGCATCTGCAGTTTGTAAGCGCATCTGCAAACATGCAACACAAATCTAAATATCTTGAAAACTATACCAGCTACACAAAACCAACAAGCAACTAAGTTGTTCAGGGCAAAAATATTGTTACAATGAGGGTAGCCACTAAACTGAACTCCTTACAATTTTTGAAATATTTGCCATCCAAAGTGGAAAATTTGGTAAAAATAAACAAACATGGAAATGTGGTTAATTAGATGGTTATATTTTTAAAACTGTATAGAGTTCAGCTTAGTGACTACCCTCATTGTAAAGGTATTTTTGTCATGAACAACTTTGATACTGGGTGTTTTTGTGTAGTTTGTAAAGATTTCAAGATATTTAGATTTGTTTGGCATGTGTACAGATATGCTTACAAACAGCAGATGCTTTTTTTCTCTCCAAGTGAACACTCAAGTAGACATGCCAAACAAATGTAAATATGAAAACCATACAGTTACACTTACACAACCAGTGTCAAAATTGTTCACAACAAAAAGACCTTTATAATGTGGGTAGTCACCAAGCTGAACTCTGTATATTTTTTTCAAATGTAGACTATGTCTGTTGTTGCATTGTAAAGCAGTGCTTGTTTCTGAATCTATGGGCTTGACTACATCACCATCACATGAGACAGAATGCATTGTAGGTACAAGAAAAGCAATAAACTTAGCTGAGATGGAGATCCCCAGGGGTCGTAAAACTACCATAAAGCTAGCAGGCTAATTTAGGAAAAACTCCTGATAGAAGACAGAGGGAAGGACACACTAGGACTTCACACACAAATCAAAACACTCTTCACAACATGGCCCAGATATTCAAACTGCACCCAAAAAGTGCGCAACAGCAGGAGCAAGCACAAGTCCATTAGCCCATGCTGCAAGAGTGCGTGCTCAAAAACTGCGCTGGCCAAGATGCGCCTACAGCCAACGACTGAATATCGCACCACCTGCACCATAGCGCAACTAGGGAGGGGAAGCTGAGCATGTCTGATGCGCCATAGTGCAACAAGGGATGTTCAGCTGTGCAGTACAGATGTGCCAAAGCGCACACAGGGATGCCCCCCAGCAGCAGGGCAGCAATGCAACAGCACAACCAGGGATGCAGGGGCCCACCACCCATGCCACAGATGGGCAGAGGAACACACAGCAGAACAGACATCGTCCCCCACACCCCATGCACTGCACAACTGGGGAGGGCTGGAATAACCACTGGCCCATGGAGACAAGCAACAACCCACAGCTGGGCCATGGTGCTCCATCACACCCCTGGCAAGCTGTGACACACACAAGGAGGGCCGACCACCCCGTCCACCATCCCCCAATGCAGAGCACACCCTGCAACGGTGACCCCAGACACCCTGCCCAGGAGCAGCGCCACCAGTGCAGTACACCATGCATGCCACCACCCCACTGTGACAACACAACCCTGTGCACCACAGAACCATGCAAGGCAGCCCCACCATGAGCACCCATCAGTGGGTGGCAGCACATAGCGATGCAATGATGGCATACACAGTGCCACCATACGGCCTCCCAGTACAGCTGAGGGCCAGAGCTAGCCAATGCTCGACTGCAGGTACCCACACATGACAGGGCATGCCTAGACCCCACCACCATTGGTACAGCACCCTGCACCCCTCCCAAGAACACACCCAACCCAGCACTGGCCACAACAGCCAGTACAGACACCCACAGTGGTGCATGGAAGCATGCACCACACCGGATGCAACACAGTGCATGGACAAACACCCACCCATACCCAAGGGCACACCAACACAGGGATGCAGTAGTGGGGCAACCAAGCCCCCAGCGTGGGGCCATGGAAACTGTGTACACATGGCCAGCAGTCCTCCATGGCACAGGAGTGCCAGCCACCCTGCACAGGCACTGTGGACCTGTACGCCACCAACATTTGCCCAGAGCACAAGTCACAGACAGTGGTACACATCCCCTGCAACACACGCAAGCCACAGCATGGAGGTGGGACAACAACAGCGGGGGCCACAGTGTCACCTGAGGCAGACATGCACCACACCAGTGACAGGAGGCAACCCAGCATTGTGATGGGTACAGTGGCTGCCCTCCATGGACAGCCACCATTGACATGCCAGCAGACTGTGCAGGTCACAGACATGCAAGGGTGTCAGCTGCACAGGCCATGGATGGGCTGACAGGTTCACCATGGACACAGAGCATGCACCATGGACCACTGCACACAGTCATCCAGTGCACAGGGAACAACACACACACCACAGACAGTGACTGATAGCTACTCCCACACCATAGTCACTTCCCCACAGACACACACACATACCCATGACTGCACCACCCCTGATGCCATGCACACCACTGCGGCTGAGCATCTATAACCCACTGCAAATCAGAGACCACCACAGTAGTCATATCAAAAGAAATGTATTCAAAAACATCAAACAAAACTATGTACAATTATTTACAAATGTGTGGAGGAGGGCCACAAACAAGGTGGGGGTGGGTAAGGGGCAGGGGTGAACAAATGGTACAGGGAAGGAGGATTGTGAGGGTGGGTCCGGGGGGTAGAGGAAATCAGGGGCAGTGTGACGCTCAGTGGGAGCCCCTCTCCCTGCTCTGGCTGCTCCTCCTTCCATGATGCTGCCTGGCCCCCAGCCTCTCAATCTTCTGCAGGATATCCAGCGACACCCTGGCAACAGTAAGGATTTCCTGCAGCACCTCCCGGATCATGCACAGCTGCCGTCCACCTAGGACAAGGAAGCAGAGTCAATAGGTGTGAATGCACAGCCCTATACAGCTCACCCGCTGTGCATGGCATACGGCTGTGGGACATGCCTCTGTGATGGTGTGTGACCACCCACAGTGATCGTGTTCACAAGACCTACCCACCCAGGTGCACACAGCCATGCGGACCGCTGCACACACCCACCCACCGGCCAAGTCCTGCACAGCACCACCATGGCTGTTTAGTGACATGGCTATGTGGTGCGAAGGCAGTGGCACAGCCATGTACCCGGTGCACACATGGACCACCATTGATGCACTCCCAGACATGCAGTGCCACTGGACAGTGCTGACTGTAACAAGTTGCGTGCAAGGCAGTGGTGTCACTAGATGGTGGCCATGCCCCGCTGCCCACCCTGTTACACAGCATGCAGTAGTAATCATGGATGTAATGCACTCACCATCATCAGGCTGGTCCCTCTGCCTCTGTGGACCTTCACCCCTCCTGGTGTGCCGGTCTTCCAGCTGGCGTCTCCTCTCTCTCACCAGCCGTCTCTCTTCTGGGCCTAAGGTGCAAACATGGAGAGAGGAACATCAGTACAATCCTGTAGCAAAGTCCCCCTGCCCCCATGTGTGTGCAATCCCACACAGCCAGACCCACCCACCCCACACCCTGATAACACCACCACAGCCAACACCGGATGGTTCCCCCCCCATGTTCCGGACACATGCAACCATGATACCCATATGGAAGATACAAGTGTATGGACATTACACCTACCTGGCTGTGGCACCGTGCCCCTCCTGGCACGTGCCCGCAGGTGGGCAAGCAGGTCCGGGTCCCTCTGCCTCAGGTCCCCATATCTGTGGTGGAACTGCTCCGCCATCCGCCTCATTCCTGTGGCCTCCTCCAGGGCGTTGGCCACCTCCTGCCACACCTGACTCCTGGACCTGTCCAGGGGTGCCTCCCCAAACAGTGGGCCAACAAGTGGCTCCACAATGGCAACCAGGTTTGCCATTTCAATCTGGCTCCACTGTGCAGCTGTCCTCCGCACCATCTCTCTTGCTCGGTAGGTCAAAATGGTGCTCTGCAGTGCTGTTATGCCACGTGCAGATGCGCGGTACAGCGCTGCCATTCCCTATCATGCTGTCACCGAACAGTGTGATAGTGGTACACCCATGCCTGACACATGGCGCCTAGGGGGCAAAGGTCGGGCACAGGGTCAAGGGTTTCTGGCGCACGGACAGCCACAGCACCATTGGAACCCAATGTATGTAGCACGATTGGGCGCCTGTGTCCCACCTCCAGTAGCGGCCTACCGCGCTGTTGCCCCAGTGCGCCTACGATGCCCCAGAGCCACAGTGCCATATAGGTGAACATCGCTGTAGTGCCACTGGTACAATGGTGGCCATGCCCTGCATTGCCTCCTGCACACATCACATCAGCAGCGCGGCAGGCGCCTGCGTCATCAACCCGGGCATGCGCAGTTTGGTGTGTACTGCGCATGTCACAGAACTGCACCCTTGGCTCAACATGTTCAACACAATTGCGCAAAGCGCAAAAGCGCGATATTCAGCCGTCATATGCAAATCAGCTAATCAGCCATTCAATGGTGCAGAATTGCAATTTGCATCCACTTAAAGTTGCGCCTCGCCTCATTTGCATGGGTTGCGCTATAAAAGTGCAACATTGGGCTGCACTGGCCATAGTCGGTTACTGCAGTCTATTGGTGGGTTGCATGCTGTTAGGGAGTGTGGACTGTGGATTTTGGGACATGCATGGGACTGCACAGTCACAGGTAACAACTTTCATTCTCACAGGCTGAATCATGACCGAGCGAGTTGTGGGAGAAGAGGAACAGAGTTGTGGAAGGAGGAGGAGGAGGAGGCCAAATTTCACCAAGGCCGAGACGGATGCCCTGTCTGAGCCTACCCGGACCAGGAGCCACTTCTCATCGGATGCCAGGGAGCACCACAGACCTGTGCTGCTGCATGGGAGGAGGTGGCGTGTGCTGTGAACCTGCAAGGCAGCCACAAGCGCTCCGTGCAGGAGTGCAAGAAGAAGATGGGCACAGACAGGAGGAGGATTAAGGAGAAGGTGGCTGCCATCAGGGCAGCATGATCTGCGACAGGTGGGGGACAGCTGGAGGTGCTATGCCTGACCCCACAGGAGGAGAGGGTTGCTGGCAGCATGCAGCATTGTGCCATTGAGGGTGTACCGGGTGGTGGCTTCCAGACGGGTGGTAGCCTGTCACTGCATGGTAGGTCATGGTCTGTCTATTGGGGGGCAGGGTAGGTCACATGCAGTAATGCGACTTTGTTTTCCCTTACAGATCCTGAGCGTCTGCATGGGTCAGCGGTGGTGGGCCCTCCACTGAGGCCAGTCAGATGGAGATGGAGGAGGGCCCATCCACCTCCACAGGAATACGCAGCTCAGTGCGACAGTGGGCCCGCCTGGATGTCCAGACTGATGTTGTTGGAACAGGTGCGGAGGAGGCCCTGCCCATGTCCCAGCTTGCCCACGTCCATGGATGCCAGCATGCTGTGACTTGGGCTGGTGCCAGGTCTGTCACCGATGATGATGTCACTAACGTCATGGGCAGTGACACGTGTGTGCCACAGGATGGCCACACAGCAGGTAACATCGCAGCCATGGCTGTGGGTAGTGCCGCCATGGAGGCCTGCATGTCATCACAGTCCCAGCCTGTGCCTGTCAGCACCAGTGGGGCAGCACTGGCGTGTGTACAGGACAGTGGGACTGCTGCAGCCACTGCAGTGGCACCAGTGAGCCCTGGGGAGTGGCAGCCATAAGGGCAGCATCAGCAGTTGGCCAATGGGCTTGGGGGTACAGTGTCAGGGGCGGTGTTAGTGCACCACCTGTGGACATGCCCAGGCCTGGTCCTGGTGTGCAGCGCCCACCCTCAAGGGGTGCTGAGCATCAGGGCCGTGCGCACACCCTGAGGGACAAGATGCTGAGCAGGCAGATGACCTCTTGGATGAGCACACCCGCATACTGCAAGCATCAGTCAACCAGCAGATGCGGCTTGTGACATCGGTGGATGCACTGTGTGCGGCTCTGGAGCAGGCAGAGGAGCATCACAGAAGAGACACCGCTCTGCTCCTGGCAGGGATGGACTGGTTGCTGGAGGATGTGACCACTGCCATTGACAGGCAGACACAGGCATTCACTGTTGTCATGGCCACAATGGGCACACAGTTATTTGCCCATGCTTCGCAGACACCACGCAGTGCACTGTCCACCCCCCGTTCCCGGTGTCATGCGACACCATCCTTGTCGACACCGGGTTCAGCTGTGGACATCCCAAGCATGCCTGGCGCAGGCATGTTCGGTGTGCTGCAGACCCCGGCTCGAGCATGCTCACGTTCACGCAGTGGAACCCCTGGGGGACGATCGGTGCCACCCCATGAGGCCAGTGGTCAGCCTGTCAGTGCTGGCGGGTCTCGGCGGGGCCGCCCACGCATTCATGGTGGCCGGGGCACTGTGGCGCATGACTGACCTGTCTTCCAACACGGCTACTGTCTGATGCTGCCTTGTGTGTATTGAGTCATTCAGCAGGCAATGCATGGGTGGGTACCCGGCCCTGCATGCAGACACACAGTCCATCTGCACACCCTCCCTGCTGCTGTCCACAGTTGTGTGTGCATGATGATGCCTGCATTGCGCTGTACACCAATGTGCAATGGTGCTCAGCATCTGACACATGCACAATGACAGACAGTGGGCGTGGTGGTCTGTGGACATGTGTGTGGCTAGGGGTGGCATTCTGGGTCGGTGTGCCTCCTACCCTTTGTGCATGTCTGGTGCATTTTTTGTGTGTGTGTGTCTGTCCGCTTGCCATGTTAGACCTCACCCATCCCTGGTGGTGTGTGTGGTTCCATGCCCGGCCAGTTCTCTTGATGGCATGCACCCCTGGTGTGTGTCCATGCGTGTTTGTGGGTTGTGCCGTAGCCACTTCTGGTTGCACATGGCCCCATGACTTACCTGGGTTGGCTAAAGTGCTCCTCCTTGATGGTGTCCCAGTGCAGCTGTGCCAGCCGGAGCAGTCGGGGGTCCCGTCGCCCAAGGGGGTCTGCCCATCACCATTGTCACCGGCGTCCTCATCGTCCCCATCGCAGTCCCCCTCTTTGACCTGTATGGCTATCCCACATTCGTTGGCCATGTTGTGCAGGATGCAACAGGCCAGGAATAGCCCATAGGCCTTTGAGGGGCTGTACTGTAGGGCACCGCCGGAGGTGTCCAGGCAATGGAAACATGCCTTCATAATCCCGAACACCCGCTCGATGACATTATGTGTGGTGACGTGTGCCTCATTGTAGCATTGCTGCGATGGGGTCGCGGGCCGCTGGTATGGTGTGAGCAGCCAGGGATGGAGTGGGTAACCACTGTCACCTGTGTGTAGAGGGTGGAGGTTAGTTTGGTGATCAGCATCACCCTGCCCCAGGCCATGTAGGCCACTACCCATGTCACCTCTGACCATGCCCTCCCAGGCCCTATGATTGTCCGTGTGGTTTGCATACTCACCCACTAGGTGGCCAGTGGGGATATCCCCACTCTCGAATCTGTGGCACAGTGCCGACTGGTGCCAGATGAAGGCATCATGTGCTCCCCCAGGGTGCATGGCACAGACATTGATTATGCACCCCCTGGGATCGCACACCACCTGGCAGTTGATGCTAGCATAGCCCTTCCGATTTATATATGTGGCCCCCTCGGGGCCAGGTGGTGTGCGGATGGCCACATGGGTGCAGTCTATTGCCCCTAGCATGCCAGGCATACGTGCTACCCTGTGGAACTCCTGTATGTTTGCTGTGCTCTCCACCGGTGTGCTGGGGAAATGGATGTACTCCGCAGCATGTGGCAGCAGTGCGCTGAGGAATTGGGTGAGGTGGCATGACGCGGCCGACTGGGTTATGCCTGTGGTGTCCCTAGTTGGTCTCTGGAAGGTACCTGTGGCGAGTAACCACATGCAAGCTGTCACTTTCGTCTCCACTGACAGAGCATGGCTCCGTCGTGTGGGTGCCTGCATCACATCCCTGCACAGCTCACAGAGCCACCTCAGAATTGCCCGATTCAGGTGGTACCGGCCCACGATCTCCGTATCACTATACAGCTTGAAGCTGGTGCGGGCTCAGTACTGCCTGTTGGGGGCATACTGCCGATGGGCCCTTCCACGGCCGCGCCCCCCCTGCTGCCCACCTTCTCACCCCCCTCATTACTGCCTCCATCTGGATGGTGGCACTGGCCATGTCCCTGCCTTGTGTTCACCCACCCTGGCAGCTGTTTCTGTGTTCCCCCCGCTGTCCTGGCTGCTACTTCCCCTGCACCGGGAACACCTTCCTGTGGTGGCCTCTGTGCTGTGTGGCACTTCTCCCTTCTGCAATGGCTGTGGCTCCCCACACCTTCCCTGTGCCTCTCTGTTCAGGTTGCCCTTTCCCTGCCCTGCCCTGTGTGTCCCTCCTGCCCAGTTTGAGTTGCTATAGTTCAGCCTCATGTGCCTTCCCTGTAGCGTTCTTGTGCCTCTCCCTTGCTCCTTTTTATTTTGGCTCATTTCCGCTATGGCTCAACTTCCGCTGGCTCCCCTATTGCGCGTGGCGCATGTTGTTGAATATCGCACTGCACCATTTATGCATGGTTCCTCCCCCTTCAGTTGCGCATACATTCATTATCATTGCGCTGTTGCTCAGCGTGATTTGGGGGGGCGCAACTGCCTCCCGCTGAATATCGCAGAATGGCGCATTTTCGGACTTGCGCTGGCGCAACCCTATTGTGCATGGCGCAACTGTTTTGAATATCTAGGCCCATATGTTTTTACAAATTCTGGGTGTACTACTCCTTTAATTTACTGCCTTTGTCAACTGATAAACTTCTGTGCTGCTAACGTCCCTTCCCCCAAATTGCTTGCAGTGTTAATCCCTTTGTTTCTTGACAATGATGTGCCACGCTGCCATCCAGTGGCTGAAGTTTCACTGAACTTGCAGAACTTTTAGATTTCAGTATTTATAAATGGAGCAATCTACAGGGAAATTGCTCCCAGAGACACCTTCTGTCATGTGGGAGAACAGAGAAACTGGGAATCCCTAAGAAATACAATCTACAGGGAAACAGTCGAAAACTGACCTGAAGTTGCAGGAAAATGTCAGACTGGTCTGGATGGGAAGCTAACAACACAGAGGTTTATCAGCTGACAAAATGTAGTAAATTAAGCACAAATACTCTCCAACCAAAGAAAAGGCCCATAAAAAACACTGTAGCTGAGCGTCTAAATTGCACTAACTGAAAGTCAGTGCTGACCGAGAAGGAGTACAAAAATCTATCTCAAGGGCTGGTGAAAGGAAGCCTGGAAAAAAAGACATCACAGTTCTCTCTTATTACAGAAAACAAACTGAATGACAGGACATGTGGACAAGCATCACAGTCTGGTGCATTGTGGAGAAGGTACAGCCAAGGCTAATAAAAGCCTCTTGCAAATGACTGCCCCCATAGTCAAAAGCAGAGGTACAATTAATAAAAAATTGATTTAAACCAGTTACAACACCACAGATACATTAATACTGTTCAAGAGCTCAGGACATGATTTAAAAACATATATTTATTCTGGTTTTGCCCATAGTTTTCTTTAAAAAAAACGGTTTTGGCTTGAGAAAAGCCTAATCAGGGGGTATGGCTTTGGGCGGTGGGGAGATTTAGGTTAGGACAGCTTTGTTATAAACTGCCACACATTCAAATAATCTGGTCAAACCTATGGGGTATGCCATTAGTTTTGGAGCAGATTTAAAACAGATGGCCACCCTTCCAACCCTGCACTCCCATCTAGGGCAATGTACCACGGATAACCTGGAGGAACGGATGCCTCCAGCACAGGGCCAGAATCATCCCACAACTAGGTCTCCATAATACATACCAGGTCAGTAGAGGAATCCATGATGAAAACCTCCATCACTACAATTTTAATCCTCAGTGATCTGGTGTTACAAAGAAATGCCCTTGGGGAGGGACTAGGTCAACAGGCCCAGCTGCCACTTGTTGACTGGAAAATTAAGCAGTCCTGGGAACAGAGATGCAGTGAATTTAAAATCCGCTGGTCGCCTTGTCATTACCACTTCGCGTTGGGCTGAATGACAACGTGAAGTAAGGCGAAGTCATTGATTTCAATGGACTTCATGTTCCTCATTATGATTCTAAGTGATCCACCTGGTGTTTCAGACTTGCAGCCCCCCACATAACATGGCTTACAGTACTGTAAGTCATATGCTCTCTAGCCAGGCAGGAAGGAAGTGAGTCACACAGAAACATAGAAACATAGACTTTGACGGCAGATAAGGACCACTTGGCCCATTTAATCTGCCTATTTCCCTACCTACAGGATAGGCTGCACATCCTAGTTAACCAACAGCCTATTTCTTCCTACCCCCCACAAGAATTGCCTTATGTCTGTCCCATGCACTCTTGAATTCTCCCACAGTTTTAGACCCCACAACCTCTTCAGGAAGGCTGTTCCATGCATCCACTACCCTCTCTGTGAAATAATACTTCCTCACATTGCCCCTGAACTGCCCCCTCTATCTTTAAATTGTGTCCCCTTGTTCTTACACGTCTCTTTTTCTGAAAGATGCTACCCTCTTGGACTTTGTTGATTCCACTGAGGTACTTAAAAGTTTCTATCATGTCCCCCCTCTCCCTTCTTTCCTCAAGGGTATACATATTAAGCTCCTTTAGTCTCTCCTCATACGGCTTCTCTTACAGACCCTGCACCATTTTAGTTGCCCTCCTCTGGACTGCCTCTATCCTGTCTATGTCCTTGCAGAGATGGGGTCTCCAGAACTGGACACAGTACTCCAGATGGGGTCTCACCAACTGTCTGTACACAGGGATAACAACTTCCTGTTTTCTGCTACTGATGCCTCTCCCTATGCATCCCAGTATACCCCCAGCCCTCCCTACTGCCTTCTCACATTGCTTGCTAACCTTAAGGTCATCTGATATGATTACCCCCAGGTCCCTTTCCTTTTTTGTTGTTGTTACTACCTCCCCCCATTGTGTATTCTTCCCCTGGGTTCTTGCTTCCCAGGTGCATTATTTTGCACTTCTTTGCATTGAATCCTAGCTGCCATACTTCTGACCATTCCTCCAACCTTGCCAAGTCCCTTCTCATCCTTTTCACGTCTCCTTGTGTATCAACCCTGTTGCAGATCTTTGCGTCATCTGCAAAGAGGCATAATTTTCCTTCCAGTCCCTCTGCAATGTCACTTATGAAGACATTAAAAAGGACTGGACCCAATACTGAACCTTGCGGTACCCCACTAGTAACCCCTCTTTCTTCAGAGTGGACTCCATTTACAATTACCTTCTGTGTCCTGTTGTCCAGCCAATGTTTTACCCAGGCTACCACCCTGGGACCCACTCCCAGGCTGGTTAATTTGACTATTAATCTTTTCTGTGGGACTGTGTCAAATGCCTTGCTAAAGTCTAGGGAGGCCATGTCCGCAGCCCCTCCCTGGTCTACTACTTTGGTCACCCAGTCAAAGAAATCTATTAGATTCATCTGACATGACCTTCCCGCTGTGAACCCATGCTGCCTTGGGTCCTGTGCCCCACTGGCCTCTAGGTACTCAACTATTCTTTCCTTCAGAAGTAACTCCATCACTTTCCCTACCGCAGAGGTCAGACTGACAAGTCTGTAGTTTTCTGCCTCTGTCTTGTCCCATTTTTGTGAAGGGGAATCACATCCGCCTTCCTCCAGTCCTCGGGTACCACACCATCCTCCCATGATTTATTAAAAAGAGTAGCCAGTGGTTTCACTAGTTCCCCCTTAATTCTTTTAGAATTCTGGGGTGAATTCCATCAGGCCCCATTGCTTTGTCCACCTTCAGTTTAAGGAGTTCTTGCAGAACCCTTTCTTCTGTGAAAGGACTGGGATCGCCCCCCCCATCAAGAGTGCTTCTGTTAATTGGATTAGGCACTTCCCCCTCCTCTTTTGTGAATACTGAGCAGAAATATTTGTTCAGTATCCCTGCTTTTTCACTGTCCCCCTCTGCCCACCCACCGTTCATTCTATTCAGCCTCACTATCCCTCCCTTTGTCTTTCTACGCTTGCAGATGTACCTATAAAAGGTTTTATCCCCCTTCTTAACCGAGTTGGCTATCTTTTCCTCAGTTTGGGCCTTTGCTATTCTGACTTCCCTCCCTGCTTCCTTCTGCCTTAACTGGTACAGCTCTCTGTCCTGCTCCTTCTGTGTTTCCTTATACTTCCGGAATGCTATCTTTTTCTTCCTGACTTTCACAGCCACCTCTTTTGAGAACCATAGTGGCTTTTTCTTTCATTTTGATTTGTTTATTTGCTTCACACAAAGGCTTGTTGCCTCTGTGATGGCAGTTTTGATGATTCCCCATTGTTGCTCCACTCCTCCTTCTAGCCTATTTGCTAGTGCTTTTCTGAGGCACTCTCCCATCTTGCCAAAGTCAGCCCTCCTGAAGTCCAGTACCCTCAGTTTTGTATGGCTTGACTCTGTAGCTGAGTTTAACGTGAACTACACTGTTTGATGGTCACTTGTTCCCAGATGGCAACCCACTTCTAGATCTGAGATCCCCTCACTGCCCCCGGTTGAGAGTACGAGGTCTAAGATTGCTCCCTCACGAGTGGGTTCCGAAACTAGCTGTCTGAAGCCTGCCACCTGTAGGGCATCAAGAATGGCTCCTCTTGGATGTAGCTGCAGCAAATGTGCTCCAGTTAACATCTGGCATATTCAGGTCTCCCATCAACAGTATCTCCCCTTTCTCTGCCATTCTAAGAATGCCTTCTATCATATCCTTATCCATTCCCTCCCCCTGATATGGGGGTCTGTACACAACCCCCATGCAGATTGTGGAGCCTTTTCCAGTCTCCAAGGTGACCCACAGTGCCTCCTCTCCTCCCTATTTACTCTTTTGTTCAGTTGCTTTTATCCCTTCCTTTACATAGAGAGCTACTCCTCCCCCTCTTTTCCCCTGCCTGTCTCTCCTGTAGGTTATGTACCCTGGTATGTTAACATCCCAGTCATGGTTCTCTGTGTACCATGCTTCTGTGACTACTACGATATCCAGGCATCCCTCTTCCATCAAGGCCACCAGCTCAGGGATCTTGTTGCCCAGACTACGGGCATTGATACTCATTACCCTCCATTTCCTGATGGCCTTACTCCTTTTTGACCCATCCCTTTGCCCCAGACAGTTTCACTTTCTCCTGTGCAGACTGAGAGAGAGGAGTGTTTTGATTGCAGAGGAGGAGGATAGTTAAAATTTGATAGTTAACCCAACAGCTTTTTTAAAAGCTACATTTTTTTGTCTTTTCTGTACTGTTTTTTACTTAATTTGTTCTTTCTGTAAATTTTATTTTTCTTACCTACTTAGTTATTTGTCTGTGTGTGTGTGACTGTGTGTGTGTTGTGCTTGTGTCGTGAGATGGAGCAGGGTCAGGGAATGTCTGGGGCAGGGGCATCTCTGGGAGAGCGTGGTAGTATGCGTCGCCATACCGTGCACATGCGTGAGAGGCATGGACGCCCATTTGTATTGGACCACTCTAAACTTGTGAGTGTCCAACCCCCGGAAGCAGAACCAACACCGCCTCCTGACTCTGAGGCAGTTCAACCACCACCACCACCACCAAGTCCAGCACAAGGTCCTTTGGAGCAGGATGTGCCTGTTCCCCCAGGCCCAGGGGTGGATCCCATCAGTACTGTTGAGCAGTGTGAGCAGCCTACTGCCAGTTCATCTGGCCCTCCCCTGCCTGTGCCTGGTCCTCCCCACACCTCCGTTGTTTGGCAGTTTTTTGACTGTGTCAGGGGGGACAGCAGTGTGGTGAAGTGTCACCTATGTGCGGTGGAGGTGCGCCATGGCCCCCGGGGAAGTCACCTAGGGACTGGGAGCCAGCGCACCCATATGCTTAATCACCACCAGTTGGAGTGGCAGACTGCCACAGAACGGACCATGTCTGCACCTGCTGGCCATTCCGTGGCAGAGGGTGCTGCTGTGCATAGCGGCATCCCTAAGAAGAGGAAGGCCACAGCAGCACATGTTGCTCCACCAGCACCCCCCACCACCACCACCACCAGCTTGTCAGCCTGTCAAAGGAGTGGACAGCAGAGAAGTGCGTGTAACACTGTCTGATTTGGCAGTTCTCTGGAGTGCTGTTGAGGAGAACAGTGAGAGGATGAGTGCTGTGGAGCAGCGGCTGGATGACATAGAGGGACATCAGCTTCAAATTATGTCAATGCTGGAACTGCTGCTGGATCACCATAGGATCCCACATTGGTTTTGTTTCCTCACACCATGTCCCCCACACCACCTTCCTCACTGTGTCATAAAATGTATTCCTCCACCATCCCTGACCCTTGTATGTAATTATGCCCTTTTTTTGTTGTCTTCGGTATGCGTTATACTTTGTATTCTGGGGCCCCTTCCTTCTGTTAAGTGTCTGTGTGTTTTGTATGTGTGCGCTGTTTTGGTACCTCATTTTTCTGCATCCGCAAAAGGCATCTGTCTTGTGTCCAGAAAACTGACAAGTGGTAACACAGTGAAATGAGAGTGTTTCAGCACATACAAAGTCCCCCAGAATTAATGGTGCACTCAGTCATGCGCACAAAAGTGGCACAGAGTCCCCAGATTTTTTCTGCAGCCCCAGAATGCATCGTCCATGTGTCCAGGAAATTGACAAGTGGTAACAGAATGAAATGAGACTGTTTCAGCACATACAAAGTCCCCCAGAATTAATGGCGCACTCCAGTCATGCGCACAAAAGTGGCACAGAGTCCCCAGATTTTTTCTGCAGCCCCAGAATGCATCCTCCATGTGTCCAGGAAATTGACAAGTGGTAACACAGTGAAATGAGAGTGTTTCAGCACATACAAAGTCCCCCAGAATTAATGGCGCACTCAGTCATGCGCGCAGTGGTGGCACAGAGTCCCCAGATTTTTTCTGCAGGCCCACAATGCATCCTCCTTATGTGCAGAAAAGTGAAAAGTGATCATCTCAACTGGATTGAAAGGTGCCCTTTGGATGTACAGTAATAGTTGCCTTGGTGAGTAGATATATATATATATAGATATATGGTTGTGTATTTTGTAGGTGATGATGAGGGGGGTTGAGCTTGACATGGACATGTACTCATGCTGTTGTTCTGCATCACACACAGGTGACTCCGTCTCCGAGCTGTTGCTGTGCACCGTCCTGTACTCAATGAGAATTTTTTGCACTTAAATGGAAATGGATAACTCTCAAGCACATGAAGGTAAGTATTTCTTTTTTTGGGGGGGGGGATCATATTTTCAGTTTTGTCTGTAATGGTTTCTTGTTTTTTTATTTCTTCACAGATTTCATCAGCATCCTTTTGGAGTCCGGTTCTTAATGATGGTCATGGTCATCGAATGAAGTGACTTCTGCATGTTGCATGTGTGCCCAAGCTCGGGTTGGGAGGGGTGTGCATGATCATGTTGACAAACTTTTTTGGATAAGGCCACTATGACAGAACAACAAAGTATTGCAAATTTTCCTAAAAAAAAATGACTTCTTAAAGGTCACAACTTCTGGGGTGGGCAGACAGCATCATAGTGGCAGCAGACTTGGATAACATCATTCCCGGTGGTGGTGGTCCAGGGTGGGCAGACAGCCTCATGGTGGCAGCAGACTTGGATAACATCAGTCCCGGTGGTCGTGGTCCGGGTTGGGCAGACGGCCTCATGGTGGCAGCAGAGTTGGAAAACATCAGTCCCAGTGGTGGTGGTCCGGGGTGGGCAGACAGCCTCATGGTGGCAGCAGACTTGGATAACATCATTCCCGGTGGTGGTGGTCCAGGGTGGGCAGACAGCCTCATGGTGGGAGCAGACTTGGATAACATCAGTCCCGGTGGTGGTGGTGGTCCATGGGGGGCAGACAGACTCGTGTGTCAGCAGACTTGGATAACATCAGTCCTGGTGGTGGTGGTGGTCCAGGCTGGGCAGACAGCCTCATGGTGGCAGCAGAGTTGGATAACATCAGTCCCGGTGGTGGTGGTGGTCCAGGGTGGGCAGACAGCCTCATGGTGGCAGGAGAGTTAGATAACATCAGTCCCGGTAGTGGTGGTGGTCCATGGGGGGGCAGACAGACTCATGGTGTCAGCAGACTTGGATAACATCAGTCCCGGTGGTGGTGGTGGTCCGAGGTGGGCAGACAGCCTCATGGTGGCAGCAGACTTGGATAACATCAGTCCCGGTGGTGGTGGTCCGGGTTGGGCAGACAGCCTCATGGTGGCAGCAGAGTTGGAAAACATCAGTCCCGGTGGTGGTGGTCCGGGGTGGGCAGACAGCCTTATGGTGGCAGGAGAGTTGGATAACATCAGTCCTGGTGGTGGTGGTGGTCCATGGGGGGCAGATAGACTCATGGTGTCAGAAAACTTGGATAACATCAGTCCCGGTGGTGGTGGTGGTCCAGGGTGGGCAGACAGACTCATGGTGGCAGCAGAGTTGGATAACATCAGTCCCGGTGGTGGTGGTCCGGGGTGGGCAGACAGCCTCATGGTGGCAGCAGACTTGGATAACATCATTCCCAGTGGTGGAGGTCCGGGGTGGGCAGACAGCCTCATGGTGGCAGCAGACTTGGATAACATCAGTCCCGGTGGTGGTGGTGGTGGTCCATGGTGGGCAGACAGACTCGTGTGTCATCAGACTTGGATAACATCAGTCCTGGTGGTGGTGGTGGTCCAGGGTGGGCAGACAGCCTCATGGTGGCAGCAGAGTTGGATAACATCAGTCCCGGTGGTGGTAGTGGTCCAGGGTGGGCAGACAGCCTCATGGTGGCAGGAGAGTTAGATAACATCAGTCCCGGTGGTGGTGGTGGTCCATGGGGGGCAGACAGACTCATGGTGGCAGCAGAGTTGGAAAACATCAGTCCCGGTGGTGGTGGTCCGGGGTGGGCAGACAGCCTCATGGTGGCAGCAGAGTTGGATAACACCAGTCCCGGTGGTGGTGGTCCGGGGTGGGCAGACAGCCTCATGGTGGCAGGAGAGTTAGATAACATCAGTCCCGGTGGTGGTGGTGGTCCATGGGGGGAGACAGACTCATGGTGTCAGCAGACTTGGATAACATCAGTCCCGGTGGTGGTGGTGGTCCAAGGTGGGCAGACAGCCTCATGGTGGCAGCAGACTTGGATAACATCAGTCCCGGTGGTGGTGGTCCGGGGTGGGCAGACAGCCTCATGGTGGCAGCAGAGTTGGAAAACATCAGTCCCGGTGGTGGTGGTCCGGGGTGGGCAGACAGCCTTATGGTGGCAGGAGAGTTGGATAACATCAGTCCTGGTGGTGGTGGTGGTCCATGGGGGGCAGATAGACTCATGGTGTCAGCAAACTTGGATAACATCAGTCCCGGTGGTGGTGGTGGTCCAGGGTGGGCAGACAGACTCATGGTGGCAGCAGACTTGGATAACATCAGTCCCGGTGGTGGTGGCCCGGGGTTGGGGGGCACACCGCCTTTTAAATACTGCAGTTAAAACCTGCCAACATTAACCACATCATCACCCTCATAAAGAAAACTGCCTTCACAGTCATCGATGTCTGAAGTCTGACCACTGGGAAAATTCTTTCTCCATTGTGTCATCATCTACATCAGTGGTGGGCTGTTTCAGGCAGCCACTGCCAGTGCCACCAGGATGCTTCATTTCCACATCAGCAAGACCACCATGACTAGGCCGGGGTATGAATACCGAGGTTGCAGTCTGTGCTGGTATGTGCCTCTCATTCATTTTAATGAATGTTAGCAAACTAACATTTGTAGGAGACAGGTTTGTCCGATGATCCCTGACTATTGCACCTGCTGAGCTGAATACCCTCTCAACACTTACACTGGAGGGTGGGCATGTGAGGTACTTCAGTGCCACTGCAGTCAGCTCTGGCCATTCACTGACCTTTCTACTCCAGTACAAAAGAGGACCTTTACTTATTGTCAGACGCCTGTTTTCAGACAAATATGACTCAACCATTCTCTGTGCTGCACTAAGTCCGATTGCTGATACATCAGCCTGTTCCCCGGAATCATTGATGTCACAAATACCCACATGGGACAAAGCCTCCCAAAGCGGGTTGACGCCAACCACTTTGGATGACAGACCACCAGGAACTACAGTCCCCTTACCCTTGCATGATATGCTTGCTTGTCCTCCAGCTACACCTTCAGCTGGATTATGCTGCTGAGGTTTGCAAACCTTGGCACGTGACTTCTGTGCCCCATGAACCAAGCAAACCAGTTGACCACTGTTATTTTTTACCTGTTCAGGCCCTCCCTCCAGTACTGATGCAATTCCATGTTTGTATCGTGGGTCCAGCATTGTTGCCATGGCAAAGTTGTCACTACGCTGAATGCTCACAATGTGATGATTCTGGTCGAATACTGTCAGCATGTGTTGCAGCAACATACTGCACCTCCGTCTCCGGCAACATCAAGGCTATGCTGTACATTCACCAATGTCTGCCTCAGCACCCATAGCAGTGAAACTGATTGGCTAATGGAGGCAGCCTTGCCACTCACTGCCTGTGTGGCATGTTCAAAAGGCCGCAAAATTCTTATTACAGAGTCCATGAGGCGCCACTGTTCAGTCGTCATAGACATGGAGGCCCCAGAACTGTCATGGCTAGTGTGCATAACAAGATATTCTGTGATGGCTTTGTATTGTTCATACAACCTCTCTGCCATGTATAATGTGGAGTTCCATTGGGTGACAACTTCCAGCTTCAAGCGGTGCTGAGGCAGGCTGTTTTGTATCTGCAACTGCCTCAGTTGGTCACGGGCCTTTCCAGATCTTGAAAAGTGAGAGCAGATACGTTGTACAATGGTCAGCATTTCCTTTATGTCAGGGTGCTGCAGAAACTCCTGAACCACAAGATTTAAACAGTGGGCCATGCATGAAACACGAAAAAAAACACCATTCGTGATGCATTTCACCACATTTGACCCATTGTCACTTGCTATAAACCCAGCTGTCAGGGACAGAGGGTTTAGCCATCTGTCAATTTCAGTCAGTACCATGTCCAACATGTTCTCACCAGTGTGTGAACAGGTCACACTGCGCATAGCAATTGTTGCATGCTGGTGAATTCCAGGAACGTTGCTACCGCAACAATCCACCTTCCTGCACTGATTATTCACACTACCAGCATCATAAACGACCCCCGGCACCTGCGCCCAGTGTGCAGTTACACACAGATATGAACTCCCTGCTGTTTTGCCACTTGTCCACATATCCATACTTAAATGGATGAATGGAGAGGAGGAATGTTGAAGGGCATGTCTTACTGAGTCTGAGACAGTGCGGAACAACTCAGGAGCAGCACGGGTAGAAAAGTATGTCCTGGATGGGACTTTCCATTTTGGACAGGGACGGGCAGTAAACCGCCAGAATTCAGAATTCTCCACAAAGGAGAAGGGCAAAAGATCAATTGCTGGCATTTCCGCTACAGCAGCATTAAGTCTCCATCTCCTATCAAAAAGCGTATGCCAGTGCCACTACACCTGACACTACCTAAACGACCACAACTAACTAAAATTTCTACCCCCCCTAACAATGTAGCACTAACTTTTCTCCTCACTGAACCATCCTAATGCTCTTGAACTATGTCACCCAAAGAATCCACAGTGCTGTCTCACTAACATGTAGGATAAATGTTTGAATGCAATGAACTACAACTTACCAACATGATACATATAACTCTTATAACTACTGCTATGTGTAAACAGCCGAATACTGTATACCCATGACTTCCTGTATATGTAAATGTACAAAAGTTCATAATGTCTGTACTGTTATTCCCGGTCGCCCCTGAAAAAGGGACCTTCGGGGCCCAGTGGACCTACCCGGTCATCAAAATTCAATAAATAAATAAAATAAATAAATAAGTTCACATGACACTGTATGATTGGGGGGTACTTCAGCTTATGCGCAAAAACACTCTGTAACGTGGGCTGACTTAAACGTTTTACACAGTGTGTTTTGTTGGTCACAAATGGTTGTGCTCTGTGATGCATGGCATTGGCAGGGGTGGAGTGTGGACATTTGATGAAGGCGGTTGCACAGGTGATGATGACAAACCCAGAAATGATGTTATTTACCAGATTTGCCAACCGGGGATGTACCACTTGCACTAGACATACTGCATTCACCACCACCACCACCACCACCACCACAAAAACTGCTACTCTCACCGCACTGGACAACATTTCAAAGTCATTATGGTCCTCCACCTCATCATGCCTGTAGTAATCCTCTGCTCTTATTACAGCACTACTGCACACGTTTAATTTCCTACTGGGCTTAACAGTCATGGAAGGGGATAACATGCTGGCTATGGTTGCTGCTGGTGATACAGGTGAACGCCCAAGTCTAGTATTAGCTGCCAGCTTGTGCTGGGTCCACAGAGCCAAGTGCCTACTCTTAAGATGCGTATGCTGTCCTCCTGTCCCAAGATGGCTCCCCTTTTTACCTCGACTCATACGCACATGGCAAACCTGGCAGATTGCAACTGAATCATCATTTGCATCTTGAACAAAAAAATCCCAAACAAGGGAGTGTGATGCTCTGCTTTTAACATGTCCATGATGATGTGGCTTATTTAAGTCTGTTATTTTAAGCACTGAAGTGGGGGGGGGCACGTGATGTTTCTGGCACTGCACACCTGGACTGCAACTGACCAGCACGACTACCTATCATGTTGAGTACTGGGTCTTCATCATCATCATCATCCACTAAAACCGGTAAATCACAAGTTTTTATGGGGGGGGGGATTCCTGCAAACAGATTCAGACACAGCCACTTCTAATTTCTTTTTCTCCGGTTCCCAACTGGGGTCAATTACATCATCATCATATTCATCAACGTCACTGTCACACGCATCCACATCTTCTGCTTGGATGCTAACATGTGGACTGCATGTTGCAACAACAGCAACATCATCATCATCAGCAGCAGCATCATCACATTCATCATCAGCATCTACACCACCAGCACCTGATATTTTTTCACCACACTGTGAATCACTGTTGCATGGAAAATGAGTGACGTTAAGTGCCACGGTGGATGGAATATCACATTGTATGCTATCATTGACATGAGCATCAGAATCAGGTTCAGTTAATGGGATGTTACTGGGAAGTATGACATCATCTACGCTGTCACTCACTTGCACTGCTTCACACTCAATATGTTTGGATATGGTACGCTGGTCGGAATTAGAACTTGACGCAACAATGCTAATACTACCTCCACCACCAGCTGGGAAAACATCATCTCCTCCAACTATCAGTGAAGCTACTGATTGGGCTGTAAAAAACATTGCAGGAGAAATACCTTTCCTCACATCAGCAATGCACTTCTCCGTCCATGTACTACTACCACACCCACAGACCCTGTTACTGCCAACATTGCCATGGCCAGAAACAGCTTTACTTGTATGTCTCTTTGCAGGCATTTTAGGGGATCAACCACAAATATTATTACCAAATTCAGATTTTGATACGTTCACTTTCTGACTGGAGGGACGCTGGCTGGATGTGAAGCAAGATGAACAACTGTGGCTTCAGCAACAGATAAGGGACTACTGTGTTGTGACACTATCACAGAATTAAAACAACTTCAGTAACCAGTGGTGCTGATGGGGTCACAAATACAATCCAGTCTGGTAAAAAATACCTTTTCAACGTGGGGGGGGGGGCACTGAATACAGACAGTGCTGATTTTTACAGCACTACAAGCAGCAACACTAAGAACAGAAAACACGATCGCAGTACAAAATCAGGCAGCTGCAGTTGATAGCAGGTTCACACTGCTGCGCTTAGTTGCACTTACACTGATCTGTGTCACAAATTTTAAAAGGTGTATTATATTTGATGCACGCAACACTGCACACACAACACAGAACACTTTGTGTACAATGTTGAACGAAGAATGTGATGCAAATGCAAAAGTTCAGTG
Organism: Neoceratodus forsteri; assembly: GCA_016271365.2. Taxonomy (NCBI): domain Eukaryota; kingdom Metazoa; phylum Chordata; order Ceratodontiformes; family Ceratodontidae; genus Neoceratodus; species Neoceratodus forsteri. The sequence goes on along the minus strand of CM057456.1, from coordinate 1,177,949,265 downwards.
TACTCAGTGCCACGTAATGTAAATTTGTAATTTAAACAACCTGACCTTATGAAATGTTGCACCACATTCACACAACAAACAGCAAGAAAATGTGTACTATCACTGACAATTTTAGTATGTGTACAGTAACACAGTCAGTTATATAACAAAAATATTACCAAAACACAAAGACATCACTAGTTCTCCAACTTTAATCTACCTACACACAGATACGCCCCTCCCCCACACAACACACTTCACTGTCTTTCACCACACACACTCAATGTTGTAAATTTACATTCAAAATCCACACACAAACAAAAACGCTCGATGATGTGAGCACAGAAGGGTTTCCTACAATCGATGAACTACAGTTGGATCCCCCCCAAAAAAGCAAAAATGCTTTTTGAACGGCTTTTAAAAGATTCCTACAGAAAGCTATCAGAGCACACTGTCTTCTACTCCTTCCTACTCATGCTACCGTGAACTGAGGCTGTGCAGATCGATATAGAGCCCATGTGACCTGAACTCCCATGAATCACTGCAAAATCCTCCTTCGGAGCTCAAAAACAAGGCGAAGTGAGGCGAAGTGAACTGCCACCAATGTACTTTGCCTTAAAAATTGAAGGAGAAGTGACCAGTGGAGGCGGAGTAACGCGAAGTAGCTGTTTTCAATGCACTTCGCGTTCCTCATTATAATGCAAAGTACTCCGCTTTGCATTGCGGAGCACTCTGCAAATCCGCCTTTGCTCTGTGAATCACTTCACGGAGCGAATTGAGCCCACTTCGCCCACCACTACCTGGGAATTGACACCAGGCAGGGAGGACCCCTCTTTAGGTCAGGCCTAGTACCAGGGTTTTCCCCTATGACCCCCACACCCCTGATCCTGCCCACTCTAACGTCTACCCTTAGAGCAAAGCAACATTCCTGGAGGCCGCCCAACCCCCTGCAATGGTTGATAACCTCTGCAGATATGGTATGAGGGAGACCCCCAAAGGGGCACCACTGCCATATCTGTTCCAAGAATTAGACTCACCTAGAAGCAGTGCCAAAATGTTCAGGTCCCTTTGCTAATTTGAACCAAGTCAGTGTAGTGAAAACAAACTCTGGTCAAAACCAAAATGGCTGCTAATACATTCATCTGATAAGAGTGCTAGTGCTCGATTTTAAAAGGGTGACGCAGGGCTTGCAGCAAGCCTTGCATCAACCCGGATGTTTGACGCAACTGCGTCCAACGCATCTTCCTCAACTGCAGCCAAGTTTACAATGTTTGGCGCAGTTTTGACGTTTTCCTCTCTTCGCAGCAGCTTGCGCCCAACCTCTGGTGCAAGCTCCATAACATGGGTCCCCCGATGGCGCACAAGTAGGCCGAGGGGAGCTGGTCTAACTCACTGCGTTTTACGCAAGGGACTTGCATCAGGGATTGGCAGCTGGTTTCATTGCAAAATCGTGGTTTACCGCACTGTTTGATGCAAGTTGCCACTTGCATCAGACTCCCTGCCATAAGTCCCTTGCATCAGTCCAATGCCATTCTAAAATCGGGTCCCTAGAATAAAAGTGTGAGTTGGATTGTAATTTATTTGTTATATTATTGCTATATAAAAATTCCAGACTTACTTCACAATAATGGGGGGAAGAAAGAAACCCTTAAAGGTCAAGATAATGCAGAAGCAGCATTTGTTGGCTTTAGATATCCAGTTACACACACACACACACACACACACACACACCAACAGCCACTATAACAGTTGTGAGCATACATGAAGCGCATGAGTTTTTGGGGGTTGTGTACAAACTTCCCGACTCCCCTCAGCTCCACCCGCCCATCTCTCCCTGCCCAGTCTTACCCCAGGGTGGGAGCCACCAGGAGGGTGCCTCCCAAGATCAGCAGTAACTTGCCCTGGCTACCCTGTATGGTGGGGGCCAAGGGAGCGGGGCCCCACCCGGGCGACACAGTAGGCAGTGGAGGCAGTGGAGCAGAGCTTTACACTTTGGGGGCCAGCATTTTGCATGCTGTATTGGGGTGGGACATGCAATGACGGCCAGCATCTGCCCCACCCACCACTGATACAGGCGCTGGCACTGTGGTTCCTCCGGCCTCCGCTAAGTCCATAGCGTGCTGGACACAAACCCCCCACCCCCAGAGAAGGAAAGCAGTCCTTAGGATGCTCAAACTTTCTCCTGGCCCGGCCCTCAACATCCCGAGTCTGTTCCCAAACCTGGGTCTTTGGCGTCGCAGATGGACGCCCTGCCTCTGCGCTGGTGGGCCAGTCACGGAGGGTATGAATTTGACTAGTCTTCTAGTAAGTACTGTATCATTTTGTTGCATGAATAGCAATACCAGACTTCCATGTGGCAGATGGCACCTGGCTGTGGAGGTCAGTAGGGTGTATGGGCCAGTACCCTTGTGAGACTGGGGTGGGGGGTTTGGGGTGGACTGGGTGTTGGGGATATCAGTAGATATGAGGGATATTGGCAGTGGGACATAGAGGGGGTGGCATGCCAGTAGACACCAGGGATAGCACTAACAGGGGAACAGGGAGGGAGTGGGTACTACTAGAGGCAGGAAAATCAAAGGAGGATTAACCAAGTCAGACTAGCTGAGTTTCCCCAGGATAGTTTAGTTGAGATGCAGTATCTCATTTTCAGTGGAGTAGTGCCTGTTCACCAGTTTGTACAATGTATTTATGCACAACAGCACAGCTGAAATTGTATACTTTCTTGTCTGTGGGATCCTGCTTTTGCCCATCTTTTCGATATATTTACCCAGGATAGGCCAAGTGAGATGAATATTAGGCTAGGTAGGAAACATCGGGGCAGACTGGGTGAACCAAGTGGTCCTTTTTCTTTTTTTTTAATAATATTTTATTAAGCTTTCTTCTTTTCCAGACATACACTACAGAGAATGAATACAGACATCTTGAAGGGATACTTTGCAGTTAGTGTAATAAAATGATATACCAGTCGATGTGTATTTTCTTTCAAATATATACAAGGAGGTTTTGTTTTTGTCTAGAGGCAGGGAAGATGAATGATGAGGTGAGAGGTATGGTTCTGAAAAGTTCACTTACATAAACTGTTTCCTAGCATACCTCTCCTGGAGTAACTGCTAGCTGATGTAGTAAACATTTACAGTATGTATTGTCTGGTTCCACTCAGACAGACAAAAACAAACACATAGATATTTACATAAAGTACTGCAAATTTTTATTAATTGTAAGTCAGAAGGAACCCCCCCCCCACACACACACACACCATTTTAGATGTGCACACATTTGTAGGGTTGTAGGGTTCCCCATCCCAACATTTTGGGTGACCTCTAGGAAACTGCAGGGTGTCCTCCACATAAGTGATGGGGGGGGGAGGGATGCTGACAAATTCTAGGTTTCAATATCTCATTTCAGTTAGGGTGCTGTTTTTATACATTTTGACATTGAATTTACTCAGGATAGCACAGCTAATATGCATTTTGTTTTCAGTGAGGTCCTGCTTATAGCAACCTGGGTTCAGGAGTGAACTCAGGTCCCTGGAGTCATGTGGCCCCAGGTCAGGGATGCTGCTGATGGCAATGTTTTATGGCCAGATGGCCAGAATGGTTATGCTCACCAGTGCAACTTCTGCAGTGGCCCCATTTCGAGGTGTAGCTGATGGCAGACAGTGCTTCATGGCTTGGAGGAGTGAAGAAAAGTTCTCCAATTCCACTCCAACAGCAGCCCATGTGGTGGCTCTGGTGTGCGGGTGCTGCTGATGGCAGTACTTTATGTCTGTAGTGGAGGGAACATTCTCCATTTCCACTCCTGCAGGGGGCCCTGTGTGGGTTCAGTTAGGGAGTTCTGCTGATGACAGAGCCTCCTGGCCAGGGAGGGAAGGGGAGGGAAGTTTCCCTGGTTTGGGAGTGTTACCAGTGGCAGGATTTTGTGGCCAGAGTGGTTAAACTCCCTACTTCTACGCCTGCAACAACTGGTGGTGGCCCCAAATCAAGGTGGTGATGGTGGCAGACAGTGCTCTATGAGTGTGGGAAGTGAAGGAAAGTTCTCCAGTTCTACTCCTGCAGTGACCCATGCATTGGGCCCAGTTCGGGGGCCCTGTTGGTGGTAGGTATTTATGGCTGGGGTGAGGGATGGTTCCCTGGTTCCACTCCTGCAGTGGCCCTTTGTGCTGAGTATAGGTCGGAAGTGCTGCTGGCAGCAGTGCCTCATGGCCAGTGGTGGGAAGGCTCCCTGGTTCCATTCATGCAACATTCCCTGGAAGGGGGGGCTAGCTAGGAGGTGCTGTTGGTGGTAGT